>CM076573.1:456056694-456472974 GCA_034641835.2 Pinus albicaulis
GGGAAAAACAACAAGGTCTCTATCATGGGAAAAGGAAGAGTAAGTTTCTTGAAAAAGAAAGGAGAAAGGAGATCCATATCAGATGTTTACTATGTGCCTGGTATGAAGTGTAACCTACTCAGCATAGGACAACTCATTCAAAAAGGGTACAATTTTTTCTTTGAAGATGATGTATGCACCATGATGGATAAACCACCAAGAAAGTGGAGGATTGCACAAGTGAAGGTGACAAGAAACATAATGTTTCCTCTCAAGATGAGAGCAGATTTGAAGGAAGGAGCTGCAATGGCAGTAGTGACACAAGAGACATTCCAAAGAGAAGAAAAGGATGAAAACTGGTTATGGCATTTGAGATTTGGACTTCTCAACTTTGGAGGTTTGAATTTGTTGCATGAGAAAGGAATGGTAAAGGGAATACCATTGATTTAGAAACCGAATAGCCTATCTGAAGGCTGCATCTTAGGTAAAAAACACTGAGAAAGATTTCCATCAGATAAGAGCATAAGCGCAAAGACACCCTTAGAAATATTTCATTATGATTTGTGTGGACCAACGCAAACACCGTCATTAGCAGGCATCCACTGTATGCTGACTTTTATTGATGATTACAAAATAAAAACATGGGTTTATTTCTTGAAGTTGAAGACTGAAATGTTTGAGAAATTTTTTCACTTTAAAACTCTTGTTGAGAATCAAATTGGGAAACATATTAAAGGCTTAAGAATAGACAGAGGAGGAGAATATATCTCAAAATAATTTCTTCAATTTTGCAGAGAAAATGAGATTCATAAACAATTCACAGCAAGGTATACATCATAACAAAATTTAGTTGTTCAAAGGAAAAATAGAACCATCATGGATATGGTAAGAAGCATTCTAAAGGAAAAACATTTGCCAAATGAATATTGGGCTGAAGCGGTACATTGCGCAACATATGTGCTTAATATATGCCCAACAAAGAGTGTTATGAACAGAGTTCTGAAAGAAGCATGGAGTGGCATAAAACAGTTTGTCACCCACATCAGAGTTTTTAGTTGTGTGGCTTATGCACACATTCCAGATCAGCTAGGAAAGAAGTTGGATGGTAAGGGGGAGAAGTGCATATTGTTGGATACAGTGAAGAATCCAAGGCATACATATTGTATAACCTATCCACCAAGAAATTTATGATAAGCAGAGATGTGCGAGTTCGATAAGAAGAGTTTTAAGACATGTGTGGATGGATGGAAAGAATGAAGATATGTTGACAAGAGAAGCAAATGAGGCTATGAAGCCTTGTATTTTTAAATCTCACAGTTTATGTATGTTTGCAGGATGTGAAGAAGATGATGGGCGGTCTGGTGAAACTATTACAGAGATGAATGAAACTATTGAGGTGAAGTATGATGGAGAATGCCTTTCAGAGAAGGAAGGCACTGATTTATTGAAGCAGAACAAAATCATAGATGAATTCTTGTCTGGTGTAAGAAAACCAGTTGAAGCTGTTATGGAGAAGAAGCATAATGAAAATGCCGAAATGATATTCCAAGGAGGTAAAAAAATGAATTTGTTTAATGAAATTAATGACAGAATTTTGCAGTGTGATGATAAAGAAACCAGAATAACTCAGGAAGATTGCCAGAATAAGAATGAAACTGAGAATGAAGGTTGTGATGAAATTCTTGAAATATTTCACATGGAAATAGAGTTCTTAGAAAGATCGCTCAAGCAACCTGAAGGAGGAATTAAAATTGCAGAACCTGATATAGAAAATATTGTAGTTGTCGTGTGTGATAAGGATGAAATGTTCTTAACAATTATAGAGTTGGGTGAATGTTATAACTTTTCAAATAATAACGTGGTTGTAGGTACAGAAGGAATCCTTAATAAATATGATGTTGAAATCAGAGAAATTGAGCAGAGATTATTTGGAGATGAGATGAAAGATCAGGAGCAACAAGAAAGTTATGTCTTTAGAGACATAAAGGAAACAGAAGTATTGAACCAGCAGGATAAAGATGAAAGGAGCAAGCAAGTCAAAACAGGATCTACTGAAATCTAGGAATTCTATGATGGGAAATTGGTGCTTGAAGCATCAAAAGAGGCTGAAAGGACTTATACTTTTTGAAACTAATAGTGTGTTGATGAATGCACGTACATCACCAAATGAGAAATTTGTTACTATAGGAGCAATCAATGACTATAGTTGGGATCAAGAATAAATCCTTGATTATTCTTCACTTCAGAAAGTTGAGTGTTCAACCAAGTTGGAGACGAAAGCATCAAATAAAGAGCAATTACTCCGAGGAATTGGAAAAATAAATTGTTAGAGAAGACAATGGAATGAAAGTGACAAAGTGAGTGATGTTTGTGATGAATTACAAAAGGGAGATGATACTTTAAAACACCAGCGGCAAAACAAAGTTTGGAATCCTGGAGGGAAAAAGTCATGGAGACTTGTGGATGTCGCATTATTATAGAAAAGTGGCAGACCTCATAGGCAGGAGTCTATGGAAACTTCTCTACATGGGGAGTCTGATGCAGAAACATCTTGCTTCATTTTCATGAAAATATTGTGTAACTAGGGGGTGATGTCTTTTTAATTATTTTATAAATTATTATGCTCATTTTTATTTAAATTAAGAGAGAATAATTTGAGTGTGAGGATTATTGTAAATACTCTATTAATTAATTGAAAATATGAGGGAATTTTGTTGGGTAGATAATTTAGGGATTAGGAGTTCCTTAAATGGAACATAGTTGAGTCAAATAAGGAATAAAAATATTTTAGGATTTGGTTGAGATTTGTGTGTAGGAAATCATGGATTGGAGTTAATTCATAATTGTGTATAAATACGAAGCTTGTGTGAGGATGAAAAAAAGGGAGGAATACAAAGAGAGATAGAGAGAAATGGTTTGAGGGTTTATGTAAATGGCCGAGAGTCGAGAGGCCAATAGTTGCAATATTCCAGAAAAATGGTTTGAATTTGAATTTCCTCTGTTATTATATACCACTATTTTTATTTATACTTTGGCTCTCTGTTTATTTATTGTTTTGATTTGATTCTAAGTAATTTTTATAAATATTATAATGAGGAAATCGATTTAGGATTTCATGTAATGAGAACACACCCCGTTATTGTGTGCAAGGTTCTGATTTATGCAAAATCTCTACATCACAACCACATTATCCCGTGCCATTTGTATTTGATTTGAATCACCCCACATCACCTGCGTGGACCCCACCTTCGCCAAATCAACAACCAACAACCAATCACGCAACAACCACAAAATCTGAAGCCTACGTCACCAGCTCCAAAAATGGATGCGATATCCTTATGAAATATGTTTGAACCACATTTCGAGTCCTCCAAGTGTGTAACCTCCAACCAATAACAACCTTATTGTAGATTTTAAAGTCGAGTTAGCCATAAGGAAATTGGATGCAATAAATTCATCAAATGGAATTTTGTTTTCATGTTTTAGAATCTGGGACAAAAATTCATATAAGGTTTTTTAAAACCTTAGGCTCAACATTTTTTAAAATTTTTTAAGTTTTATTAAAATGCCAGGACAGTTTTAGATTTAAGAGGTAGGTTATAAGTGCTTTATAGTATATATTGTAGATATATAATATTTGAAATATATATATATATATATATATATATAGATATATATATTTTGTAATGAAATGTGGATCATATGATATATATGCCAGAATGTAGGAAGAAAATTGTGTGTGATTGTGTATTAAAGAAAACAGAGAGCAGTGAGATAGCAAAAAAAAAAACAGAGTGTATGCCTGAAGGCAGTGAAGCAGAATTTAAACAGTACTGCATATGTAGCTGTCGACCAAGTCATTTCTTTTGTAAAATAGAACAACTGCAATTCTGAAGGATCTTTTTGTAATAGTTTTTTTTAGTTTAACAGAGTTTTTACTCCATATCAGTGTGCATACAATTTTATTTAAATCTTTGTGTTAAGGAGAGGATTTTTTTTTATTTTCTCTCTATGTATTAGGAATTATTCAGAAATCCTAACATTGTGGCAGTGGCAGCTACGACGCTTTTCCCTGTGTACGAGCTTTGGCCCCATACAAATACAAATATCACAGAAGCGAAAACAACACTAGAAAACATTCAAGAAGTAAAAATAAGAAGTCGCTCACAACTACCGATATTTAAAGGCCTTAGGTTTGAATCCCTTCATTTACAAATATACACATTGGATAAGGATATGATTTTGATATTTCTTTCAAAGCATTCATACCGACAATGAAAATTTGAACGGTGGATGGAATCATTTCAGAAAAGTTTATGAAAATTTGAACAGTGGACGGAATCATTTCGGAAAAGTTTATAAAGAAATAGCGGAAATCTGGGTAACAGAAATTATTGAGATGTAGCAATAAAAGAAATTCTTGCATCTCGTGAAACATGAAAAATTCGTAAATAGAAATGGCAGGTCAACCATAAGCCTACTGGCATACACAAAACTTAAATCTATCAGTTTCTTTAGCAAAGAACACCATCGAATGAGGCCAAAGAATCATGCACATAGTCAACCCTAATCCTTGTGTGTTGGTGCTTGATTAGCTGGATTTTTCATGACAAACAAGAATCATGCCCATAGTCAACCCTAATCCCTATGTGTTGGTGCTTGATTCGTTGGATATTTCATTAACAATAATGCTTTGCTCTTCTGACCCTGAGCAAGGGTGGTAGTCTACTGACTCCTTTACTAAAGTTTTTTCTGAAACCGTTTTATTCTGTAACTTATTAATAATAACAGTATTTAATCATAGAATAGATATTATTTCAATGGTCTAACATTAAAATCAATAATGCACAATAAACCATTACTGAATTATAAACCTTCACTCTTAAAACTAAATCAATCAGATCTCCTTTGATTAAATTATCTGTGAAGTCAAAAATACTATTTATCAAAATAAGTATACAAATCAAAGAACCCCTCCTCCCATTATATTTCTAATAACTTTCTTAATCATGAAGTATCCTATATTAAATGATTTATTTTGGGCCATTTTCAATCACAAACAATTGCGTTAGCAGAGGCATTTTCTTCCATCGTCTGTCTGAAACAATATCATCAAATTCTCAAAGGACCATAACAGCTAATACGCTTAACGTAATCCCTTTGGGCTTTGAGCATTGTCCAAAAACTCAGTCAATCTTGCACTCTCTAAAACATAAAAGCATTGAAAATCTTCACAGAGTTTAAAAAGGTGAAATCTAAATATTTGGTGAAATACTTTTTAATCTGTCTTCAACCTATTCTCTGAAAACTAAACCTATAATTAATGAAAAGAAAATTCTAAATATCAACTAATCTATATTTTTCATTAATTCTCTATATTTTTCATTAATTCTTTCACTGCAGTGTATAATCCCATCCTCAATTCAACCCTTCGCGTTACTTGAAATTTTAACGTATAATCTAAACCAAATATCACAAAACCATAACTGCAATGCAATCCAATTAAACGAAAAGAGTTTGATTTGAATAGAACAAAAAGAGTCGAAGGTTCGAACTGTAATCAACATATGGATGATATGCAAAGTTCAACAAGATCCGATTTGTATTACTTTCGTGACACATTTTACTCAGACCTGCCATAAAAAGGAACGACAGAAGGGCACGTTACAATTTTTATTACCTTTGTGACACATTTTACTCAGACATACCATAAAAGGAACGACAGAACTGCACATCACAATTTGTATCACTTTCGTGACCCATTTTACTCACACATACCATAAAAAGAACGATAGAATGGCACATCACAATTTTTATTGGAGTTATCTAACGAGATGGAGGAATTGTTTGGACAGTTAAAATTGGCAAAAAAATTTAAGAAATCTTACACTAACAATGTTTGAATCATGATTTTGATGGCAAAGACAGAAAGGCACATCACAATTTCTATTGGAGTTATCTAAAGAGACGGAGGAATTCCTTGGACTACCAAAATTGAACGGAATTCGAGGCAAATTTTTTTTAAGAAATCTTACAGTAACAATGTTTGAATCATGATTTTGATGGTGGAAATGAATTCAGCACCATCAAAAACCTTTCAAACACCCAAAATATTAAAGTTTGATAGTTATAAAGTGGATTTACAAAATTCCCTACTTAATTTTCTTAAAATCTTACAAAAGTTTCTGTTATTTTCAGAGAAAAAAACAATATAGTTAGACTACGACATTTCGATTTCTTTTGTGACACATTTTACTAAGACATACCAAGAACCATAAAAAGAAGGAATGACAGAAAGGCACATCACAATTAGAGACTAGTGTACCATCGATAACATATGTGTATGATCTCTACAAAATATGGTTGCCCAGGCCCTGTCCTGCGCCATCATGTTTGAGATCGCGTTCACCAGGATGATCTGATGGGGATATCTTCCTCTCGCTGTCTCTGGGAAAATTGTTAGTAAGCGAACGCACGTCTGACACCGGAGATGACTGCGAATAATTTGGCATACGGCATTCGCCAGGTGACAAGGAGACATCGGACTTTTTGGGTATATCAATCGCAATATGAGGCATTCCACCAGAGGTCACCAAGATAATGCATTTGGTGGGCTATATTGCAGATCATATTCTTCTTCATAGCTTGCAGTTTGTCCTTCGTCCGAATTCAGATTAGGATGGATCCCTGTCGGAATAGTAGTCGAAATCTTCCCTATTCTAAAGGATTCCACTAAAACTGGATGTCTCCTTCAAAGGGGACAAGTGGAATGCCAAAGAAACCACATGTCGATACGCTCAACATGAAATCTATGCCCGCAATTGGGCAAAAGCCGGCCTTTCTCATCCTCCTCCCACTCGCACAGGCAGACTGCCCACTGCAACGTCCGAACTCTCGAAATCTGCGATGATGGATACACAAATATGGGCAGTGTCTCTAATATCGCAGAATCCAACCCCACGTTCCGCAGCGTCGCAGGTTCTTCTCCTGTTAAATAAAACTGACGACCCATCAAAGATGATGTCTGTCGTCTCCGTCTGATAAATCTACCATAAACGCGCAGAAAAATCACGACAAAAATCACAATAGTACAAATTCTGACAAAGATCGTGATAACATCATATTTGTTCTGGGCATCATTGCTAGGCAGCTGATTAAAATCACTCACCGGATTCATTTTATATATCAAATTGAACCCACGAAATTGTCTTTCGAATGGACCTGCTTTCGGCCCTCAAATCCCTTAGATTGCCTGCCCTGAAGGAAAAAAAGACACTGCCCCTCAATTTAACGAAGCAGCGTCTCCGTTGCGTCTATATCAATTAAATTTCTGTTAATTGATATAGATTTTTTTTTAAATGATAGTAATTATGTAAACATTTTGTTATTAATATAAATTTTGATAGTGATTTTTTTTTATCTTCTTTCTTTAATCAAAAGAATTAGTAATTGGGTCAGCCTCCCATGTAACTCACTATAGTTTAGTGATTGGGTCAGCCTCCCATGTAACTCACTATAGTTTTGTGTCAGAGATTTCTATGTTACTTACCATATTTTTTAGGCCTATGACTTGTCCTTCTCTCTGTACTTAATTGGTTGGTACTGAATTTTGGGTATCTTAGTTTATTTTAATTTACACAATACTCGCATTATTTCGATCATCTATTGAGCTTCACTTCTTCCACAACTAATTTAAAGATTATCCTCTAAACTTTTTTTAAATAAATATATTCCACTTAACTTTAAGTTATTAATGAAAATGAATCAATGAAATGAATATTTTTTTAAGATAAATTTGAATATAAACTTTTATATATGTTGATTAAAATTTAAAGTTTTGATTAAATTAAATCTTTTTGAAATTTGGCTTTTGTAATGCATAATTTTTACAGAAATCTTCGTAGGTGATAATCAGATAAGAAAAACCATTACATCAAACTTAAATAGATTAAGAGAAGGTTAACTAATCCTTAGAATATAACAAAAAATAACATTATTTATGACAAAAATATATTTATTATTAACAAAGATATATATTATAACATAAAACAAATCATGTATATAAAATCACATCGAAGCAAATTTAGTTGACACCTTTACAATCAGTTGTGGTTCATTTGGTAGAAAACATAATTAATTTTTTTTTAATAGTTGTCATATTATTTATTTATTCACTTTATTTATTTAATATTTTATGAAGAAAAAAAAATTAATTGATACATACTCCTATTTTTAAATTATAATTATTAAAATTATGTAAAATTTTTGTTATTTTTTTTAATAAAAAATTTGATAATGAATTTTGTTTTTGTTTTATTTTTTCTTTAGAGACTACCCACTATACTTTTGTGTTAGAGACTAGCATGCTACTCATCTTATTTTTTATGCCCATGATTTGTCTTTTTCTCTTTAATTACTTCGTTGGTAGTAAATTTTGGATCTCCTAGTGGTCAGTTTTGGATCTTTTAGTTTATTTTAGTTTACACAATAGTCTCATTATTTGGATCATCTATTGAGCTTCACTTCCTCGACAATTAATTTAAACATTATCCTCTAAACATTTTCTAATTAAATATATTGAATTTTACTTTATGTTATTGATGAAAATGAATCTAATGAAAATGAATATTTTTTTAGATAAGTTTGAATTTTTATATATTTTGATTAAAATACCATGGAACATTTTTATTTTTATTTTATTTTATTTTTATAGGGTTATTTTTATTTTTAATTGTATTTTGACCAAGTTAAAATGCTTACATCACATTAATCTCTTTATTTAATTTATTTTTTTATATTTATTTTATTTTTATTTTTATCTTTTTGTAATTTGAATTAGTCAAAGCATTAAACATTACATTACAACATCTCTTTCATATTAAGCTTTCAACACTTAATAAGTGAATAAATTGAATTTTATAGTTAATTTTTTTATAAAATTTATATAAAATTTAACTTTGCAATATTTTAGCTCATTTTTTAATTAACAAAATTTAAACCTCATACATTTTTACACTTTGAAGCAAGAAATAAGGAGTTGCAAAGAAGATAAAGATGGAATCATGCAAGCACATGAGAAATAAACATAATACAATACAGTAATTCTTAAGAGTTTGTCATAATTACAGAAACAGGGACCACTTCAAATAAGCCATGAGAACAAGGACATCTCTAATGGGGCATATGGTAATATATATCATAGTGGGCACAAGTCATATAGATATGACATGATCAGATATGGAAGACTATTAGACACTATGAATAGGAGAGGTGATGGACGCAGGTACTATTCTAGTTGTGGTTCTAACAAGTATCACGTTCATCATTGTTATCATCTTTACAGGAGGAGTGATAGGGGATATTGTGTGGATGAGTTCAAGAAATCAAAGCCACCTACATTAGATGGGGAAATTAATAAATCATAGGATGTCAAAGCATGATTTCTTGAGATGAACAAGTTCTTCATATTGCATGATTACTCAAAGAACATGAAGGCTAGAAAGAATGTTAGATATATTTATGAATAGGAGTTAACTTGGAGTGAATTCGAGAGACTATTCAGGAAGAAGTATCTATCAGAGAGATACTATGATGACAAGGAAAATTAATTCTATGAGATAAAAATGGGATCTATGAGTGATGAAGAGTATAGTAGAATATTTCTGGATTTTTTGTGATATGTACCTTACCTTAAGGAGGATAAGGCCAAGATTCAGAGATTCATCAATTGGTTTCTAGTATAATTGAAGGATGGGATTTAGTATGATGAGCCTAGATCGTTTGAAGAGGCCTTCTGGAAGGTAAAGAATTGTTATGAAAAACCAACGCATAATATGCGACTAAACAATACCGCAAAGGTAATGATAAGAGTAAATGGAAATAGGATAGGAAGGGAACGAAGCCAGGAACAAAGAAAATGTAGTAACACATAAGAAGTTCATTGCATCTGATAGAGGACAAAAAATTCGGTATGAACATAACAAGGGTGATGGTAGAAAGCTTGTATCGTCACATTGGCGAAAATTTTAAGGATGGAAAATTAGCTTGAAATTTAAAACATTAACGAATCTCACTAGTCCCTAGTATGTAAATTATAAAATATTTGTGAAATTATTCAAATTTATAATTATTTTATATATAGTATGTATATAATGCTGGAGATTTTTAAGGTAAAATAAACGAATATTGTAAAATTTAGGCGAAACATTTTTACAAAAGATGGAAATTGGCGAATCTTTTTTTTGGAAAAATCATGGAAAATTAGCCCACCTGCGAATATTAGCCCCTAAAAATTTCCAATAATAGGGCGTTGGACATGTGGAAATGATCATCATCAAAGAGATTGTACAACTTTAAAATTTCCATCCTAAATATCTCTGCAATTTTCACTGGTTTATATGTACGTTTAATCTGAATTAAATGGGCCACTTTTCTCAAATTACCCACTACTATCATAATGGAATCAACTTTTTTTTTAGTTTTAGGTAATCCAGTTATAAAAATTAAAGTAATTACTTCCCTTTCCCATTTTTGGATGGGTGGAAGGTGAAGCAATCCAGTTGGATGTTGATGTTCCACTTGGACCTTCTGAGACACTCTAGGCATTTAGGCAGATATTCAATGATGTCTTTTCTCATAAAAGGCTAGAAATAATTCTTTTTAACAGCAGTAAGAAGCTTCCTATAACCAGGGTGGGATGCATACATTTTTTTTTAAATTCATCTAATATCAGTTGTCTAGCATCCATATGACTGGTAACATTTATTATTCCTCCAAAATTCAAAAAATTATCTTTATTTATACAATAATCAGATTGTTGTCCAAATCTATTTATTTGTTTAGTTTGTTTCCATAAAAAAATTACTTTGGCACCTTATTCACAACTTCTTTAATTATATTTGATATATTAAAATTTACATGACTACATGATATTTCATATATATAATGTGAATTTGTACTTAATTCATCCGCTACACAATTTTCCTTCCCTTTTAGATGTTTGATGTCAAAATCGAATTCACTTAAGAAGGTTTTCCATCTTGCTTGTTTTCCATTGAGGTTAGGCTATTTAAAGAAGTTGGTTAGACTACAAAGTTTGGTCATCAATGCAAACATTTTACTTAGAAGGTAATGTCTCCATACTTTCATGGCAATAAATACTGCAGGCAACTTTAAATCGTAATAAGAATACTTCTTCTCATGCTCTTTTGTTTTCTAGGATTCATATGCATTTACATGACATTCTTGCATCAGTACTCCTCCCACTCCTTCCTGACATTCGAAAGTACAGATGAAATTTTTCCTCTCGGGATTAGTAATTTTCAATATTGTAGCTATAGTTAGTAGATCTTTTTATAATTCAAAACTATGTTGACAGTAAGCAGTCCATTGGAAATTTTTTCCTTTATTCCACTAAGAGGTAATAGGATAAGCTATTTTGCTAAATACCTTAATAAAAAAATGATAATACCTTGCTAAACTAATGAAAAATCATATGTCAGCAACATTAGTAGGTACATGCAATTACATGATAGTTTTATTTTTTTTATCAACAACTATCCCTTCTGTAGAAATTATGTTACCTAAGTATTGTATATGATCCTTATAAAAGTCACATTAACTATACATAGCATAAAATAGGTGTTCACGTAGCATTTGCAAAACTATTTGTAAATGTTTCTTATGCTCCTCTAAAATGTTTGACTATATAATAATGTCATCAATAAAAATTACAACAAACACATCAAAATACATTTTTGTACTTTTACCAACATGATGTTATACGTTTATCATAATTTGATAAAAAAATTATGAAAATTGTATACATGAAATTGTAAATGTGCATAAACATAGTGTCCCAATAATTTTGTTTTATGTTTTTAATTTTTTTGTATTCAGAATATATTTTACTTAATAGAAAGTAGTAAAATTGCATCACTATATTACAAGGGAAAAAAAGCATAAAACTATTAGACTTTGATTTCTTATCCTAAACTATAACAATTTTGAAATAAATAAATCAAACTCATACTTCCATTGATCAAATAAAAATATGCATAATATAATTTTAAAAAAGTACTTATTTACATTGATATACTACCACTTTTAAAAAATATTGAATTTACTATTTTAAAAATGTCTAATTCTATAAAGAATAAATTATTGTCAATATTTTAAATGTTTATCGTTTCATATTACAATTTAATTCAAGTATATATTTTCTTGGTATTTAAATTTAATAAAATTATAAATAAAGAAAAGTTACATAGTAGTTAGTCTTTCCCACTTAGTTTAGCCTATTTTTGTGCAAAAATGTATATATATCATTTGCTAGTTGGACCTGTGAGACATTGGATCAAATGTCAAACAATTGAAATGTTTTAGGCCATTAGATTCACAAGTAAATAGTTTTATATATATTTTTTATAGTGTTAGTTTTTTCTTTTTAATAAGTTAGATTGATTTTGGGTGTATAATAGAAATGTTTTAATGTCATGTTTAACATTTTGACTATGTCAAATTACACAAAAAATGAAAATAAAAGTAAATTAGATAAAAACAAAAATAATAATAAACTATAAAAATAGCCCATGGTATTGACCTTATTTGAAATGTTTTAGGCCATTAGATCCACAAGTAAATAGCTTTATATTTTTTTTATAATGTTAGTTTTGTTTTTCTTTCTAATAAGTTAGATTGATTTTAGGTGTATAATAGAAATGTTGTAATGTCATGTTTAACATTTTTACTATGTCAAACTACACAAAAATAAAAATAAAAGAAAATTAAATAAAAAAATTGACATAATGTAATGAACATTTTAAGTAGGTCAAAATAAAATAAAAAACAATAAATAATAAATAAAATAATAATAAACTATAAAAAAAACCCATGGTATTGACCCATGGTATTCATGTGGAATATAGTTTATTAAATTATTTCAGAGTAAATGATTTATCTTGATCAATAATGATGAATGTTCTTAATTCTCATTTCTTAAATAACACTAAATTTACCTTTATTTACTTAATTGTAATAGTTTGTAACTACATAACAGTTTGTAACTACATACATAATCTATCCAATTTTTTTTTCTTAATGAATATCAAATTTATTCTATTAAAAAAAAAACTATATACATATCTTTAATTACCTAGTTGTAGCTAAAACAATATTACATGTTTTTTACTTTATAATCATAAACAAATTTCATATTATATGATGTCAAAATTACTCAACATTTTATTCTGAAATTTTAAACAAAGTTTTTCACTACATAATTTTAGCTTTTATAATTTTCTTATTTTTCAATTCAAACAAAACTTACAAAATAAAAAACCCACTTAGTCCTTACTGTAAATTATAGTTTTACAAAATTGGCACTATGTGATTGACAATAGAGTAAGTTGACATAACCCAAAGGGGTTCTTTTAAAAGTTTAATCATAAACTTCCCCTTCATTCAATATATATTATAGAGTCTTCTTAAGTGAGAGAGTATTCTATTTTATAACCTGATCCACAATCAAAGAAAATGGCTAGGTATTTCACAAAGTATTAGTTTGTAACCTGATCCACAATCAAAGAAAATGGCCAGGGATGTCACAAGCTACCATTCACATAGTGATCTATTGACGTTCTCAATTGAAATGGATCCTATTAGATGAATGGTGGCGAGAGACACTAAAAATTCAAAATAGATATCCGTTATGACATCCATATTCTCTACAAACAATCCAAATTTCCCATCTTATACAACAATTTCTAACAATAACTGCTCAATTTACACTCCAATTTTTGAAACCCCCACCCATGTTGGGGAGATCAGAGTGTAAAATCAAATGTTCCTATGGTGTTTTTAAAGGGTTCATAAAAAACAGAGAATGATAAATTCAATAGTGTAGTATAATAACTAATTTTTGAATCATTGTGAAAAAAAGAACATCACATTACCTCACAAAATATATCAAATGTTATAAGGATATGAGACGATAACAATGTTTTGAACCATGATAACTAGGTGACAACCAAAAATAAGTTTTAGCCACAAGAAAAAAAATCACAACAACTCACATAATATATCCAAGGTTGAAATGAACCCCATACCTAGTGATGGACATCATGGGAATTTTATTGAACATAGAACACCACCCTAAAAATTCTATACTCTTTGATCAATTTAGAATAACCTAATATGTCTAGATTGGATGTCGAGGTGGGTGGTACAATAATTGAGGTTTCTTCTTAAAGGGTAAGGGAATTTAGATACTCTATCCTTCCACCAAAGCTATAAAAAGTGAGATTTGTAGATTATAGTTTAAAGAAATTGACACTATGTGAATAAGAATAAGTTACAAACATTAGGTATTTTAAAAGGTATTTAACAAGTAATAAGAGGAAGGTACACGAGGGCCATGGTTATTAATGTGATTATTTGTACTAATTTTATTTAAAATAATAATTTGTATTTGTATTTTTTTAAATGAATATTGTTAAATGTGTTTTAATAATTTTTTTTTTTTTTCTAAATAAGACTAATTCTATTAAGAGAGCATATAGTACAAAGTGATATTAAAATCATGAGTAGAAGAATATCATGGAGCCGAAAATGATAAACTATCAACCTCAGTCCCGAAGAGAAATCATGGACTAAGAATAAAGAGAATAAAAAATATCACAAAGGATAACAGGACATAAGGGTCTACCCAGATGGGTCGCAACTTCTATACAAAATTTTTTTCCCTTTTTTCTTACTAACTTTGACCCAACCATTGTGGAGCGACTGGGCAAGAACCATTTGTGGATTGTTCTGCGCTGAAGGTGGAGTTTCCTTATCTAAATCTGATGAGGATGACTCATGGGTGTGTTTCTGAGAAATCAGAGGTTAAGAGGGATCCTTAGGGTTAGCTGAAGCTGTGTCCTTCGTGTGTTCAAGATCCTCCCCTTCCGCTTCAATCTCCTCTTCATTTGAGCTAAAGAACTCTATGTCATCCATGGGAGGTGGATCGTAAGGTTTCTAGCCTTTGGATTTTTACTTGCGTATGATGTTCTTCTTTTTGTCAAGGAATGAGGCACATGTGTTCTGAAGGTGCCCTATCTAATCGCAGGGATGGCATTAGAATGCGGTGTTCTCAAAATCCAGGGTCTGAGTCCAGTGGAAGTCCCCAACTTTGAGGTTGATTTCATCAGGAAAACCTTTTCTTATGTCTATTTCCACTCAAATTCTACCAAAGGTGTATATTCCTTTCTCCCCTATAGAGGTAACTGTAGCCAAGAAGTGGCCCAATGAGTTTCCAATCCCTTGGAATACAGAGAAGTGCTAGAAATGTGCCCGTAGGTTTAGAATTCAGACTCAAATGGGAAGCTTAGTGATGACTGCTGCAGTGGGGTCGAAATCTTGGAACAAGGGGGTGAGGAATAACCCTGCAGTTCCCCAAAAACATGGGCCTCCTGTTAAGGCTTTCTGATAATCTTCGTTGAAATAAAAAACTACAATGAAGACACCCTTTGAGCAAGCGAAGACTTTTATGGTGTTGGTCGAGTTAGAGTGGATTTATTGGTATAGATCTGTTTTTTGAGGCCATAGGCCGTTAAGCCTGCAAATGATGGCGGTCTCTGCAAATGTCTGGTATTGATCATCCAATGATGGATGGGTTATTTCGATGGTGGGGACTTCCTCCCTCTTTTCCACCAAGAAAGACTTGGGAGCCTCAGCCGGTTGAGCAGTTTTCTTCGGTGGCTGTCCATGGACCGCATCCTTGTAGGAGAAAGCCACGGGGGCTTCACTTGGGGAGAAATATCATACCACGTGGGTTCATATTGGGGGATATAAATTGAGGAAAATTTGACTTAATATATTGGGGGATATATAGGGGGTAAAGGGTTTTTATATTGGCAAGTGTAAAAAATGGAGCTCGAAGTTAATGAAAAAATATAAATAGGTATAAAAAATGTTAACGAAAAACTCGATACCTACAATATTTAGTGAAAGTAGGGGTTTTTAAACTAGGGAGGTGTATTGGGTTCATGTTGGTAGTGGGTTAAATAATGTGATTTTTAGAGGTATTTTCCAATATGTAGTCAAATTAAGGGTATTTTTTAGTATTCCATGAACACAGGAAATATGTCAAAGGCTCATTGAGTGAAGCCCCTATGGAGAAAGCAGGGACAGAGGATGGTTGCCCAGATGCTCCTCCTCTCAGACGCAGGGTAAGCACAATCGAAGAATGTCTTTCAATACTGTAAAAAGAGAGGGGAAGAGGGTCTTCTAGTTTTTTACCTTTATAAAGCAGTCTCTAAAGTGTCAAGGGGATCCCCAGCCTACGTTCGAGATTTCTTGAGAGGTCTTGCACCAGGTCCATAGCTCACATCCAATGCAGCATGGTTCTACCAGAGAGAAGCGAGATCTGGATCTGATAAGAAGCGTAGAGTGACCTAAAAGCCCCATCATGCCGATGCAAATCTATGTTTTTGTCGTGCCTGAAACTTTTATTCCCAGATATGTCAAGCCTTACTGGGATTTTTCAAGGGGTCGTGGTGCCCCAACACCCCAATCTTGCAGATCCGAGGAGCAGATCTGTTGCAGGTCCTCTATTGTGGAATATTCCCAATTGCTGCCTGTGCGGGAAACCTCATTCCTATGCGTGATTATTCTGTGTGGGAGGGCATCACCCTCTATCCAGATCCAAGTCCCATCTTTGTTGTATCTAGGGCCCGCAGCTTGGGCCAAAACCAGAGAGGCATTTAGATTTGCAGCAAGGACTATATTCACCCTATTGCCTTCATCCTCAGTGCTATCGACAATCGTGAAGTAGATTGGAGCATGGTGCCAGAGTGGGGAGCCGAGGGGAGTCGCTTCTGTGATGTCCTCTAGAGAATTGTACACCACTGTATCAGTGGCGACTACAGTGATATCTCGATCAATGGTGATGGCAGCAGAGGCAGGTGGGGCAGGAGCTAAACCTTTGATGTTGGCGATCGCAGCAAAGCACAACAAAACACTAGCAGTGGCCATTATGACTCTCCTATTCTTGATTTGTCGAAAATTTATGAGTGTTTTTTAATATTTTTATTTAAAATGGTATTTTATATTTGTATTTTTTAAAATTAATATTGCTAAATGTGTAATTGAGTAAAATGTATTAAATTGATATTCTAATTTTTAAGATAATTATTTAAAATATTCAAAGTATGGTGAGTTTTGTTTTATTAAGCTTTGAGTCTATATGTGTAGAGAATGAATCTATCTCAAGTCTCAAACAAAATTATCATGTCCCAAAAAATATTCTTCTTTCTCTTCTTATACTAGCTTGCATCTTCACACTCCTCTCCTCCTCCCCGCAAAATTTAGACTATGAGGCACAAGGTAGTAATTGCATATAGGAAAATTTAGATATGATAAGAAAAATGTGATACTCTATTCTAATTTTCACTAAAAATGTGATGGAAAGTGTGCTCTAAATGTTGACAATTTCATGGTTAATGTAGTATAAGCTACATGCAAATTTACATCCTTTTATACAAGATCAAGAAAGCTATGACCAATATCCAACACCGTAGAGCAAGATATGTTCACCAACTCACCAGTTTCCTATGCCCAATATCCAACACCATAGAGAAACACATGTTCACCAATTCAATAATTGCTTCTAAATCTCTCTTAGTGATTTCTGTTAAAAATGTGACAACAAATATTGTAAATTTACCTATGTAGTTATAATAACTAAAATGTAGGTTGAATAACAAAATATATTTGGAATAACGAAATAGACTAAGTTAAAAGAGGTGGCCCGAGAGGCTTTTATGCACGGATAATTTGATCAATAAAAGATTCAAAGTGATTTTATCCTTCAGTTCCTTCAATTTCCAATTGAGTTTCTTCTATTATCTTGTTTGTTTCCTTGTTTTCCCCTCAACAAGTGGTATCAGAGGCAACTGGTATTAGAGGAAACTGGAGAAGCAGAGGAAACTGGAGAAATTCCAGAATCCTGTCAGCAACCAATCACTCTAAGAAGGTCTACATGGGAAAGAAGAACACCAAAAAGGTATGAAGACTCTACTTCATCAATTTCATTTATTACTGAATATGGGGAACCATCTTGTTGTCAGGAAGCAGTTGATGGTGCAGATAGTAAGATATGGAAAAAGGCTATGGAAGAAGAAATGGACTCCTTAGCCAAGAACAATACCTGGGATCTTGTAGAACTTCCTAGAGCGAGAAGCGTTGTTGGGTGAAAATGGGTCTTCAAGTTGAAGAGAAAAGTTGATGGAGAAAGGTATAAGGTGAGACTAGATGCAAAAGGGTATTCTCAGGTTGAAGGTATTGACTTTCATGAGATCTTTTCACCAGTAGTTAAACTTGTTTCTACTCATACTATGTTAGCACTAACTACTTTACTTGACCTTGAGTTACAACAGTTAGATGTTAAAACAACCTTTCTTCATGGTGATTTAGATGAAGAGATATATATGGATCGGCCAGAAGGTTTTGTACAAGGTCGTAGTAGAAGATTAGTTTGCATGCTCAGGAAATCATTGTATGGCCTAGGGCAGTCGCCCAGGAAATGGTACAAGAAGTTTGATTCCTTCATGGTGAGCCAGAATTTTATCAGAAGTGAGTATGATCATTGTGTATACTTCAAAAGTTTCAATGGCATATCCATTATCTTGGTGTTTTATGTTGATGATATTCTTATTGCAAGCAAAATCATGGAAGAAATTAGCAAGTTAAAGGCTCAGCTGTCTAGGACATTTGAAATGAAGTATCTTGGAGTGGAAGAACATATCTTGGGCATGGAGATACACAGAGACAGGAAGAATGGTAAGCTTTGGTTATCACAACAGAAGTATATGGAGAAAATACTTGAAAATTTTGGTATGAACAATGTGAAATGTGTTAATGTTCCATTAGCTTCCCATTTTAAGCTTTCTTCAGATTTAAGTCGTAGAAATAATGAAGAAAAGCAGTATATGTCTCGCGTACCATACGCAAATGTTGTAGGGAACTTAATGTATGCGATGGTATCTACAAGACCTGACATTTCACATGCAGTTGGAGTTGTCAATAGGTTCATGGCAAATCCAGGGGAAGAACATTGGCAAGTAGTGAAATGGGTGTTTTGGTATTTGAGAGGCACAAGTAACCATTGCATCAGCTTTGATGGTCATGAAGGTACAGTCTACAAATATGTGGATGCTGATTATGCATCTGATTTGGAAAAAAGGAGGTCTACTACACGTTATGTTTTTACTCTTGCAGGTGGAGTAATCAGCTGGATGTTAAAGCTTCAAGAAACAGTTTCTTTGTCCACTACTGAAGCAGAGTATATAACTGCTTCAGATTCCTTTAAAGAGGAAATCTGGTTAAAAGGTCTACTTGATGAGATTGGAAGGACGCAGGAGAGAGTGAATGTGTTTTGTGATAGTCAGACAACTATTCATTTGGCTACAAATCCAGTCTATCACAGCAAGACCAAGGACATCGATGTAAAGTATCACTTTGTGAGACATGTAATCAAAGGCGACAAAGTAGTCCTCAAGAAGGTCCGCACACAGGAGAATCATGCAGATATATTCATGAAGCCAGTTACAGTAGTGAAGCTGAGATGGTGTCTTGCTTCTCTCGAGTTGCAGAAAAGATGATGAATGGACATTAGGAAAATTTGTTAGAATAAATAAAATGTAGGTTGAAAAAAAAAATATAGTTGGAATAACGAAATAGACTAAGTTAAAAGTGGTGGCTCGAGAGGTTTGTATGCACGGAGAATTTGATCAATAAAAGTTTCAAAGTGATTTTATCCTTCAGTTCCTTCAGTTTCCAATTCAGTTTCTTCTATTATCTTGTTTGTTTCCTTGTTTTCCCCTCAACAATTTCTCAGTAAACTTGTTTTTAATGCTCTTGAACTAATGAAAGCCATCATCGTTTCATATAGGAGCATTTTGTTTTGATAACAAAATTGTGATACTTTATATTATCCCCTTTTAGTTTTTTAATGATTCAATTAAGATTAACATTTGTATGTTGTCATGAGGAGATTTTTTTATTTTTCATGTCAATTACCTTTTATAACTCTAGGAGGCTATCAATATTGCCTTTTTTTTTAATAAATTGAACTCAATTGTATATTTAAAAATATGATTAGGTAAGAGAATTTTAGGATTATAATTTATTTTTTCCAAGTTGACAATGTGAATGTTTATTTACCTAAAGTTGGCTCCCATGTTAAATACCTCCCCATGGGATTTGAAGATAATAGGTAATGGAAATTCAACTACATATAAAACAAATAATTTATACATGGCATTCAATTCTTTATTAATAAATTTGTTTTAATTAGTAGGGAATACAATAATTTTGTAATCAAATAATTGAAGAAAACATATTCACTTATACTTTATTTGAATAAATATATGTGTGTAAAATAGTTTAATAATAAATTAGATTTGTAATTATAAAATATAGAACTATAACTCAAAATTGTGAAATTACTTTGTATTTTTTGTTTCTTATGTATATAGAGAAAGAATAAACCAAGATTGGAGTTAAGAAAATAAACCATAACATAAAAAACAATATCTCCTTCCAAAAATGTCTCCATATTAAAATGGCATTCACTTTGTTGTATACCAAGACTATTGTTATTCATATACAATATAAAATTTATGACAAGCATGAAATTAATGCTCGAATATGTAGATGAAATTGGAGTAAACTCTATTTCTGTTAATAAAATTTTTCTTTATTTACATATATGCTAGATAGATTGTACTTATGTTTTTAAAATATCTTAGTTGAGTTACATGCTCATTTCATGCTTGTTTCAGAGGATTATTAATCACCAAAGGATTTTCACCCCCAATTTCTTATTTCAATATCTATAACATTTTTTTTATATATGTGAACATATTATGTTGGTTTATATATATGTTTTCACCCACAATTTCCTATTTCAATATCTATAACATAATTTTCTAGTTGATAACCCTTATCATCAATATTTTTGAAACCTCAACAACTTATTTCTTCTAGGCTACTCTTTCTTATGATATTTCCTTATGGCTTTTCTTTTGCAACATGTGGTGCAATTGCTAGTTAGTTATAAACGCAAATATTAATTCCATTGAAATAGAATAGAGATACGTAATATATAAGGTAAGTATGAATAAAAATAAATTATTTAATAAAATTATTTTTAAAAACTTATAATAAAATATTTAAAATACAACAATTAATAAGTTTAATATTTTTAATGTTTAGCAACATGTATTCACTGTTTAATGTGTGACCAAGTATATATATAATTAAAGCTTAATTGTTTTTTAGGAATTTTTATCATGTTATCCATAAATTGTGAGAAATTTTTTTTGGTAAAAATCACATCCAAATAAATTTGGTTGACGCATTTCAAACCAACCAGTGTGGTTCATCATCAGACAAAATGAAAAATCTGATTAGGAAACCCAATTAAATAGATAAGAAAATCTCCAACTAGCTGTTGTAAAATAATGGCTAGTTTGAGTAAATTTAGGTCATAAAATCATAATATATATATATATATATATATATATATATATATATATATATATATATAATAGTAATTTCTTTTATTAAATGATTAAAGTTTATAATTTGAATATTATTTATTTTTAATTTTTATAAAATAAGAATTATTCAATATATTCTTGAAGATTAAATAAATATTTACTATTATATATATTTATTTCTATTTTTAGAATAATAAATAAAATATTAAAAAAAATTATTTTGTTTTATTTTTATTTTTATTTATTTTAATGATGGATTAAATGCTAAAATATCAAATTAATCAAAAAAAAAAATACATAAATAATTTTTTTCTTAAATAAATAAATAAAAAAAAATTTATAGATTGAATTTAATAAATCTATTTTAATTTAATAGTATGTTTAAAAAAAAAACAAAAAGAACTAGGAATGAAGTCCGTTAACCTCAAAGAGGACGGTTAACCTCAACAAGGATGATGAGTGGATGGTTAGTAGATGTTGGATTCTTGCTCTTCATTCCTAGTTTTTTTTTTTTTTTTAACATACTATTAAATTAAAATACATTTATTAAATTCAATCTTTAAATATTTATTTATTTATTTATTAAAAGAATAAAATTAAAAATTACTTATGTATTGGTTTTTTTTTTGGATTGATCTGATATTTTAACATTTAATCCACTATTAAAATAAATATAAATAAAAATAAAACAAAATAATTTTTTTAATATTTTAATTATTATTCTAAAAATAGAAATAAATATATATAATAGTAAATATTTATTTAATCTTCAAGAATATATTGAATAATTCTTATTTTATAAAAAATTAAAATAAATAATATTCAAATTATAAACATGAATCATTTAATAAAAGAAATTATTATTATTATTATTATTATTATTATTATTATTATTATGATTTTATGACCTAAATTTGGTCAAACTAGCCGGTATTTTACAATGGCTAGCTGGAGCTTTTCTTATCTATTTAATTGGGTTTCCTGATCAGATTTTTCATCTTGTCCTTATGATGAACCACGGTGGCTGGTTAGAAATGTGTCAACCAAATTTATTTGGATGTGATTTTTACCAAAAGATTTTTCTCACAGGTTAATTGTTTTAAAACTAGTGAGTTTAATATGAAATTTCATTATACATTTCTATATTTAATAAAAGGTTTATCTACATCCATGATAAGGAGAAGAGAGATATATGTGAGGCTAGAGGACAAAGATATCTAGGGTTAATAAATATGATTATGTAGAATATAAAATCAAAGCAGTATGTCTACATACATTTGATTGCAACGAAAAACATCTATTTTTTTTAACATAATTTATGAAGTGGCAAGGGCAGTCAGTACACTACAAAGCACGAAGGTAGTTACTTATATTATTTTGGATGAGATTTATTTTCTTGTGGGGCGTTGAATTGTTTGGCTACCCAATTTTATTTTGTTGTCAAATACCCACAAGATGATTAATCAATGAAATCCGTCATATTGGATTTCAATAACTGTAAACGTGGGCATAGAGCTACATATATTATGGTTGAATTGTTTGGTTGCCCAATTTTATTTTTTTGTCAAATACCCAGGAGATCATTAGTCAATGAAATCCGTCATATTGGATTTCAATAAATGTAGATGTGGGCATAGAACTACATATATTGTGGGTGCTTAAATTTTTTGACTGCCAAATTTTATTTTGTTGTCAAATGTCGAGGAAATGATTAATCAATGAAATATGTCATAATAGATTTCAATAAATGTAGAGGTTGGAATAGAGCTACATATATTAACTTACTAGTTGAATACAATGTGCTTTGAAGAGCATAGTCATCACATCCATATGTGTGTGAGACAAGATTGTAATATGCAATATTGTGAGTGCTCGAATTGTTTGGTTGCCCAATTTTATTTTTTTGTCAAATGTTGAAGAGTTTATTAATCAATGAAATATGTCATAATAGATTTCAATAAATGTAGGCCCTGGCATAGATCTAGCTACATATATTAACTTACTAATTGAATACAATGTGCTTTGAATAACATAATCATGACATCGACTCTATTTAAATACAATGTGCTTTGAATAACATAACCATGACATTGATATGTGTGTCAGACAAGATTCCAAGGAGGTCACCAGACTAATAACTAGGGAAATAAATGCTTTGAGGCCACATACATTTTCAACCAGAACTGGGGTACTCCAAGTGCATTCCAAGGTGCTCACTAGACCAATAACTAGGGAAATAAATGCTTTGAGGCCACATACATTTTCAACCAGAACTGGGGTACTCCAAGTGCAAGGTACCCCAATGCATGGTGTGTCACTGCACTATCTGTAGATTTAGAGTTTATAACCTAACAAAGCATCGTAAAAGCATCATTACAGATGTACTATTCAGTTTCCCAATAAGGTGTGAAAATTGTTTCCCATAGGATTTTTTTTTTTAAGTTTCATTTTGGTAAAGCTAAAAATATATAAAATATTTGACTAAATTAATAGAAGATCAACTAATAAGATTTTTATTTTTTTTTAAGTTTTACTTTGATAGAGCTAAAATTATATAAAATGTTTGATTAAATTAATATAAGGTCAACTAATAATATATCAAAGACAATAAGATGAAATTTTGATAACTTAAATTTTTATTTTTAAAATTTAAGTAAAATATAAATATTGTTAATATAAATATTGTTAAATTTTTATTTTTAAAATTTAAGTAAAATATAAATATAAATAGAAAGTTAATTTAATTTGTTTTATTGGTTCGTATTAAATATAGAAATTTTACATAATATTTTTATGTTATTAAATCTTCAATTATTTATAAAGCTTATGTTACTGCTTGTTTTTTGGTAGAAAAAAATTATAACATATATTTAGTCATAAATGTAAATATTAATTCCATTTAAATGTAAATATTAATTCCATTGAAATAGAATAGCGATATGTAATATAGAAGGTAAGTATAACTAAATAGAAATAATTTAAGGAAGTAATTTTTAAAAACTTATAATAAAATATTTAGAATACAACAATTAATAAGTTTAATATTTTTAATATTTAACAACATGTATTTATTGTTTAATATTTAAATTTACACTTTATATATATATATATATATATATATATATATTTTGATTGTAAGCTTCGTAGTACCTTTCTATTATCAAATATAGGGAAAATTTTCATATAAAATAAAACAAATATAGTGACCTCAATCTGCCCAAATAAAACTAGGTCTGATGGATATATATATATATATATAAAATAATTACATTCCATATTTTAGATATTAGTCTTACAAGTGCGCATTATTTAGAATATATAATAATAATAATATCCGAAATGAATATTTTTATTAAGATTATAAAACAGATGTGTTACCAACTATATATAGTTAAAGCTTAATTGTTTTAATACCGATGAGTTCAATACGACATTTCATTATACATTTATATATTTAATAAAAGGTTTATCTATTGCCATGATACGGAGAAGAGCGATATATGTGAAGTTAGCTTACAAATATATCTAGGTTTAATAAATCTGGTTCTGTAGAATAGAACAGCAAAGAAACATGTCTACTTTTATCTGATGGCAATGAAAAACATCTAATATATTCTTGACATGTCATCAATTTTTGAAATGGCATGAGCAGCCAGTACACGACAAAGCACGAAGGTAGTTACTTATATCATTTTGGCTAAAAATTATTTTCTTGTGGGGGCTTGAAATTTTATTTTGTTGTCAAATGATGAGGAGATGATTAATCAATGAAATGAGTCATATTAGATTTCCATAAATGTAGACATTGATATAGAGCTACATATATTGAGGGTGGTTGAATTTTTTGGTTGCCAAATTTTATATTGTTGTTAAATGTGGAGGAAATGATTAATCAATGAAATATGTCATAATATATTTCAATAAATGTAGATGTTGGCATAGAGCTATATATATTAACTTACTAGCTTAATAGAATGTGTTTTGAATAACATAGTCATCACATATATATGTGTGTCAGACAAGATTCAAATATTGTGAGTGCTTGAATTGTTTGGCTGCCGAATTTTTTTGTGTTGTCAAATGTTGAGGAGATGATTAATCAATGAAATATGTCATAATAAATTTCAATAAATGTAGACGTTGGCATAGAGCTACATAGATTAACTTACTAGTTTAATACAATGTGCTTTGAATAGCATAATCATCACATCTATATGTGTGCTAGACAAGATTCCATTGAGCCAACCAGACCAATAACCAAGGAAATAAATTTTTTGAAGCCACATACATTTTAGCACCAGAACTGGGGTACTCCAAATGCACTGTCTGTTTATCTAAAATTTATAACCTCACGATTCATTATTTTTAAGCTAACAAAGCATAGTAAAAGCAACATTATACAAGAAGGAGCTAACAAAAAGGAGTTGTTTCTAGTGGATTTATTATTGAGTTTCCCAATAAGGTGTAAAAGTTTTAAGCCAATCAACCAAAAATATATAAAATGTTTGACTAAATTAATAAGAAGCAACCAATGAAATATGGGAAATAATAGGAGGAAATTTTGATAGCATTAATTTTTATTTTTAAAATTTAAAATCTATTTTAAAATAAATTATTTTTTTAAAAAATTAATAAAATATAAATATATTTATAAATAAATTTAATTTTTAATATATATAAGTAAAGAGTGAAGCAAGATCTAAAAGGTTAATATCTTATATAAATTATATAAATTAATCAATTATAAATATATTTATAAATAAATAAATAAATTTAATTTTTAATGTATAATAATAAGTAAAGAGTGAAAATTCAAAGGAAGGTCATAGCTAGATCTAAAAGGTTAGAAAATAAAGATGAAATAACAAATCAGAAGAATTTAAAAAAAAAATGTAAATAAACAAATTAATAAATAAATGATAAATCTTAAAAACCAAACTAAAAACTTAAAATATATATATTAAGAGAAGTATAATAATTAATAATTCAAAAATATTGAAAACTTAATAAATAATTTAAGAATTTAAATCATTATACCATATTTTAAATTGGGAAATGAGACAAATAACTTATTGATAAAAAAACATATATATTCAAATTTTACTCTAGATGTTTTTTTCATAAAATTATAAATATGGAAATAAATATATCATAAAACTAATCACTGCTAACGTACTTCAGTCTTACTTTTGATCTTCTCTCCATAAAATTATAACTAGCAATTGCACCATATGTTGCAAAGGAAACGATGTAGAGCAATAACATAGGAAATATTAGTATAGAGGAAATTTTCTCACATGAATCATGCATGTAGGGAAGAGTATTAGAGAGGAAATGCTCTCACATGAATCATGTAAGATAGCTACAGCTACGCAGAGTTAACAACCGGATTGGGCTATTCAGTTACATAATTTGGTTACAACTTGATATTTTAATATCAATTTTAGATAATTATCAGTTCTTTGGTCCTAAGAGGAAATATCATTATTCAAAAAGTTTAGAAAATAAGGTGTTTGATTAGTATAACCCTTTCTTCTCTAAGAACGATAAGTATCCAAGTACCAAAAAAAAACATATTTTCAATGGGAAAAAAGAGATTACATCAAAAGCGCAAAAAATAACAACTCATCTATGGTATAACCTAGGTATTTAATGATTTAAGTTGCAAAAAATAACAACTCATCTATGGTATAACCTAGGTATTTAATGATTTAAGTTACAAAATCACTTGATAGACACATAAATAATTTCATCATTTTCCCTCTTTAATAATCATACATTTTTTCATTTTCAAAAATTTTAACCAAAAAAACTAATTACATTATTTAAATAATCCAACAAAAACCTCAATGTGTAATTATAATAATTACCTAATATCATTGAAAATAAATTAACATTAATTTACATCATAACATTAAAAATACAAAAACATCCTCAATGGCTACTCAAAAGAAATCAACATTCGTTTATGTGGCAACAATAGAAACACATGAACATTAATGGGTTACTATGAGAATATATCAACACCTTAAATCACTCAATAACCTTTTCAATTTAAAAAATATATTTTCACATTTATCAAAGGAAATTGTATTACACAATTGGCGTATTCAGTTACATAATTTGGTTCCAACTACATATGTTAATATCATTTTTAGATAAGTATGAACTCTTTTGCACAATGTTTTTTTGGTTTATGTATTCCTAGGCACTATGGTAAAGGTGACCCATAAGGTGAGGTACTTGGTTGAAGTAATCTCTGGTCCAACAATGGTCCTAACATGAAATACCATCATTCAAGAAATTTAGGAAATGAGGTGTTTGATTAGTATAACTATTTCTTCTCTAAGAACCATAAGACATTTAGAAAATGAGGTGTTTGATTAGTATAACCATTTCCTCTCTAAGAAACATAACTATAGAAGTACAAAAAAACATTTCAATAGGGAAAAAGGACATTAGATCAAAACCACAAAGAATAACAACTTATCACCCAATATATACTTGAAAAATATAAATACTTTAAAAAAATATATCACAAATACATATAAATTTTTAAAATACCATGAGAATATCAATAATAGAGTTAGTTTTCATATTTTCATTTAATTAATATATATTTCAACAATATAAAAAATAATAATATCATACTTAGCTATAATTATGAATTATTTGTAAGCCTAATCATTTAGTGTACATTGGTTGAGAGGCTTCGCCCAATAGAGGCTCTTGTGCTCATACCAAGTTGGGAGAGAATTGGTGCTAAATTCTTCATATATCATTAAAAATACAATTACTATTAATATTTTCATTTAATTAATATATATTTAAACAATACAAAATATAATAATATCATACTTAACTATAGTTATGAATTATTTGTAAGCCTCTAGGAATGTAAAGGGTAAGTTCCTTAGATCAAACACCAAAGACCACTGCTCACAAATAGATCACAAATTAGTACACCAATATATCACGTAGTTAAAACCCTAGAAGAGGGAAACAACCCACAGCCTTAGCCAACGTAGCGACTTCAGGCAATTTATTAATATAAAAAGAAAGTTTACATATGTTTCTCTCATAAATGGTTACTAAACAAATGACCCTCCATGCTCTTTAAATAGAGATCATGGACCAATCGGGTGTTAAGCCATGGATCAAGTGTCATTAATGCAGAGGAGAGAGTGAACTGTCGAATCACTATAAATCATGACCGTCGAATTATAAGCTACATATGTACATAGTATAGAAACACACTTTGCCTAACTCTACACTAGACCAAGTTATACTTAACTATTTCCTATGTGTCGGAATATCGTAACATCCCACCTTAAGAAAAAATTGGGATAGGATTGAAGGATTTACAAATGTGACACAAAAGGAGCCTATTTCCTATGTGTCGAAATATCCTAACATCGCCCCTTAAGAAAAAATTGGGATAGGATTGAAGGATTTACAAAGGTGACACAATAGAAGAAGGAAGGAAGCATTAGAGCCTATCTCCCTTTAATGATAACTTTCCTAAACTCTAAGTATGGATCAAATTTTGGTAAACTTCACGTCTGTGAGAGCTTTCTAAAGATATCCACAACTTGATCATTGGTTGAACAATACTATAGTTCAAGAACACGTTGATGAATGAGATCTATGATGAAGTGTATATGAAGCTTAATGTGTTTCATAAGTTGATGCTGAACTGGATCTTTGCATAGCTAAATTGCACTGTGATTATCACACCAAAGTGTAGTTGGATGATGTTGGTGAAGACCAAATTCAAACAGGATCTGACAAAGCCACATGGCTTCCTTGCTAGATACCACGTCGCCACGATACTCTGCTTATGTCGAAGAAAGATAGATTGCACTTTGTTTCTTAGAAGACCAAGTAACAGGTCCTGAACCAATTGTGAATACATATCCTGCAGTATAATTATGATCATCATGGTCATGAGCCCATTCAGAATCAGTGAAACCAATCAATAATGGAGATGCTCCTGCAATGTAATGAATCTCGAACTGAATTGTACCTCGAATACATTGAATTATTATTTTAGCTGCTTTCCAATGACTTTCATGAGGTTGGTGCATAAACCGAGCGAAAAGACCAACGAAAAAGGAAAGGTTAGGACGAGTATGGGTTAGATACATAATTTTACCAACAAGTTGATGGTATAAGGTAGCATCAAGTTCAGGGGTAGTACAAGTGAATGAAAGCTTGACTCCAGCCTAAAAGGGAGAAGGGGCTGGCTTACAGTATTCCATGTGAAAGTGGCATAGATATCACATGCATACTTGGACTAAGAAAGGTTATTACCTTCTTTGTATTGCAAAACTTGAAAACCAAGGAAACAATGCAAGTGTCCTAAGCATGCCATTTCAAACTTTTTTTTGATGCTAGACTTCACTTGTTTTCTATGGTTGGGATCACTACAAGTACTTACCCACTTTCTTGTTGTAGACAGTGTTGTCAGAATGACACCTAGAAAAGAAATTATCTAATAGAAATCTATCCATTTTGACATACCAATCCTGAGGAGCTTGTTTGAGACCATAGAGATACTTCATAAGGTGACAAACAAGGCTAGAGTAATTTTGGATAAATCAAGGGGGTTGTTCCATGTATATTTCTTCATGCAAATCCCCATGTAAGAAGGCGGATTTAACATCCATATGATGGACCTCCCATTTAAAGGAGGCAACAAGGGAAAGAACAAGGTGGATAGAATTCATTTTGGAAATAGGGGTGAAGGTTTCACTATAGTCAATGCCTTCAAATTGTGAAAAACCTTTAGCAACAAGACAAGCTTTATGTCTATCCACTTTTCCATCTGGTCCAAACAGGGTAAGTTCCTTAGATCAAACACCAAAGGTCACCTCTCACAAATAGACAAGAAATCAGTACACCAGTATATCACATGGTTAAAACCCTCAAAGAGGGAAACAGTCCATGGCTTGGGCCAATGCGACCACTTCATGAAATTATTAATATAAAAATAAAGTTTACATATGTTTATCTCATAAACGGTTACTGGACAAATGACCCTCCATGCTCTTTAAATAGAGATCATGGACCAATCGGGTGTTAAGCCATGGATCAAGTGTCGTTAATACCGAGGAGAGTGTGAATCATCATATCAATACAAATCGTGACTGTCAGAATATAAGTTACAAATATACATAGTAAAGAAACACACTTTGCCTAACTCTACACTAGACCAAGTTATACTTAATTATTTCCTATGTGTCGGAATATTCTAACAAACCCTAATCATTTATTGTACATTGGTTTAGAGGCTTTGTTGTTAATGGTCCGCCTAAAAAGATTAGAAGTGAAACTATTATAATTTTATCATCTAAACCTAGATCAACTTAAAATATTGAAAATATAGTGCCTTTTTTTTTCATTACCATTAAATATAAAATATAAAATAAAATTTTAAAATAAACTCCTTTTATTTTATGATATTCTCATAAGTTTTTGGGGCCTCTCTTTTTTTCTACTTTTTATCATTATTTTAAAGACATTATGAAGCAATTTTTATGATTTATTTTCCTTGATTTTGTATAATTAGGTTATAGATTTTGGTTTTTAAATCATATTTTTTGTTTGATATGCTAAATTTATTTTTATCTTTCAATTTATTTTTCTTTATTATCAGTGTATCAATGTTACCTTCATTTAATTTAATCTTGAGAAATTAAACTATATCCGCACAATATAGATACATTTTATTTCTCTATCGTCTTTTATATATGCTCGTAATTATTCTCACCCAAATTTGGGGTAATATTTTTTGATATCTAGATTCGGATCATGCCTTATAATGATAGAATCTTCATTTCATTTTGAGAAACTAAACTTTGTTATAATCCATGTATCCAAGAGGCTAGATACTTCCCTATCCTGTTTAGTCTATGCTCCAAATGCTTCTCATCAACATTTAGGATAATATTTCATAAATATTTCATAAGAAGTCTAGATATCTAGATTTCGTTCTTGCCTTATTATTGTAGAATCATCCAAATATAAAATTTCTATATTTCATTTGAAATTAAAATATATATATGGTATAAAAGGACCTTAGAATTTTGATTTAAGGGAAAGCTCTATATCAGATGCAGGTTTTGGACTTAATATTCTTAACAATTTTACCATATTCCATAACAGAAATCCCAATTCTATCACCATTTCATGTTAAATACTGTAAATTGGTAACGAAACATTAATTGGATTGTTTTACATTATTATAAACATGGAAATAGTATTTAAAACTTTTGACATGTCAAGAAGGCTCCAATTGTTCGATTTAATTTCCATTTCTTTGCATTACATTTAATCTCACATGCCAGGTATATTTATCCTTCGGCCAAAAACATCGTAATTTTGAGTTTTCAAATTAAAATTTTTCGTCTGCTCAATTATGCTCTTAAATGAATGTCAGCGGGGAAAGAAATGAATTGATTCCATGTTGCACCAACTGCCTCTAAATCAGACATAACTTGCCTGATTAAGTTAGCCAAGTTTGACATATTAGTGTTACTGGGAATCAATTTTATTCCAGCAGCTACCATCTGGTTCCGAATCGAAGCCCTCGGTTACTTGGCCATGGACTGGAGATCCGCAGCAGAGCTCTTTCATCCCAGAAAGACACGAGAGCAAACTTGAACATGAAATCTCTTGGGGCCTATGTGAGGGTATCCAACACTGTGGGAAGCCATTGCTTTTGGGCTTGAGAAGCCCTAAATTCCTAGCAACTGAGATCAAACCCTCCATTATGATTAAATGGAATTTCGATTTCGATTATAAGATTAGATGTCATAGGCAACACTATCATAGGCAAATCTGCAAGCAATAAAGATTCAATGCAACAGAAAAAATTATACAGTAAATAATATGAACAGTAAAGCCCGACATTCGACAGAAAAAAAAATAGAGTACTGATTCAAGAAAAGAAGCCATACTTGAAAGGAAAAGGTGTTGCCAAAACCAGAGACGGAGAAAAGAAAATTTTTCGTAAGTAGACCGACAATTTTTTGTTTTTCCTTCAAAGGCTCAGATGAGACTATGATTGAATTGTGAGCTGGAATGGAGTTTGTATAGATGCTCCAAAGGTAGAAGCGATGTTACAAGTTCTTCTACGGATAACTGATGTTTGCTTTCGACGAAGAATTAATGCGGCCAATAAACTATTTGGCAAATAAGAGTAGTTCTTTTTCGGCGGATAAGCAACACGCTTCTTAACAAAGTCGAGGGTTGAGTTGTTTGGGCCGACTAGCTAACGTACTTTGGAAGTAGCGGCTGTGAGGCCTTCCCCTTGTGTACGAGCTCCGGCCCCATACAAATATCGCAGAAGCAAAAACAGCACCAGAAAGCATTGAATAACTCAAAATAAGAATTCGATCACAACGACTGATATTTAAATGCATTAGGTTCGGATCCCTTCATTTACAAATATACATATTGGATAAGGATATTATTAAGATATTTCTTTCAAAACATTCATACGAACCATGAAAATTTGAACGGTGGATGGAGTCATTTCAGAAAAGTTTATAAAGAAACAACAGAAATCTGGGTAACATAAATTATTAAGATGTAGCAATAAAAGAAATTCTTTCCTCTCGTGAACCAGGACCAATTCGTAAATAGCAATGGCCAGTCGACCATCAGCTACATCAGCCTAGTGGCATACACAGAACTTAAATCTCTCAATTTCTTTAGCAAAGAACACTATCGAATGAGGCCAAAGAATCATGCCCACAGTCAACCTTGATCCCTCTGTGTTGGTGCCTGATTAGCTAGAATCATGCCCACAGTCAACCCTAATCTCTGTGTGTTGGTGCTTTATTAGATGGACATTTCAATAACAACAAGCATGGTAGTTTACTTACTCTTTTACTAAATCTTTTTATAGAACGGTTTCCTTCTGTAACTTATTAATAATCACAATATTCCCAAGGCTAAACAAATTGGATCTCCATTTGTTTAAATTATCTGTGAAGTAGAAGATACTATTTATCAAAATACGTATACAAATCAAAGAGCCCATCCTCAAATTATATTTCAAATTGCTTTCTTAATCATGAAGTATCCTATATTAAACAATCTATTTTGCGCCATTTTCAATCACAAACAATTGCATTAGCGGAGGCATTTTGTGCCATCGTGTGTCCAAAAAATTATTATCGAAGGACCATAAGAGTTAATATGATTAACCTAATCCCTTTGGGCTTTCAGCATTGTCCAAAAACTCAGTCAATCTTGCACTCTCTCAAACATAAAAGCATTACAAATCTTCACAGAGTTTTAAAAGGTGAAATCTAAATACTTGGTGAAATAGTTTTTAATCTCCCTTCTTCAACTTATTCTCTGAAAACCAAACCTATATTTAATGAAGAGTAAACTCTAAATAACAACTAATATATATTTTTTATTAATTATTTCACTACAATGTATAATCCCATCCTCAATTCAACCCATCGAGTTACTTGAAATTTTAACCTATAATATAAACCAAATCTCACAGAACCCTAACTGCAATGTAATTCAATTAAACGAAAAGAGTTTGATTTGAATAGAACAAAAAGAGTCAAAGGTTCAAAATGAAATCAACATATGGATGATATGCAAAGTTCAACAAGATCCGATTTGTATTACTTTTGTGACACATTTTACTCAGACCTGCCATAAAAATGAATGACAGAAGGGCACATTGTTGAAATTTCTGATAATTCTAGAACAAAGGACTGAGAGAATAATAGTCTCCTTGTAACACAGAGAATAAAAAGAAATTTTCTTACTGCTGAACAGAGATGGCATAAGAATGCTTTCTATTTCATTAACAGAACTAAAACTATTACAAAATGATAGATTTATTCTTCTCTGAGGGATTCACAAAATATGATTAACACTGCTACAGATGCAGTGCTTTCTGGTGTTCTCTGTCTCTGAAGAAAAAAACACACAAAAAAGTGCTCTCTGGTCTTCATTGTGTTTTACTCTGCTTGTGGGCTTACACAGAAATGCAACACAACAATACAATGCTTGTATTACTATAAGCCTACGGGTTTTTTACTTTTTATATGGTGTGGTGTAAAAAACATAAAACAAAGAAAAAATAAAAATACACTGATGGAAAATAAACTTTACCCTAAAACTTTTTTGGCGTGATATACGAGTGGAGCCCACATCGCAATCGACAATCAACAATCGGCGGAATGGTTTGAACAAATAAACTTGCGATGTTGCGATTGCAATTTGTGATTTGCAACTTAGTGATGTTGCAATTGCGTGATGAGTGATTGTGGTTGGACCACATCACATCGGCGCATCTCATCACAATGAAAACATATATTTGGATGTTGCAATTGCGATTGCGACAATCGCATCGCAAATATTACAATGACCTGCGGTCTGGGCGGATGGCAATATGAAATTTGCGATGTGCGATTGCGATTGTGGTGGGACCACATTGCATCGCACCATCGGCATTGGTGGAAAACATTAGCAGAGGGCGGAATGGTTAAGTGAGATTGTGATTTGCAATTGTGACAATCGCGTCACAAACTTTCAATCGGCGATAAAATTTCGGATGGCGGAACATACATCGTTCCTTTGCGATTTACGATTGCGATTGTGGTGGGACCACATCGCATCGCATCAAAACTTCTTCATATCAACAAGACACTTACAATAAAACTTGCAATTGCGATCGGCGATGAAGTCGTGGGGACCACTATGACATGCCCCATTCTAAACTTAAAAGGACTTTGTGCGTTTGAACAAAATTTCTTCTTGTTTGGTTGTTGAGGGCTTAAAAGCCCGAAGTGACTGTTTTCATTAAAACTCTACTGTTGAATGGTTTTGAACCATGAAATTCTTCATTTCTTCTGCAAATGTGGCTATGCCCATACAAAATTAATTCTCCTCTGCAATGTTGGCTACGACCCATAAACATTAAGTTCCATCCTTATGGTTTTCTCCATTCCTCTTGAATTCACAGAAGTGTACACTCAACCTTCTACTGTTGTTGCCCCTATTATACTCAGTTTCTACCTGCACAGGGTACATATGTGACTTTAATATTTTCAATACTCTGCCCTAAAGTTAGGTGCTAGGTTATCAGTCATACCCAAGCATTTTCTTAAATATTCAAAACTCTTCTGCCCTAATGGTTTTGTCAGAATATATTCATATTGCTCCTGTGTTGTACAATGCTGTAAAACTATTTCTCCATTGTTCACCAATTCTCTGATATAGTGAAACTTGGCATCTATGTGCTTCGTTCTCTTGTGAAACACATAATTCTTTGATAATGCAATAGCTGAGCTATTGTCACAATAAATCACTGCGCCCTTTACCTGTTCTTGACACTAATTCCTCAACATCCTTCTCATCTAAACTGCTTGACACATTGCTGCTGTAGCTACCACATACTCTGCCTCTGCTGTAGATAATGCTACAATAGGTTGTTTCTTAGAAGCCCATGAAATGGCTCCTAAACCCATATGAAAAACATAACCCGATGTGCTTTTTCGATCATCTACACTTCGAGCCTAATCACTATTAGTGTAACCAATTAACTCTGAATTTTCTGAAGTAGTATATAAATTCCCATATCTTTTAGTTCCTTTCACATACCTCAGAATTCTCTTTGCTGCTTGGAAATGTGCTTCTTTTGGCCTCTCCATAAATCCGGAAATCAAACTAACAACATGCATAATATCTGGCCTAGTTGCAGTCAAATACATCAGTTGCCAACTATGCTTTTATACAAACTTGGATCAAAATCCTTGTTGTTGTCATCTTTACTCAAGTTCAATCCCATTACTGTGGGAGTGATTGCTCCTTTGCACTCCTGCATATTAAATCTTTCTAGAACTTCATTAACATATTTTTCTTATGAGATAAAAATCTCATTTCCATTTTGTTCTACTTCTACTCCTAAGAATTATCTCAACAATCCCATGTCAGTCATTTCAAATTCATCTTTCATGATTGTTTTAAAATTTTCAATGAGGTAATTATCATTACTTTTGAATATCAGATCATCAACATATAACACAACAATGAGCATCTTACCATCCTTTTCTTTGATGTATAATGTGGGTTCTCCTCCACATTTTTCAAACCCATTTTCCAGTAGATAGGAATCTATCCTACTGTACCATGTTCTTGGTGCTTGCTTCAGCCCATAAAGAACTTTCTTCAACTTGCAAACTTTATGCTCTTGGCCCTTTTTCTCATAGCCTGGAGGTTGTTCCAGATAAACCTCTTCCATTAACACTATATTTAAAAATATTGATTTTACATCCATTTGGTATACTTTCCATTTATTTTGTACTACTATGGATAGCACTGCTCTCACTGTTTCCATTCTTGCAACTGGTGCAAAAGTTTCTTCATAGTCTCTTCCATGCTACTGCTTATATCCTTTGACAACAAGTATGGCCTTGTGTCTTTCTATCTTACCTTCAGCATTTCTTTTGGTCTTGTAGACCCATTTTACTCCAATGACTTCTTTATCTTCTGGGAGATCAACCAACTCCCATGTTTTATTCTTCTCTATGGCATTAATTTCAACATCCATAGCTTCTATCCATTTTCTATCTTTTATAGCATGTTCAAAATGAATAGGATCATAAACATTACAATACAAAGAAAATAAGGAGTTCATACCTTCATTTGCCACTTCCTGCTCATAAATCTCATTTATATTTCTAAATCTTGTTCCTCTTTAATTTGGTGTAGTTGTGCTTGAAGAAGCACTCGAATCTGGTCCATATGGTGTGCTTGGAGAAGCACTCCCATTTCTTCTCAAGGGTATTCTTACTCCTACTTGAAGTGTCCCTTGTTTTCCTTGTGTTGGTGGAGGTAGTGCTACTGATGAGGTATTATTTTCAGCCACATCTTCCTCATATTCATCATGAGACAAGCAGTTTTTAACATTGACTATTTTCTCAATGCTTCCATCCCATGCTTCCTCTTCAATAAATTGAACATCTCTACTTATCACAAATTTCTTTGTGAATGGGTTATACAATCTATGTCCTTTGGAATCTTCACAATATCCAAGGAAGATGCACTTCTTCCCCTTACTATCCAACTTTTTCCTTAACTAATCTAGAATGTGTGCATAAGCCACACATCCAAAAACTCTCATGTGGGTGACTCCTTGTTTTTTGCCACTCCATGCTTCTTCTAGAACTCTGTTCATTATAGCTTTTGTTGGGCATATATTCAATATATATACTGCACAATTTGTAGCTTCTGCCCAATATTCATTTGGCAAGTGTTTTGCCTTTAGCATACTTCTCACCATTTCCATTATGGTTCGAATCTTCCTTTTAGCAACTCCATTTCGCTGCAGTGTGTACCTTGTAGTAAACTGTTTGTGTATGCCATTCTCTCTGCAAAAACGCAGAAATTATTTTGAGATATATTCACCTCTTCTATCAGTTCTAATAAATTTTATATGCTACCCACTCTGTTTCTCTACTAGATCTTTAAAGTGGCAAATTTTTTGAAAGAATTCACTTTTATATTTCAGGAAATAAACCCATACTTTCCTTGTGAAATCATCAATGAAGTTTAGCATGTAATTGCTGCCTGAAACTGATGTTGTTTGCATCAGCCCGCATAAATATGAATGAATAATTTCTAAGGGTGTTTTCGCCCTTATGCTCTTTCCTGAAGGAAAGTTTTCTCTGTATTGCTTTCCCAAGATGCGACCTTCACATAGGCTGTCAGGTTTCTCAACCAATGGCAGTCCTCTTACCATTCTTGTTCTATGCAACAAATTTAATCCTTCGAAATTGAGATGTACAAATCTCAAGTGCCATAACCAGTTCTCATCTTTCAATTCTTTCTGAAAGACCTCTTGAGTTAGAGCTGCTACATTCTTTCCTTTTCTCTTCAAGTCGTTGTTGAGCTTGAGTGGAAACATTCTATTGTTGGTCATTTGTATTTCAGAAATAATCTTCTTGGTTGGAGGTATATCCATTATTGTGCACACATCATTCTTAAAGAGTAATTTGTAACATTTGTTTATGAGCTACCCAATGCTCAAAAGATTACACTTCAAGCCAGGAACATAGTATACATCTAGCACAAACTTCTTGCCCACTATTTCTTGCACAGATACTAACTCTACCTTTTCCCTTTACAGAGATCTTAGTATCAGTTCTTGTGGTTACTTCTGATTTAACTTTTTCATCGAGATTGGCAAAAGTTTCTATGTTTCCAGTCATGTGGTTATTACAGCCTAAATCTAAGAACCATACATCATCTTGTCTATCTTGTGCTACATTACATGTTAACAACACATTCTTTGGGTTCTTTTTTTCTCTTGCTACATTATCATTCTGCCTATGATTCATGTCATTTTTCTTTTTCCTACACTCATTGGCATCGTGCCCATATTTCTTGCAATAATGACATTGGACATTGGAATTGTCATACCTTTGTCCATGAGCATGATGGTGTCCACCTTGTTGGCTATTGCATTGGTCGTGGCTTTGATTCTAATTGCTGGTCCTTCCATGTGAATGTGAAGGGTTGTTCTTTCCTCCTTTTTTTTGGCTTCTCCCTCTTCCTCTTCCTCTGCCTTGACCTCTTCCTCTTCCAAAAGGCATCTAGGTCTTGAAGGCATGCTCTAGAGATGGGTTTACTGATCTTTCCAATCTCTGTTCATGAGTTATCAGCGATGCATGAGGTTCATCTACTATGAACTTTGAGAGATCCTTAGTCTCTTCTATGGTGGTAACAATAACATCAAACCTTGAGGGTAGACTCCTTAATAGTTTCTCCACAATCCTCCCTTCTTCAAATGTTTCTCCATGGGACCTTATCTGTGTGACCATCTCAATCACATGTGTGAATAATGAGTCTATGTTATCAGACTCTTTCATACAGAGAGTTTCAAAATCTCTCCTCAGCAATTGTAATTTTGCTATCTTCACTTTCTCCATACCTTGATAGTTTATCTTAAGAGTATCTCATGCATCCTTGCATTTCTTAGCTACTGCTATCATTGGAAACACACTCTCATGTACTGCTTGATACAGATAGAAGATAGCTTTAGAGTCCTTCTTCCTATTACTCTTCAATAAATCCTTCCCTGCCTGAGTTAAGGCATTAAAGGCCTGCTCATCAACTGGTTCATCAAAACCATCTTCTACAAATTCCCACAAGTCCTGTGAGGCAAACATGGCTCTCATGGTAATGGCCCAATAATCATAGTTCTTCCCATTAAATTGTGGAAGCTGAGCATTTCCAATACTCATACTAGTGCTTGGTCCAGCCATTTCTTATAAAATGAACACTGAACTAAACTTGACTGTGTTTTTCAAACAAAATGTCTTTCCTTATTTAAAAGATAAACTCTGTCTCTGAGGACCTCTCTTTTAAACAAAACAAAACTATGTTTTTTTTTAGAAATACTTGGACTTAAACTTCTGCTAAGCCTTCACGGTGCTGGAGAATTGCTGCAACAAATATTCTTCTTCCTTCAGCTTCTTTAAAAGCTTCAAAGAGCCTGGATTAGCTCTGATACCATGTTGAAATTTCGTATAATTCCATAACAAATGACTGATAGAATAATACTCTCCTTGTAACACAAATAATAAAAAGAAATTTTCTTACTGCTAGACAGACATGGCATAAAAATGCTTTCTATTTCATTAACAGAACTAAAACTATTACAAAATGATAGATTTCTTCCTCTTTGAGGGATTCAAAAAATAAGATTAAGACTGCTACAGATGCAGTGCTCTCTGGTCTTCTTTGTCTCTCAAGAAAATAATGCACAGAATAGTGCTCTCTGGTCTTAACTGTGTTTTACTCTGCCTACGGGCTTACACGGCAATACAACACAACAATAGAATGCTTGTATTACTATAAGCCTACGAGCTTTTTACGTTTTATATGGCGCGATGTAAAAAACATAAAACAAAGAAAAAATAAAAATACACAACTGGAACATAAACTTTAGCCTAAAATTTCTTTGGTGTGATATACAAGTAGAGCCCACATCGCAATCGACAATCGGCGATCGGTGAAATGGTTTGAACAAACAAACTTGTGATGTTGCGATTGCGATTTGCGATTTAGCGATGTTTCGATTACGCGATGAGTGATTGTGGTGGGAACACATCGCATCGACACATCACATCGCAATGAAAACATAAGCGAAAAAATATTTGGATGACAAGCACATCGCAAATATTATAATGACCTGTGCTCTGGGCGGACGGAGATATGAAATTTTCCATGTGCGATTGCGATTGTGGTGGGACCACATCGCATCGCACCATCGGCATCGACAGAAAACATAAGCGGAGGGAGGGATGGTTAAGTGATGTTGCGATTTGCAATTGCGACAATCACATCGCAAACTTTCAATCGGCGATAACATTTCGGATGGCGGAACATACATCATTCCTTTGCGATTTGCAATTGCGATTGTGGTGGGACCACATCGCATCGCATCGGAACTTCTTCATATCAACAAGACACTTACAATAAAACTTGCGATTGCGATCGACGATGAAGAGGTGGGGACCACTATGACATGCCCCATTCAAAATTTAAAAGGACTTTGTGCATTTGAACAAAATTTCTTCTTGTTTGGTTTTGAGGGCTTAAAAGCCCGAAGTGACTGTTTTCACTAAAACTCTGTTGTTGTGTCGTTTTGAACCATGAAAGACTTCATTTCTTCGGCAAATGCAGCTACGCCCATACAAAATTAATTCTCCTCTGCAATGGTGGCTGCTGCTCATAAACATTAAATTCCTTCCTTACAGTTTTCTCCATTCCTCTTGAATGCACAAAAGTGTACACTCAACCTTCTGTTGCTGCTGTGCCTGTTATACTCTATTTCTACCTACATAGGATACACAGGTGACTTTAATATTTTCAACACACATTACAATTTTTATTATTTTTTCGACACATTTTACTCAGACATACCATAAAAAGGAACGACAGAACTGCACATCACAATTTGTATCACTTTTGTGACACATTTTACTCAGACATACCATAAAAAGGAACGACAAAATGGCACATCACAATTTCTATTTCTTTTGTGACACATTAATTTAACATACGATAAAAAAGAGGAATGACAGAAAGGCACATCTCAATTAGACCATATAGTGTACCATCGATAACATATGTGTATGATCTCTACAAAATATGGTACCCTGGCCTTGCACTGCACCATCATGATCGAGATCGCGTTCACCAGGATGATCTGATGGGGATATCTTCCTCTCCATGTCTCTGGTAAAGTTGTTCATAAGCGAACGCACGTCAGACATCGGAGATGACTGCGAATCATTTGGCATATGGCATTCGCCAGGTGGCCAGGTGACAAGGAGACATCAGACTTTTTGGGTATATCAATCGCAATATGAGACATTCCACCCGAGGTTCCCTCATCCATATCTGCATTCATCTGCTCCGGCCCACACCAAGATAATGCAGTTGGTGGGCTATATAGCAGATCATATTCTTCTTCATAGCTTGCAGTTTGTCCTTGATCCAAATTCAGATTAGGATGGATCCATGTCGGAATTGTCACTGAAACCTGCGCTATTCTACAAGATTCCTCTAAAACTGAATGTGTACTGCAAAGGGGACAAGTGGAATGCCAACGAAACCACATGTCGATACAGTCAACATGGAAACTATGCCTGCAATTGGGCAAAAGCCAGACTTTCTCATTCTCCTCCCACTAGCACAGGCAGACTGCGCACTGCAACCCATCCCTGGAAATCTACGATGACGGATACACAAATATGGGCAGCGTCTCTAATATCGTAGAATCCAAGCCCACGTTCCGCAGCGTTACATGTTCTTATCCTGTAAAATAAAGCTGATGACCCATCAAAGATGATCTCTGTCGTCTCCATAAATCTAGCATAAATGTGTTGTACAAATTCTGACAAAGATCGTGATATCATCATATTTGTTCTGGGCATCATTGCCAGGCAGCTGACTAAAATTGTTGGAATTTTGGGAATTCCAAACAGAGAGAATAAGCTCCCCTCTACAACACAGAGAGATTAAAACAAAGTTAATAGGAGACAAAGTTTTCAGAGCTTTAAAACAACTTCTATTCCTTTCAAAACTGATACAAATATTCCTCTAAACAGAGGGATGAAAAACAATGGTGACTGCTACAGACGCAGTGCACAAAATGACTCATTTTCTCTGAAAACTATACTCTGTTGTTTTCCGCGCTGTTGTGCGAAAAAAAAACTAAAAACAGAACAATACAATACAACTAACTCTATATTTCGGCTCGCAGGCCTTTTCATTTTATATATGGCACGCATATATTTTTACATTACATATAAACCATATTAAAACTTAAAACAAAATAAAACTAAATACAAAGGAAAATCCTTTGCGGAACTAATAAAATATGAAATGCCTGATGTACGAGTGGGGACCACTACGCAGTCGGCAATCGACAATCGGGAATTTGGCTTGACAACAAGCTTTGTGATCCATTCAATCTTTCGATTGCGATTACACCATGGACGCGATGGCCCGATATTAAATCTGCTGTATAAGACCGTCGGATCCGCGCTTTAAACAAAACGCGCTGCAAAACAAACAAACCTTCGATCCTTCGATTGCGATCGGATCCGCCCTGATCGGGGCACACAATAAAATCCCGCCGATTAAACCTTTTGATTATGTGATTGCGATTGGATCGCATCGCATCACGGCTCATATCAACAAGACACTGCTCCAACATAACTTTTTGATTCCGATTGGCATAGAAATGGTGGGGACCACTTGTCCCGCCAATTCAAAAATAAAAGGACATCCACCTGTTAAAACAATTTCCATTCATTCTGGTTGTTGAGGACTTTAAAGCCAGAAACGACTGTTTTTAATATCTCTGTTCCTCCGTAGAAAAGATCTACGAAAAATCTTCGTCCATCCACTGTGAAGAATGGCTCCTCCCATCACTGAGTTAATTTCATCTGCAATCTGTGGCTGCGGCCCATCAAAATTAATTCATTCCCATTCTTCTTCAATGCCGAGTGCTGCGCACTCAATCTCTGTTTCTACTACCTTGTACTTGTTTCTTCTTGTCACTGCCCAAGGCTGGCAGGTGACTTTAATATTTCAACACTCCCCCTCAAAGTCAGCTGCTGGGTTGTTCATCATACCCAGGCATTTTCTTAAAAATTCAAAGGTCTTATGTCCCAATGGTTTAGTTAAAATATCTGCATATTGCTCCTCTGTTTTACAATGCTGTAAAACAACTTCTCCATTATTCACCAATTCTCTGATATAATGATACTTTGTGTCTATGTGCTTTGTTCTTTTATGAAACACAAAATTCTTTGACAATGCAATAGCTGAGCTATTGTCATAATAAATCACAGTGCCCTTTACTTGTTCTTGGCACAAACTTCTCAACATCCTTCTCATCCAAATTGCTTGACACACTGCTGCTATAGCTGCCACATATTCTGCCTCTGCTGTAGACAATGCTACAATAGGTTGTTTCTTGGAAGCCCATGAAATGGCTCCTGAACCCATATGAAAAATATAACCGGAAGTGCTCTTCCGATCATCTACACTTCCATCCCAATCACTGTCAGTGTATCCAACTAATTCTGAATTTTCTGAAGTAGTATATAAAATACCAAATCCTTTTGTTCCTTTCACATACCTCAGAATTCTCTTTGTTGCTTGCCAATGTGCTTCTTTTGGCTTCTCCATAAACCTGGAAATTAAACTAACGGCATGCATAATATCCGGCCTAGTTGCAGTCAAGTACATGAAGCTGCCAACTATGCTTTTATACAAACTTGGATCGAAATCCTTGCTGCTGTCATTCTTACTCAACTTCAATCCCATTACTGTGGGAGTAATTGCTGCTTTGCATTCCTGCATATTAAATATTTCCAAAACTTGATTCACATACTTTGCTTGAGAAATAAAAATTCCTTTCTCACCTTGCTCCACTTCTATTCCCAAGAAGTATCTTAATAAACCCATGTCAGTCATTTCAAATTCATCTTTCATGACTGTTTTAAAATTTTCAACAAGGTAATCATCATTACCTGTAAAAATCAAATCATCAACATATAAAACAATGATCAATAACTTACCATCCTTTTCTTTGATGTAGAGGGTGGGTTCTCCCTCACACTTTTCAAATCCATTCTCCAATAGATAAGAATCTATTCTGCTGTACCATGCTCTTGGTGCTTGTTTCAGCCCATAAAGAGCTTTCTTCAATTTACAGCCCTTATGCTCTTGGCCTTTCTTCTCATATCCAAGAGGCTGTTCCACATATACCTCTTCCATTAAAACTCCATTTAAAAATGCGGATTTTACATCCATTTGATATACTTTCCATTTGTTTTGTGCTGCTATGGACAGCACTGCTCTTACCGTTTCCATTCTTGCAACTGGTGCAAAAGTTTCTTCATAATCAATCCCTTGCTTCTGCTTATATCCTTTGACAACAAGTCTGGCCTTGTGTCTTTCTATTTTTCCTTCAGCATTGCTTTTGGTCTTGTATACCAATTTAACTCCAATGACTTCTTTACCTTATGGGAGATCAATCAACTCCCATGTTCTATTCTTCTCTATGGCTTTAATTTCATCATCCATAGCTTCTATCCATTTTCTATCTTTAATAGCATCTTCAAAATGAATAGGATCGTCAACTTGACAATACAAGGCAAATAAGGAATTCATACCTTCGTTTGCTTCTCCTTGCTCATAGATTTCTCTAAGACTTCTGAATCTTGTTCCTCTTTCACTTGGTGTAGCCGTGCTTGATGAAGCACTTGATTCTGCTCCTTGTGGTGTACTTGGTGAACCACTGCCGATTCTTCTCAAGGGTGTTCTTACTGCCGCTTGAGGCGTCCCTTGCTGGCCTTGCGCTGCTGGAGGTTGTGCAATGGATGGGTTATTAATCTCAACCACATCTACATCATCTTCATCATGAGATAAACAGTTTTTGACATTGACTGTTTTCTCAATGCTTCCATCCCACGCTTCCTCTTCGATGAATTGCACATCTCTACTGATTACAAACTTCTTTGTGGATGGGCTATACAGTCTGTATCCTTTGGAATCTTCACAATATCCAAGGAAAATTCACTTCTCCCCCTTACTATCCAACTTCTTTCTCAACTTATCTGGAATGTGTGCATATGCTACACACCCAAAATCTCTCATGTGGGTGACTCCCTGTTTTCTGCCACTCCACGCTTCTTCTGGAACTTTGTTCATCACGGATTTTGTGGGGCATCTATTCAAAATATATACAGCACACTTTGCTGCTTCTACCCAATACTCATTTGGCAAGTGCTTTGCCTTGAGCATACTTCTCACCATCTCCATTATGGTTCGATTCTTCCTTTCAGCCACTCCATTCTGTTGCGGCGTGTACCTGGTGGTAAATTGCTTATGTATGCCACTCTCTCTGCAAAAACGCAGAAATTATTTTGATATATATTCTCCTCCTCTGTCAGTTCTGAGGACTTTAATGTGCAGTCCGCTCTGTTTTTCTACAAGAGCTTTAAATTGACGAAATTTCTGAAAGACTTCACTCTTATATTTTAAGAAATAAACCCACACTTTTCTTGTGAAATCATCTATCAAGGTCAGCATGTAATTGCTGCCTGAAACAGATGCTGTTTGCATCGGCCCACATAAATCTGAGTGGATTATCTCCAAAGGTGCTTTCGCCCTTATGCTTTTCCCTGAAGGAAAATTTTCTCTGTGTTGCTTTCCCAAGATGCAGCCTTCACATAGGCTGTCAGGCTTTTCAATCAATGGTAAACCTCTTACCATTCCTTTTCTATGCAACAAATTTAATCCTCCGAAATTGATATGTCCAAATCTCAAATGCCATAACCAGTTTACATCTTTCTCTTCCTTCTGAAAGGCTTCTTGAGTTACAGCTGCTACATTCTTTCCTTTTCCTTTCAAGTCAATGTTGAGCTTGAGCAGAAACATTCTATTGCTGGTCATTTGAATTTCAGCAATAATTTTATTACTTGGAGGAATATCTTTTATGGTGCACACATCATCTTTTAATATAACATTGTAACATTTGTTTATGAGCTGCCCAACGCTCAAAATATTACATTTCAGACCTGGAACATAATACACATCAGGAACAAATTTTTGCTCCCCATTCCTTGCTCGAATACTTACTCTGCTTTTCCCTTTGACAGAGATTTTAGTATCAGTCCCTGTGGTCACTTCAGATTTAACTTCTTCATCAAGATTGACAAACATTGCTCCGTTGCCAGTCATGTGATTACTACATCCAGAATCTAAGAACCAAACATTATCTTCTTTATCTTGTGCTACATTACAAGCTAAAAACACATTACTTGGGTTCTTTTCCTCTTTTGCTACATTAGCATTCTGCCTATTTTTCATGTCATTTTTCTTCTTTCTACATTCATTGGCATAGTGCCCATATTTCTTGCAATAATGATACTGGACATTGGATTTGTCATACCTTTGTCCTTGAGAATGTTGGTGTTGATGTCCACCTTGCTGGCTGTTGCCTTGGCTGTGGCTCTGCCCTTGACTGTTGCTCCTTCCATGTGAATGTGAAGAGCTGTCCCTTCCACCTCTATTCTAACTTCTGCCTCTTCCTCTTCCTTTTCTTTGACCTCTTCCTCTTCCTGAAGGCATCTGGGTCTTGAAGGCGTGCTCAAGAGATGAGTGTTCATCTTTGCTCAATATTTGTTCATGATTTATTAGTGAGGCATGAAGTTCATCCACTGTGAACTGTGAGAGATCTTTGGTCTCTTCTATGGTGGTTACAATAACATCAAACTTTGAGGGTAAGCATCTCAAAATTTTCTCCACAATCCTTCTATATTCAAGAGTTTCTCCATGGGATCTTATCCGATTTACAATCCCAATCACATGTGTAAAGAATGTATCAACACTGTCTGACTCTTTCATACAAAGAGTTTCAAAATCTCTTCTCAGCAATTGAAGTTTTGCTGTTTTAACTTTCTCCATACCTTGATAGGCTACTTTCAGAGTTTCCCATGCCTCCTTAGATTTCTTAGCTGCTGCTATCCTTGGAAGCACACTCTCATTTACAGCTTGATACAAACAGAAGAGAGATTTAGCATCTTTCTTCCTATTATTCTTCAACACATCTTTCTCTGCTTGAGTTAAGGCATTAAAAGCCTGCTCATCAGCTGGTTCGGTGAAACCATCTTCTACTAATTCCCACAAGTCTTGTGAGACAAACAGGGCTCTCATGGTAATGGCCCAATAGTCATAGTTCTTTCCATTAAACTGTGGAAGCTGAACACTTCCAAGATTCATACCAGTGCTTGGTCCAGCCATTTCTTCTTAAACTGAACTTAGACTTTAAACAAACTATCTTTCCTTTACTAAAAGAACAAAATCTTTAATCAATAAACAACTGCTCTTTTATCTTTGAGAAATACCTGAAATTTGACCTCTGTTGAACTTATCACGCTGCTGGAGAAAAACGCTGCAACAGGTCTTCTTCTTCAGCTTCTTTGAAATCTTCAAAGAGCCTAGATAAGCTCCGATACCATGTTGGAATTTTAGGAATTCCAAACAGAGAGAATAAGCTCCCCTCTACAACATAGAGAGATTAAAACAAATTTGACAGGAGACAAAGTTTTTAGAGCTTTAAAACAACTTCTATTCCTTTCAAAACTGATGCAAATCTTCCTCTAAACAGAGGGATGAAAAACAATGGTGACTGCTACAGACGCAGTGCACAAAATGACTCTTTTTCTCTGAAAACTATACTCTGTCTCTCAGAATACCAACACTGCTGTGTGTCTCTGTTGTTTTCCGCGCTGCTGTGCGAAAAAAAAACTAAAAACAGAACAATACAATACAACTAACTCTATATTTCGGCTCGCAGGCCTTTTCATTTTATATATGGCGCGCATATATTTTTACATTACATATAGACCATATTAAAACTTAAGACAAAATAAAACTAAATACAAAGGAAAATTCTTTGCGGAACTAATAAAATATGAAATGCCTGACGTACGAGTGGGGACGACTACGCAATCGGCAATCGACAATCGGGAATTTGGCTTGACAATAAACTTTGTGATCCATTCAATCTTTCGATTGCAATTACACCATGGCCGCGATGGCCCGATATTAAATCCACTGTATAATACCGTCGGATCCGCGCTTTAAACAAAACGCGCTGCAAAACAAACAAACCTTCGATCCTTCGATTGCGATCGGATCCGCCCTGATCGGGGCACACAATAAAATCTCGCCGATTAAACCTTGCGATTATGTGATTGCGATTGGATCGCATCGCATCACAGCTCATATCAACAAGACACTGCTCCAACATAACTTTGCGATTCCGATTGGCATAGAAATGGTGGGGACCACTTGTCCTGCCAATTCAAAAATAAAAGGACTTCCGCCTGTTAAAAAAATTTCCATTCATTCTGGTTGTTGAGGACTTTAAAGCCGGAAACGACTGTTTTTAATATCTCTGTTCCTCCATAGAAAAGATCTACGAAAAATCTTCGTCCTTCCACTGTGAAGAACAACTCCTCCCATCACTGAGTTAATTTCATCTGCAATCTGTGGCTGCGGCCCATCAAAATTAATTCATTCCCATTCTTCTTCAATGCCGAGTGCTGCGCACTCAATCTCTGTTTCTGTTGCCTTGTACTTGTTTCTTCTTGTCACTGCCCAAGGCTGGCAGGTGACTTTAATATTTCAACAAAAATCACTGACCGGGTTCATTTTATATATCAAATTGAACCCACGAAAGTGTCTTTCGAATGGACTTGCTCTCGGCCCTCAAATCCCTTAGATTGCCCGCGCTGCAAAAAAAAAGACACTGCCCCTCAATTTAAGTAAGCAGCGTCATCGTTGCCCAAATGAATCGGAATTTGACCCTAAAAGATGTAAGAGATAGCTGTTTATAGAATTATTTTTTTAATGATAACTACTAATTATTAAATTTCTGTTAATTTATTTTTATAATTATGTAAACTTTTGTTATTTATTTTTATTAATATAAATTTTGATAATGAATTTTATTTTTAAAGTAAATTTTTTTTTTAATCAAAATAAATAGCAATTGGGCCAGAGACTCAGATGCAATTCACCATACTTTTGTGTCAACTCGTATGTTACGTACCATATTTTTTAGGTCCATGACTTGTTCTTCTCTCTATAGTTATTTGGTTAACTTAAATAGGAAAAAACATTACATGAAACTTAAATAGATGATGAGAAGGGTTAACTAACCCTTAGAATACAACAAAAAAATAACATTATTTATAACAAAAAAAATATGTATTATTAACAATGATATATATTATAAAAAACATAAAACAAATAATTATGTATATAAAGTCACATCAAAGCAAATTGAAGCCAGTGTGGTTCATTATGAGGATAAGATGAGAAATCTAATCAAAGAACCCATTTAAGTAGAAAAGGGCAGCTCCAACTAGTAGTTGTAAAATAACTACTAGTTTGACTCTGGTAAGAAACATAATTAAAAGTTATTTAATAGTTTTTTAGACTTAGAGCTCGGAATCTCCACAGTTCTCATTTTTGAATCTAAGTTTTGGGTCTAAAGCAAGACCCATCATCAGGACAAATCTGCAAAAAAGAGAAACAAATTGTGTTAAATAAATAGTGGAAAAATGACAAGAAAGAGAACCGACGAGATATCCATTAAATGGTTTAGTTTCCAATTTATTTTTATTTTTATTTTTATTTAAATCATTTTTTTAGCTATTTTGTTTTTTTAAATTATCAAAATCATTATTATTCTAATATTTTAAGCTGTAATGCTAATAAGGTTTTAATGTTTCTAAATATTAATATTCCTATTAATAAAGCCTTATGTTTATCTTATTTAAGGATATTTAATTTATTATGTTAATGGTTTCTAAATGTCAAGTAAAATCAAAGTGTAGTAATAATATTCATATCCTAATTTTGTGAAGAGGGGGTGCTAGAAGAATGATTTAAAGGTTAGATTTAATATCTTCATTCTTAATAGTTTTAAAAGACCCTATGCAAATTATAATATCTACTATTATTATTTAACCTTGAAAATTTCTAAGTTTTTTATATAATTATGGCTTATGAATTATACTAATAGTTTAAGTTTTTTATATTATTAAAGAATATAATTTTCATTGATAACCTAATATTATGTAAAGGACCTAAGGTGATTATACTAAAAGATTAAGGATTTGACTCTATCAATATTATAAGGTCAAAAGGAGATTATAATGATTAGTATTTCATTAATAAGAATCAATGATAAAAGTCCTAAGCTTTTTATCCTCTTTTAGCTAATGTTTTAGATTAATGGATTTGTTTTAAAGAAGAGCAGTATTATTAGATATGTTTTAGAGTTATAGTATCCCCTTATAATAAAATTATCATAATACTATCCTATGTACCTTATATTATAATAACGAAGATGGAGGAGATATTAGAATGGGATAGGAAAAGGTCAATTGATTATAACCCATAGATAAGGATTGTAACCAATTGATCCAATAAAATAAGTATGCAGAAGGTATGGGTTAGACTAAGGTTTAAGGTTATGAAAGGGGATTCATAGGGTTGATTTTAATAATTACACTAATTAATTTTTTAAAGAAGGGTAGAATAGTAAGGTTAAGGAGAAGAGTAAGGGTAAGGTGTGAAACGGAGGGGAGAGGAAAGGGTACAAGGTAGAGAAAGAGAATCATAAAGGGATGAAGGAAGGGAAGGGGTACAAGGAGACCAGTGATTCAAGAGAGCAAGATGCTTTAACCGGACAGCACGTGGACCCAATTTCTGCTAATTTCTAAGTCTCCATCTCTATTAAGGTTGTGCGGGTGCTTTAAGATTCCCAAGGCTTCACGTATTTTGCATTTGAAATGATGTTTTTCTTTGGAAATGATTACTACTTCTTCTAGGCATATGTGGTGACATGTTTTGCTCGAATGTTCTGCCAAAACTGAGGTTTTAATTCTTCCAAACCTAATGTTTGCCCCATGTTCTTTAAACCTTATTTTAAAGGTTCCGCCTGTTTCCCCAATATAGCAATCTCCACATGAACAATTGATTTTGTAGACACCCTTTTTTTGGAGGTGGTCGCGGTCATCCTTAACCGAATTCGTTCTTTGCCTGATGGTTACTGGAGGCTTGAAGGTTGCTCTAATGTCTTTTTCGGCTAGAACCTTGGCTATCTTGTCTGTGACTCCTTGAATATAAGGGAGGTAAGCTTTTGTGGTGGAGGGTTTGTAAGTAACCATTCTTTTTCTTCCAGATCTGGCTTTTTGTATAGCTTTGTTGATGTCCTTATTGCTATATCCCAAGTTTATGAAGGATTTCTTCAGATATTCAATTTCTTCTTCTCCATGAGTTTTGTCCGATATTCTAAAAGCACATGTAAAGAGAGTCAGTAGCACTCCTATCTTCTGGGCTAGGTAGTGATGTGAGTTGGCATGTAGATAATTGTCTATGTGTGATTTCTTTCTGAACACTTTGTGTCCAAGGGATTTGTCTTGATTTCTCGAGAGGAGTACGCCAAGGAAAGTGATGCAGTTGTTTTCTTTGCCTTCCATTGTAAATTGGATATCTTTGGATATGCTATTTATATGGTCAAGGAAGTTCTTTAATTCCTCATCTCCATGGGGCCAATTGACATTGGTGTCGTCTACGAACCTTATCCAAAACTTGGGTTTTAATGGGTATGATTCCAAAGCCTTCTTTTTGAATTTCTCCATGAAGAGGTTTGCTACTATAGGGGATAACGAAGAGCCCATGGCAACACCAGATGTTTGTTCAAATATTTCCCCTTGGAAGGTGAAAAAGGTAGAGTGAAGACATATTTCAGCGAGTTTTGCAGTTTGCGGGTCTGTTATTTCTTTTACTACCTGCACGACTTCATCAAGTGGGATTTTGGTGAAAAGTTGGACAACATCAAAGCTAACAATTTTTTCACCAGGGTCTAATTTAGATTTTTTAATGAAATCAACGTATTGGTTGGAGTCTTTGATGAAAGAGCTAGTATTGCCCACCATAGGGGCGAGGGTGCGAGCCACATATTTGGCTAATTCATAAGTTGGCGCACCTATAGTGTTAATGATAGGCCTTAAAGGAACACCGACTTTATGGATTTTAGGGGCACCATAAATACGGGGTATGATTTCACCTTCTGCATATAAGCGCTTCTTCACATTATCGTCCAGATTGGACTCCTTGATGGCTTTTTTAACCTTTTTTATGACTTTGGATATGGGGTTTTCATTCAGTTTTTTATAACTTCCGCTATCGTGTAGGTGATCCCTCATCTTATTGTTGTACTCTTATTTGTCCATAACTACTGTAGCCCATCCTTTGTATGTCTTTATAATGACAATATCATCATTGCATCTTATGTTTTTAGGGGCTTTTAATTGATCGCTGCTTAAGTTTTTCTTTGGAAGCTTACCTTTATCCAGAATAATGGTGCATTCTTGCCTTACCTTGTCCTTGTCTTGATCATTAAGAGCCTTTATGCCATCTTCAATGTCGCAAATGATTTCCTCCTTTGGTATACGACTGGGGGCTACAGTGAAGTTGAGTCTTTTACTTAAAACTTATATTTCATCTTTCGTTAATTCATAAGTGGAAATGTTGACAACTTTCTTATTGTTGTTGGAATTGTTGTTTTTACCCTTTTCATTACCTATAACCCTTTCATTATTTATGTTACAATTTGATATATTCAAGTTTTTATTTCTATCATTTGTGTCATGATTCCTTGAAAAACATTATGTTGCGCTGGAATGTCTTCTTAAAAACTTTGATGTTGGTTTTTGACCGTCATTGTTTGTACATGAAACAATGGTAGTTTCCACATCCATTAGATCAGTTCCGTGGTATGCTTGGTTCCGTGTAGGGACTCTGGCCACCTTTGTTTACACGTCCATCGAATCAATTCCACTGTGTGCTTGGTTCTATGAAGGGACAGTGGTTAACGTTTTGTTGTTAGCGTTGAGGTTTGTATGATTCTTTGAAAACCCGGTTGCTACGTTAACCATTCCATTCTGGTCAAACATGCTTTGACTGTCATTGTTTGCATACGAATCAACGTTTGTTACCACATCCAATGCATTGGTTTCATGGTCTGCTTGGTTCTGCACAGGGAAGGTGTCTATTGTTGTCTTCACACCCATTGAATCGATTCTACGGTATGCTTGGTTCTGCGTCAAGATAGTGGTCAACATTGTGTTGTCAGCATTAAGGTATGTCTGCTTTTCGGAGCTTGTCACTTCCATTAAAGTATTGGAGTCGGTTGCGGGATATGCATGTGGTTTTATATCACGTTCGGAACTCAAATTTAATGTGTTATGTGTTTCAGAAATCGTCACTTCCGTCAAACAGTGGTCTGCGTATGGTTTTATATCCATAGTTATTTAATTGAGAGCCTTGTTGTCACGTTCAGATCTTCGATCCACCGTGTTATGTTTATGTGGCTCCTGTTTAGTGCGAGCAGTCTGTTTTTATTCAGTCCACATATCGTGTTTTCTGATACTTTGGCACCCTTGTTCAGACATTCTGATCTCTATCTGCGACTTGGAGAACAGACTTGCCTCATCTGTATTGAGGTTCTTCTGCGTTTCAGAGCATTTCATCGACTCCATTTTGTAGTCTGCATACAGGTATGCGTTCATAGCTGGTTTATCGTTATTAAGGTTTTTTGGTGCCAAATTGTTACTATAGGAGCTTGGATCCAATGTTTTATGCCGTAGCATTTCCTCCACGGTGCCTGAAGTCTGCTTTAGCTTGGTCCACTGGTCATTGGACTGTGTCCTTGGAGTGGAGTAGTCAGATGTTAGGATACTCTGTTGGTGCCAATGTCCAGAATTGTCTCTCAATTTAACAATTTTTTTGTTTTGATTAGCTCGTGCTTGCTTACCTTATTTTTGAGCCTTGAGCGTTGCTGCAGCATCAATGATGGACCTGTAACACCTCCTAATTCAAGAGATTTATTTTTTATTTTTTATTTTTTTCTCCCCCTATCTAATATCTCAGTTAAGATTTTTCTCCCACGATAATGTCCTAACAACATTCAATATTTCCCCATGTGTACATTAAGACCCATTATATAAAGTTTCATAACATGAGGTGTTCTGGATCTAATATAAATCCAGAATAGCTGTTCCATAACAGCTGTTCCATATATATATTTATATATCACTTGTTCCATATATAAATTCCAAAACAATTGTTCCATATATATATTTATATATCACTTATATAATAAATATCATATATATAATTATATATAACACATCTCTATTTTTCTTTGCATAATTTGACTTTTGAATGCACATACCCCAACCATATATATACATATATCCCATATGTATACATTTACCTTGTTAACACTAATTGGAGGGCGCGCGCTCGCATATATAAAACCCTGCATAAATTTCCTATACACCACGTATATCTCTATCCTTTGAAAACCGATTTTATCTTCCCCGGCTGGCATTTAGACTTAGGTTTGTTTTAATGGTTAATAAAATGAAGCATCCATTGGCATGTAATACATAGTGAATAATCGATTTAACGCCATATATATATACACGTGTAGGTTGACTGTTGTGTGATTTCAGCATTCGAATCTCTGATATATATATATGCATGGTCTGGAGTTCGATTTTTCGCCTATAATTTGGAATCTTCGTAAACCGCGTCTAACCCTAATCGTCATTTGTTATGCAGGTATTCCCGTTCCATTTTGGTTTCGGATTGGCCGCGGCGTGGTAAATTCTTATCAGCCTAGACTGATACGCGTACCACCACAGAGCACAATGCCGACCGTCGGTGCGTTGGCGTAACCCTATGAACTCTGGACTCAGTTCACCCTGCGACAGTTTAGCACTATAGTTGTTTCTGATTTGAAACTGGCACACACACGCGTCGTGATCCCATACGCAGCGTACTCAATACTCGTACTGGGTATGGATTGTATGAGCCGCCTAACACAGGGTTCGGTTCAGCTAGTTTGACGTGTGAGTTGGGTTAACATATTTCGCTGGTTTTTGTGTGCAGGAGCAGCATCTCGCCGTGCGAGGAAGGTAGCCAGCGGCGGCGTACCTCGAACCTTGTCCAGCAAGAACTAGATGGGTGGATTGCAACTGTCAGTTCGGCTGGTGCGAGTACTGGGTGCACTGAGCTCTACCTCTGGCAGTTGTTCGATCTAGGTTTAATTCTGCACCTACGTACCTACGAAGCCTTACCTCCTCAGCGCCCCTTAACACCACTTGGTACCCTCCGGCCGACGTGCTGCGTTTGCTTAATCGACCTCGGGATTTTCTGAAGATTTGTGGGCAGATGAATTAGGGTTTCGAGTGTGCCTTTAACTAGAGACACTTGTGTCGATCTATTTACCAGATCCTTTCTGTCTTGTTTTTTATTCTCTTTCTGAGATTATGCTTGTCTCCCTTCGGCTCCTTCAGCTAAGTTGCGATGTGAATTATGTGCAGGGAGGTTTAAGGTTTGGAATCGCTTAATCCCCTCGTCTTATATTACCTTACGCCTGTAGCTCCTCACCTCGTTTCTTTTTGGACGATACAGTACCTAATTATCTAATGTATCTTTGCGCAGAGAGGGCAGGAGATCGGCGTCTCAGTCTGATCACTGGGGCAGAGATCTAGCCTGTCCTCCTTGGCGCGTTTTAAATCTTTATTTTATTCTTACCACAGTTTTGCAATTTCGTTCGGAGGTAACCCTAGTCGTGAACTTGTGAATGTTTTGGTTCCTTAAGTTATCATTTCTGCGTTTAATACGTATTACATGTGCCGAACATTTGCAGGCATTTCCGATGGCTAACGTCCGAGTGCGAGATCTTAGGTTGCTCCGTACCCAGATTTGCCAGTCGTTACACAACCAGCGTTCAAATCCCTCGCACCTCATATGGTTTTCACATTTTGATGTGGTTACTGTCAGCACGACGCAGGGGGGAAACTCTACCCACAGGTGAACCCTTAATTCCTTTCATTCGGTTGTAGCGAGTTGTGCTTTAGTTTTGTTGTTATGTGTTTACCCCATTCTGCTATCATTCGAAGTCACCAGAGATCTGTCACATTCATTCGAGGTTTACGATTGTATATTTATGTTGAACCGTTTCAGTCGGCTAGAATCATAGGTGTTCTGACTCGTCAGTTTCTAACTACGTCAATAGTTTCCATTTCGATTTACTGGCGGTATTATTAATGAATCACATGAGGAAAGGGTACCGAGATGTTATATCGGTCGTCCACCTCCCTTATGAAAGTTCAACACTTTTAATCCTATTATTTTTATGATGATAGAATACCTCCCAAGCGTGGGTCACGCTGCCCCTAGGAGTTTTAGCATAATACCTTTGATATATAAAACTTGTTGAAATCGATTGCATGCAGCTCATACACAGCAACGAGTGATGTTCTCGGCCATTGCCTTGGACGCATTAGTTCGCAGTTTGGTCTCGGTTCATCTAATGTATAAAAGGCTCGACAATGCCGCGGCCTTGTTTATGGTGGTTTGACAGAGGAATTTCGTTTGGTTGACCTACTTTATGCGTCGTCATCATAAATCTAATTAGACCATAACACAATAGAACCCTATATGATTCGCATAACAATCTTTTCATTTAATACTTTTCTCTGAACTTGCTATTAACATGAGCTGTTATGTTATCTCTCGGTACTTAGATTATTTCCTTGTTTTAATCATATATAAACGTAATGCAGGAAATAGTGAAACGAGCTATTATTCGCTCTCGTCATTTACATGAGATATGGAATCGAGATATTTGTTTAGCTTTCGGCATTTATATAGTTGTTTTTGTGATAACCTACCCGCATTAATATAACTTGACTGTACGCTTGTTACAATAGTTGTAGGAATCATATGTGTAATTCATTTCAACATGATGGACTCGTATTTATATTTCCTCCTTGACATATATGGATTCATATATATATGATTCGTGTTTATATCCCCTTTTTGACATATATAATTCCTATATATGTATAACTCATTTTTAGTCAAGGTTCAAAGGACCTATTTGTGTTAGTTTTTGATTCTTTTTAACATATATATAATTTTATTAAATGCATATACATATATTCGATAGTTCATGTGATGGTATACATTCAGCATAGATTAAATCCATTACCATAATACTTAATTCAAGGGTTAGAGATGAAATTTAAAATGCACTATACCCTATAATTGCTAAGAATTCTATAAGATTCCTATGGAGTAGAAGTACTTCTCTATCTAGAAAAATTTCAGATGTTATCCTCTAATGTCTTTACTTTATTTACCTCAGTTCTGCTACCATATTTTTCTAATATACTTATGAGTATATAACATCACTTTGTATCTACATGAACTCAGAAATTATAGAATTATTTGTGGAGATTAAGTAACTCCAGATTTAAACCGACCTTGGTTTAGAGTTTCTGGGGTTGCTACTCTATGGACTTATGGTCTACAACTAACCAGAATCTGGAAGGTGAAAGCCTTAGGATGGTTTCTAGTAAATGTAGTACCAAAATAAAACAATCATACCAGAAATTTTTGATTTTATATGTAGCCAATTCATACCATAATACATCAGAATGAACAAAAATTTCAGAAACATACCACTGTGGCAAATGACCAACCTCCCAACCTTAGAATCCTCTTTGTCTCCCAGGATTCACCCCCGAGCTGAGATCACCTCCTAAGACAGATCAACCTCTGATCTGCCTAGGAGCAGCTTATTTAAGCTCATATTTCTCCAAAGCATGTTTCTAATTCTGCGTCCAGAATAGCAGGATGCTTTCTTTCCTGTTTAGCCTAGGCTTCCCATTTTTGGGATTCTTTAAAGTTGTTTTATGCTTTTCCTCAGCTTTTCCAGCTTTTCTTTACCTCTTCCCAACTACTCCTCTTCATTGGGGAAATTTAGATTCCTCCTCAAATATAAATTAATTTCTTTCAAGGATTTTTGAAAGATTTTGGGGATTTGTTGCCTTATCCATCCTCATGGATTTGGCAAGTGATCTCTAATTCTCATCTTGGTCAAAATGAACAATCATTTTATTTATTTCCTCAAATAAAATATGCCAATACATTCACACCATACTTATCCCTTGGGGTCCACCCCCTTTAGGATTAAAGTTCAATGTCTAACTTTAAAAATTCAACACACAAATTGGGGTGTTACATATTCCCCCTCTGAAAATAAACACCGTCCTCGGTGTTATTATTTAACTACTAGAGTTCACTTAAACAAAAATGGATATTTCTCCATCATGTCAGCTTCCCTTTCCCAGGTAGTTTCTTCAGCAGTAAAGTGCTTCCACTGCACTTTTACTCTGGCCACTGTTCTGTTTCTCAATTCAATTTCTTCCCGCTCCAATATTTGAAGCGGTTCTGGCAGAAACTCCCCTTCTGGTTCCACCTGTACAACATTACAATCAACTATGTGAGAAGCATCATGCACATTTCTTTTTAATAATGAAACATGAAACACATTATGCACTCTAACATGGGGTGGTAAGGCCATCTTGTAAGCCACTGGTCCCACCCTTTCTATTACTTCAAAAGGTCCACAATATCTAGGTGCAAGTTTAGCACAACTTCCAGCATAAAGTGTGCTCTTTTTGGGCTTGATGCGTAAATACACATGATCCCCCACTTTGAATTCTCTGTGCACTCTTTTCTTATCAGCATAGCTTTTCTGGCGATCTTGTGCTGTCTTGATATTTCTTTGTATTTGTTTGACAATTTTTTCCATCTCTTGTAGTGCATCTGGTCCCAACACCAGTTTATCCTCTGGTTGACTCCAGCTCAAGGGAGTACGGCACTTTCTCCCATAGAGTGCCTCAAACGGACTCATCTTAATAGAAGATTGGTAGCTGTTATTATAGGAAAATTCAGCTAAATGCAGATATTCCTCCCACTTTGATGGTCTATCCATCACATACATTCTCAACATATCCTCTAAAATTTGATTCGTCCTTTCTTTCTGTCCATCTGTTTGAGGGTGATAGGCAGTACTAAAATTCAACTTAGTACCCATCCCTCCAAACAATCCTTTCCAAAATGCTACTGTAAACTTAGCATCTCGATCTGAAACAATTATCAGAACCTATGAAGCTTGATTATCTCCTTCAGAATACATTTGCTACTTCAGTCAGTCTCACAGACTTGACTGGTATAAAGTGAGCAGCTTTTGTGAGAGTGTCTACTACTACCATTATAGAATCATGTTGATATTTAGTCTTGGGTAATCCTGTTATAAAATCTAGGGACACTATGTCCCATTTCCATTCTGCAATTGGCAAAGGGTTTAAAAGCCCTGCTGGGTGTTGATGCTCAACTTTGACTAACTGACATTCCATACATCTACTTAAATACTCTGCCACATCCCTTTTCATTCCTGGCCAGAACAACTTCTTCTTCAAGGCTGTTAACATCTTTTCAAGGCTGTCAACATCTTCTAGTATCCTCGATGTCCTCGTATAGGGTCGCGATGATATTCATCCGTACTTTTAATGACTCTACATTAGGAATATACAACCTGTTTTTGTAATATAGTAGCCCTTTTTGATTTTGAGTAAAGTCAGTTTTATCCCTTTTCTGTAGTTTCACCAAGAGTGTTTCATAGTTTGGGTCTTGGCTGACTTCTTTTCTCACCAACTCTTCTATCTCAATCTGGCCACTACTCCCAATACTGTTTAAATTTTGACAAGCATTTCTACTTAAAGCATCAGCAACTTTATTTTCTTTTCCCTTGATATGTTTTATGTCCATATCGAATTCACTTAAAAAGGACAGCCATATAGCTTGTCTTGCATTCAGGTCAGTTTGGGAAAAGAAGTATTTGAGGCTAATATGATCAGTCATCAATGTGAACTTTTTCCCAAGAAGATAGTGCCGCCACATTTTCAGAGCATGGATAACAATGCAAATTCTAAATCATATGCACTATAATTAAGTTCATGTATTTTCAGTTTCCTAGATTCATATGCAATAACTGAATTTTCCTGCAATAGGACTCCTCCTAACCCCTCTCTGCAAGCATCTGTACATACCACAAACTCTTTATCAGGATCAACAATTTTTAATATAGGGGCTGAAATAAGTTTTTGTTTTAGCTGCTCGAAACTATGTTGACATTTTTCCGTCCACACAAACTTGACACCCTTTCTTTGCAGTGAAGTGATGGGATGGGCTATGGCACAAAATATTTCCACAAATCTACGATAGTAGCCTGCCATTCCCATGAATGACCTTACTGCTGCAACATCAGTTGGGACTGGCCATTCCTGAATTGCTTTTATCTTTTCAGGATCAACTGCCAGCCCTTTTTCAGAAATAATATGACCCAAATATTGAATCTTATCCTTGTAAAATTCACATTTACTGAACTTGGCATATAGCTGGTTTTCTTTCAGAGTTTGTAACACTATCCGCAAATGTTCCTGGTGTTCTTTGTTTTTGGAGTAAACCAAAATATCATCTATGAACACCAGAACAAATTTATCCAAATATTTATTCAACACACTATTCATCAGGCACATAAAAGTGGTAGGGGCATTGGTCAGACCAAAAGGTAGGACTACAAATTCGTAGTGTCCATACCTGGTTCGAAAGGCTGTTTTGCTGATGTCTTTCTTTGACTCGATTGGTGATATCTACCCTTAAGTCATCTGAAAAGATCGTAGGCCCCTCACTTGATCAAAAAGATCATCAATTCTTCAGGAAGTGGATATCTGTTTCCAAATTCCAATGGTCAACTTGTTCAGCTTGCCGATAATCAATGCACATCCTAAAAGTTCCATCCTTCTTTTTAACAAATAAAAACAACAAAAAGCCCCCATGGAGACACACTTGGTCTAATATAACCTTTATCCAATAGTTCTTGTACCGCATCTTCATCTATAAGTTCTGCATCTATCCGATAGGGCTCCTGGGAAATGTGTGGCCCCCGCACTGCATCTACAGAAAAGTCAATTCCTCTTTGGGGGGAAGATGAGGATTTCCTCGTGAAAGACCTCCTTTAAATTCTCCGATGACCGGTATAGCATCCGCAGGGCTCTTCCCGCTCGTTCAAATTCCTCTCCATGCACTGTGACAGACTTGGTATCCTTTTCTAGCTGTTCATTTTAATTGTAGTGCTGATATTTGTCTTACTGAAATGGATTTTGGTTTTGCTTTGAGAGTAAAAGGTTTCCCCTCTTCATCCACACAATGCAGGGTTTTATCCCAGCAATTCATCAGGGCTTTCTTCTTTTCCAGCCAATCCATTCCTATCAGTAAGTCATAGGATCCTAATGGCAATATGTTCAAATTTACTTCTATTGGAAAGCCATTTAATTGTATTGTTGTTTTGGGCAATTTATGTATGACTTTTCTCTTAGTTCCAGTGGCCAGCTGTACCAACCATGACTGCTGAAACCTTTCAGGTCTAATTTTACATTTTTCTACAATTCCAGGACTAATGTAACTCAAAGAGGCACCTGGATCAATCAAAATGAAGATTGTAACAGGTAGGTCGTAAATCTTACCCTATTTCCACCATGGTTGCTCGATGTTCTTTTATTTACTTTCCCACGTCGACCATAGTTGGGTATATTTTCAGCTATGTCATTTACCGTTGTTGCTTCTCGATCTTCGCCGATCATATGAATATTTCTATGGGGGCAACATCATATGGGGTTCTTACAAATTTCAACATTTCAAAGGTTCCTATCTCCGACCGTCTCCTCTTGACACCCTTCATCGTTCGAGGCCACTTGAGACTGAGCAGTTTGGCTTTCTTTTGGTTTATTGAATTTTTTCCGCTGATGATCTCTGCCAAAATTTCTTAGATATGTTGGTTTTTGTCTTTTCCCTTTGAACTCACCCTTGTTCAAAATTAAAATTTCCTTCCCTTGTTCACGCAAGATTTCAACCGCCGACAAGAGCACCGTAAAGCTAATGTACTATCCATTGTCTTTGGGTTGTCAAACTCAATTTTCTCCTTGTACACAGTAGGCAAACAATTCAAAAACCTTTGGACCTTTTCTTTTTCTTCCCTAATGTAAGGAACATATCTCAGTAAATTGGTAAAATTAGTGACAAACTCATCGATAGTGAGCTGTCCTAGTCTAAGTTCATGGAATTCTTTAGCTTTATCATCATAATAACGTTCGTTCAAATAACGATTTTTGAACTTAGCCTGAAAATATTCCCAAGTAACTGTCTTTTCATCAATGGCATGCACCATTTTTGTCTCTTCCCACCACAATGTAGCTTTTCCTTGTAGCTGATACACAGCTAATCTGGCCTTCAGATTGCTCTCATATTCATAAACTTGGAAATACTTAATCATATTCAGCAACCAAGCTTCAACATCTTCTTCCTTCTCCCCATCATAGGAAGGAGGTTTAATCTTTCGGAATTCTCCCTGCAATTCTCTTTTCTGTCTATGTTGATGCCTAGCCGCATTATCATCATCAGACTCATCCATCTTCCTCTTTCCGGAACCTTCGCCTTCCTGGCTGTTCCGGGAAGTTAGCTCTCCGATGAGCTTTTCCTGCTCCTTACTGGCTGATAACAATATGTCATTCTGGCTTTTCATTTCAGCCAATTCTCGTTGCATTCTATGCAACATAGCCATTACTAGGGCATTGGGATCCGGAGTAGCAAACTCATCACGCAGATCCACATAAATTCCTCCTTCACTCATTTTAGCACCACCGTACACACTCATACATTTGATTAGTAAGACAACAAAACCAATCTCACAATGTTCAATAATATTCGTAATCTGGGCATATAAGCCAACAACAACCCATTTTTGCACTTGAGCTCCGATACCATTTGTAACACCTCCTAATTCAAGAGATTTTTTTTTTTTTTTTTTTCTAATTCCCTATCTAATATCTCGCTAAGATTTTTTCTCCTAATGCATAATGTCTCCCAACAACATTCAATACTTCTACGTGTGTCATATGACCCATTATATAAAGTTTCATAACATGGGGTGTTCTCGATCTAATATAAATCTGTAATAGCCGTTCCATATATATATCTATATATCACTTGCTCCATATATAAATTCCAAAACAACCGTTCCATATTATATATTTATATATCACTTATATAATAAATATCATATATATAATTATATATAACACATCTATATTTTTCTTTGGATAAAATGATCTTTGAATGCGCATACCCCAATTCATAAACCATATATACATATATTCCATATGTATACATTTACCTTGTTAACACTAATTGGAGGGCGCGCGCTCGCATATATAAAACCCTGCATAAATTTCCTATACACCACGTATATCTCTATCCTTTGAAAACCGATTATATCTTCCCAGGCTGGCATTTAGATTGAGGTTAGTTTTAATGGTGAATAAATTGAATCATCCATTGGCATGTAATACATAGTGAATAATCAATTTAACGCCGTATATATATATATATACGTGTAGGTTGATTGTTGTATGATTTCAGCGTTCAAATCTCTGATATATATATATGTATGGTCTAGAGTTCGATTTTTCGCCTGTAATTTGGAATCTTCGTAACCCGTGTCTAACCCTAATCGTCATTTGTTATGCAGGTATTCCCGTTCCATTTTGTTTTCGGATTGGCCGCGGCGTGGTAATTTCTTATCAGTCTATACTGGTACGCGTACCACCACAGAGCACAATGCCGACCGTCGGTGCGTTGGCGTAAACCCTATGAACTCTGGACGGTTTAGCACTATAGTTGTTTCTGGTTTGCAACCGGCACACACACGCGTCGTGATCCCATACGCAGAGTACTCAATACTCGTACTGGGTATGGATTGTATGAGCCGCCTAACACAGGACTCGGTTCAGCTAGTTTGACGTGTGAGTTGGGTTAAAATATTTCGCTGGTTTTTGTGTGCAGGAGCAGCGTCTCGCCCATGAGAGGAAGGTAGCCAGTGGCGGCGTACCTCGAACCTTGTCCAGCAAGAACTCGACGGGTGGATTGCAACTGTCAGTTCGGCTGGTGCGAGTACTGGGTGACCGAGCTCGCTCGGCGCTGTTCGATCTAGGTTTACCCCGCACCACGCACCACGAATCCTTACCTCCTCGCCGCCCTACCACTTACCTCCGACGACGTGTTGCGTTTGCTTAATAGACCTCGGGATTTTCTGAAGATTTAGGCGATGAATTAGGTTTCAAGTGTGCTCAATCTAGAGACACTTGTGTCAATCTATTTACCGCATCCTTTCGTCTTGTTTTTTATTTTCAGATTATGCTTGTCTCCCTTCGGCTCCTTCAGCTAAGTTGCGATGTGAATCATGTGCAGGGAGGTTTAAGGTTTGGTATCACTTAATCCCCTCGTCTTATATTTCCTTACGCCTGTAGATCCTCACTTCGTTTCTTTTTGGACGATACAGTATCTAATCATCTATTGTATGTTTGCGCAGAGAGGGCAGGAGGTCGGCGTCTCAGTCTGTTCACTGGGGCAGAGATCTAGCCTGTCCTCCTTGGCGCGTTTTAAATCTTTATTTTTATTCTTTATCACGTTTGCAATTTCGTTCGGAGGTAACCCTAGTCGTGAACTTGTGAATGTTTTGGTTCCTCGAAGTTATCATTTCCGCGTTTAATACGTATTACATGTGCCGAACATTTGCAGCATTTCCGATGGCTAACGTTCGAGTGCGATATCTTAGGCTGCTCCGTACCAGATTTCAGTTGTTACACAACCGCCGTTCAAATCCCTCGCACCTCGTATGGTTTTCACATTTTTGATGTATACTGTCACATTTACTTGTGGGGGAAATCACCTGGCTGTGAACCCTTAATTCCTTTCATTCGGTTGTAGCGAGTTGTGCTTCAGTTTTGTTGTTATGTGTTTACCCCATTCTGCTATCATTCGAAGTCACCAGAGATCTGTCACATTCATTCGAGGTTTACGATTGTATATTTATGTTGAACCGTTTCAGTCAGCTAGAATCATAGGTGTTCTGACTCGTCAGTTTCTAACTACGTCAATAGTTTCCATTTCGATTTACTGGCAGTATTATTAATGAATCACATGGGGAAAGGGTACCGAGATGTTATATCGGTCGTCCACCTCCCTTACGAAAGTTCAACACTTTTAATCCTATTGTTTTTATGATGATAGAATACCTCCCAAGCGTGGGTCATGCTGCCCCTGGGAGTTTTAGCATAATACCTTTGATATATAAAAATTGTTGAAATCGATTGCATGCAGCTCATACACAGCAAGGAGTGATGTTCTCGGCCATTGCCTTGGACGCATTAGTTCGCAGTTTGGTCTCGGTTCATCTAATGTATAAAAGGCTCGACAATGCCGCGGCCTTATTTATGGTGGTTTGACAGAGGACTTTCGTTTGGTTGACCTACTTTATGTGTCGTCATCATAAATCTAATTAGACCATAACACAATAGAACCCTATATGATTCGCATAACAATCTTTTCATTTAATACTTTTCTCTGAACTTGCTATTAACATGAGTTGTTATGTTATCTCTCGGTACTTAGATTATTTCCTTGTTTTAATCATATATAAACGTAATGCAGGAAATAGTGAAACGAGCTATTATTCGCTCTCGGCATTTACATGAGATATGGAATCGAGATATTTGTTTAGCTCTCGGCATTTATATAGTTGTTTTTGTGATAACCTACCCGCATTAATATAACTTGACTGTACGCTTGTTACAATAGTTGTAGGAATCATATGTGTAATTCATTTCAACATGATGGACTCGTATTTATATTTCCTCCTTGACATATATGGATTCATATATATATGATTCGTGTTTATATCCCCTTTTGGATACATATATAATTCCTATATATAAGGAACTATTTTTTAGTCAAGGTCTGTGGTTGACCTATTTGTGTTAGTTTTTTATTCTTTTTAACATAGAGATAATTTTATTAAATGCATATAGTCAAGTAGGAAGTTCATGTGATATCATACTCTCAAGACAGATTAAATCCATTACCATAATACTTAATTCAAGGGTTAGAGATGATTATTAAATGCACTATACCCTATAATTGGGTTAAGAATGTTATAAGATTCAGAGAGAAGCATTACAATTAGAAAATTTCAGATGTTATCCCTTGTTGTCTTTACTTTATTTACCTCATTTCCGTTACCATTTTTCTAATATACTTATGAGTATATAACATCACTTTGTATCTACATGAACTCAGAAATTATAGAATTATCTGTGGAGATTAAGTAACTCCAGATTTAAACCGACCTTGGTTTAGAGTTTCTGGGGTTTCTACTCTATGGACTTATGGTCTACAACTAACCAGAATCTCGAAGGTGAAAGCCTTAGGATGGTTTCTAGTAAATGTAGTACCAAAATAAAACAATCATACCAGAAATTTTTTATTTTATATGTAGCCAATTCATACCATAATACATCAGAATGAACAAAAATTTCAGAAACATACCACTGTGGCAAATGACCAACCTCCCAACCTTAGAATCCTCTTTGTCTCCCATGATTCACGCCCGAGCTGAGATCACCTCCTAAGACAGATCAACCTCTGATCTGCCTAGGAGCAGCTTATTTAAGCTCATATTTCCCCAAAGCATGTTTCTAATTCTGCGTCCAGAATAGCAGGATGCTTTCTTTCCTGTTTAGCCTAGGCTTCCCATTTTTGGGATTCTTTAAAGCTGCTTTAAGCTTTTCCTCAGCTTTTCCAGCTTTTTCTCACCTCTTCCCAACTACTCCTCTTCATTGGGGAAATTTAGATTCCTCCTCAAATCTAAATTAATTTCTTTCAAGGATTTTTGAAAGATTTTTGGGGGTTTATTGCCTTATCCATCCTCATGGATTTGGAAAGTGATCTCTAATTCTCATCTTGGTCAAATTGCACAATCATTTTATTTATTTCCTCAAATAAAATATGCAAATACATTCACACCATACTTATCCCTTGGGGTCCACCCCCTTAGGATTAAAGTTCAAATGTCTAACTTTAAAAATTCAACACACAAATTGGGGGTGTTACAGGACCATAAATCTCGACGAATGACTTTTGACAGTTTGAGATGTAATCTGAAAGCTTTAGTTGATAGATGATCCAGCCAGAATCTGGTCTTATGGATATCATGGCATATTAGGGATCTGCTGAGTCGGTTGAAGGCTCTATGGTTATGCTGGTTGTTGAGTTTGTGTTTTATGAGAGCGAAGGGTGGAGTGAGATTAGAGTCACAACACTGTTTTAGGAATGTCAAATCTACTTCTCTTTTCTGAATTTTCATTCTTGTTTTTTCGATATTTCTAATCTCGATCCATGTATCGCTTCCATACAGGGTAACAATGATGGATTGTAGATTTCTGTGGTATAGATTTCTAGACTCAGTGCTCGGAATCTCCACAGTTCTCATTTTTCAGTCTACGTTTCAGGTCTAAAGCAAGACCCATCATCAAGACAAATCTGCAAAAAAGAGAGACAAATTGCGTTAAATAAATAGTGGAAAAATGACAAGAAAGAGAGTCGACCAGATATCCATTAAATGGTTTAGTTTCCAACTTATTTTTATTTTTATTTTTATTTAGATGATTTTTTTAGTTATTTTGTATTTTAAAATTATCAAAATCATTATTCTGATATTTTAAGATGTAATGCTAAGTTGTCATATTATTTATTTATTCATTTTATTTATTTCATACTTTCTGAAATAAAAAATAAAAATAAAATAAAATAAAATAAAATAATTGATACATACCATTATTTTTATATTATAATTATTAAAATTATGTAATTTTTTTTTTTTTTTAATAAAAAATTTGATAATGAATTTTATTTTTAGAGTTTTATTTTTGTTTTTTTTAATATTAATGAAAGGAATTAGCAATTGGGTCAGAGACTCACATGCAACCCACTATACTTTTGAGTTAGAGACTAGCATGCTACCCACCATATTTTTGAGGCCCATGCCTTGTCTTTTTCTCTGTAATTACTTGGTTGGTAGTGAATTTAGGATCTCTTAGTTTTGAAATTTGGATTTCTTAGTTGTGAATTTTGGATATTTTAGTTTACACAATATTCTCATTATTTGGATCATCTATTGAGCTTCACTTCCTAGACAATTAATTTAAAGATTATCCTCTAAATTTTTTCTAAATAAATATATTCCACTTAACTTTATGTTATTAATGAAAATGAATATTTTTGTAGATAAGTTTGAATATTTATATATTTTGATTAAAATATAATGGAACATTTTTATTTTTATTTTTATTTTTATATTCATACCATGGAACATTTTAATTTTAATTTAATTTTATTTTTATAGGGTTATTTTTGTTTTCTAATTGTATTTTGACCAAGTTAAAATGCTTACATCACATTACTCTCTTTATTTAATTTAATTTTTAAATTTTTTTTTTTTTGGTAATTTGACTTAGTCAAAGCATTAAAAATTACAGTACAACATCTCTATCATATTCAGCTTTCAACACTTAATAAGTGAATAAATTGAGCTTTATAGTTAACTTTTTTACAAATTTTATATAAAATTTAACTTTGCAAAATTTTAGCTCATTTTGTAAAGAACAAAATTTAAACATCACACATTTTTACACTTTTCATAACCAATTTTCAAATTTAATAAAAAATTGTTGGTATAAAATTGTAGATGTCTACAATCTCTGTATCATTAAAAAAAAATAACATAATTTTAATCTATTCATTTATTTAAAATACATTTTGAAATTCTATTATTATATTAATGAAAAAAACTACAAAAACATAAAGTTATTAAAGTTTGTTTTCTTAACCTATATAATAATAATTTTCATAAAACTAAGTATATCAAACTTACATTTTATTTTATAAAACAAAATTGTAATCTAATTTAAGATGATTTTTTTTTATAACGTTTGGTAGTACCTTTCATTTTTTTTATCTTTTTTTTTCACTCTGTTTTTATCAATATGGCTAGACACATCACCTCTATGGGAAAAAGGAATTGAACCAAACAATTAAAAATAATTACTTATTTGCACTTATATAATCACTTCTTAAAAAAAATTGAATTTAGTATTTTAAAAATGGTGCGCTTGTATAATCACTTCCTAAAAAAATTGAATTTAGTATTTTAAAAATGGTGTAATAATATAAAAATAAAGGAATCAGCTAAGAGTTTGTCTTTTCAAATTCTAGTTAAATGAGTATATAATTTTTTAATATTTGGTTTCAATAAAAGAGTATATTATTTTTTAATGTTTTGATTTAATAAAGGTATTTATTATTTTTTAATATTTTGTTTTAATAAATTTATAAACAAATAAAAGTAATACAAAATTTACATAATAATTTTTTGTTTTTTACATGTATTTTAAAATAAAATAAAAATTATAAATAAATAAATAAAATAAAAATTTATTTATAAATTAATAAATGAAAAAATAGTTTATATTTTTGAATCATACACGTGAGTTGATTTAAATAATAAAAATTGGAAAAATATTTGTTAAAAATCAAATAAGAAGTTTTCCGAATTTTTATTATTTAAGATTTATTTTTAGTTGTAATTTCACTTGAACTAATAAAACATACGTTTTTTATTAAAATATTTCAAATCGTAAAATTTACAATATTGAAAAAACATCCCACAGCGTCAAATGCTAACCATTGCGAAGACTCGCCTATTCCATAGGCACGTACGTAATGAGCTGCTTTTCAATACTTTGATTTAAGAGGAGAAAAATGGTCTCGAGTTACTATGGCGGGCCCGACACCCTCTTTACGCTTTCACCTTGGACCACGAATTCCTCCTAACGTTGGTCAACATGGAATACGGGGTAATCAAACGGAGCTCGCCATCCTCACTCCGAGTTAAAACTTGGTTAGGTTTTTTAAGTCGAAAAGGAAAATTGTGATTTTATTAAGATTACTTTTATAAATGATAATTGGAAAAAATATGTCAATTAATTTGATTTGATTGACCAAATTTGTATTATGTTAAATAATATTTTGATCCTAGTACTAAAATGAAGAAATTATCAACGAGTAAGGAAATCTAAGAAAGATCACACAAATGAACCACGTTTTAAATATAAGTTAGTAGTAAAATGAAAAATGGTTAATGATTGCCCAGAATGGAAGAGTTGTAAGGTGATGTATAATTCTCTTAGTATCGAAGAGTTATAAAGTTATGTTATGTAAATTTTTGACTCAGTCAAATTACATAACAATAAAAAGAAAATAAAAAATAAATTAAAAGAATTAATAAAATATAAAAATAAAATTAATAATTTTACTTATTAATAAAAACATTTTAATTAGATCAAATTATATAAAAATAAAAATAAAAGAAATTAAATAAAATTAATAATTATAATTATCAAATATTATTAATTAAAGTAGTCTAGATCTATCTTAATTTTGGATCTATCAAACATTTATAAGGATCCAATTTCTTGAGTTGCAAATCTCTTTTAGAAAGAAAAGAGATGGGATCCCTCTAGGATCTTGTTAGATCCGGAGTCAAGATGGATCTAGGTTGGTTTATATTTATGTACATTATATCGAAACTACATGAAAAAAATGACTATATTTTTTTGTATCTTGTAACTGAATTAACTTTTTAATGTGTGTGAGGAAGAAGTGTTGTGCAGAGTAACGAACATGAAAAAGTTCCATGAATGTTCCATACCTCTCCATAATTCTTCAGCATATATTCCTCTCACACAATACTATTGATTAACAAATCATGTTTCATTTTATATCAAGATGCGAAGGAGCTATATCAAAGTAGAAACAATGAACATTGGTCTCCATAATACTTTCTTCTACAATGTTTAGTATTTACGCATACATCTTTGCACAATACATATTAATCTATTAATTAGTGGTTTTGTGTTAATAAATTTTTGGGCGTGAAAAGTTTCAGTAACATGTTTATAGGGCACAAAATAAGGGTGGATGATTAACTATTCCCGCTAGTTTATCGACATGGGCCCGTCTTATTTGAGCTTATCGAATATTAAGTGCATTTGTGATTTGACATTTGACAATTAAATAGTTATCATCGAACATTAAATTTAGTGTGTGTGTGATGTGTCTGAGGAAGAAATGTTGTGTCGAAGAATGGGTGACTGGGACAAGGAACAGAAACCCTTGTGTCTGAGGAAGAAATGTTGTGTCGAAGAATGAGTGACCGGAACAAGGAACCGAAAGCACCCCCCCCCTCTCTACATACTTCTACCGCACACCTCTCTCTCATATAACATTACATATTCATCAATTAATTAGTGATTTTGACTTATTAATGTGTGTGAGGAAGGAGTGTTGTGTGCGGGAGAACGGCTGTGTGAAGCATGGATCGAAAACGTTCTTCAGTAATGTTTCATATCTTTGCGTAGATTTTCTCACATCGTCTCCACTACAATGTCCACATTGTGTCATTTTATTTGAGTTTTCTGAATACTAAGTACATTTGTTATTTCACATTTTTCAATTAAATATAACAAGGAATAGAAAATTTCATTAATAATTTTTTTATCTCCGCATACATTCCTCATATGCACATTTTTACCACACACACCCCTTCCATATATTGATCAATAATTAATTAGCGGTTTTGGGTTATTAAAATTCATGGGATGAAGAAGCGTTGTCCAAGAAAATGGGTGTGTGAGGCAAGGACCAAAAACATTATTTGGAAATGTTTCATACTTTTGGATACATTTCCACATACTATATATTAATCAATTAATAATTAATGTTCGTACGTTTGTATATATTCCCCCTCTACACACTTATTTCACACACATTTGTTGTGCATAAGAGTAAATAATAATCGATTAATAATTAGCGATTTTTGTTTGTTAAACTTTGGGGCATAAATAGTTTATTTTACATTTATACCATGTTATTATTATTATTATTATCATTATTACTACTACTACTACTAGTACATAACATCTTTTCTAACTACTAATTCTATTTATTTTGTGCATAAGTGCATTGGTAAGGTATTCAAAATAAGATATCGTGGATAACATATGATCATTACTTAGTACCAAATACATACCTTGAAATTTTAAAATGTAATATGGAAATTTTAACCACTAGTTCGATTTATTATGTCCGTACGTGCATCATCCAAACAATTATCATGCAATTTTTAGCTTACATGTTGTCATTGCATGATCGATTACTTTTCTGAGGAGATGGTTACAAAAATATTTACTCTGTAGGATGTGCGATGGTTGTTCTAGTAGTAGCATTACGTGAGGAATTTTCTCTCAAAGATCATTTTGAATGCAGATGCAAAATATGTAGCATTTTTGGTAGGTAAGTGGTGTGTCCTTCCTTCCATATGTGAGTGTTAAAGTGTTTATACAATATATGTTAAGACCCTATAGCAATGAGGTATGCATCTCAAAAAAATTTACCAACATGTAGGAATCAGGTTTGAATTTTTTGAGTACTATGACTTTAAAACCTTTTTTTTAATTAGTTCTATATATTTTAGCTAATTCATATCTTTGGAGCAGTGAAGATGAACAAAAATAGAATATATATTGTTAAACATTGTGATAAATTTTCTAAAAGGTGGTTTTGTATTCAATTTAACGTCATTTTATTATTAGTCCATCCCCCACCATGGAATATAACACTCACATCGCTTCCAAAGTCCCTTGTTACATTATAGAAATCTATGTTGTTTTGTTATTTTTGTTATATAAAAGCGTACCTTTTCCAATTTTCAAGAAACATATAACACTTAAGACATTCAGATTCAGGAGCATAACTATAAGGGAAAATGTATTATGAAAATCTCCATAAAAAATTTGTGAAATTGTACATTTTTCATTTTTTAATTTAATATATGTAACAAGGAACTATAAATCAAAATTTGTCGAAACTAAAATATATTTGGTATTTTACCTATATGCACAGAAAATAATCTTTATATGGTAAATATGAACCTGATATTACAATATATGTTAGAAATGACTTTGCAATGTATGGTTTTGTCTTCATAACCCAATTGTTACCGAATCTCAATTATAATTTCATTTTAAGCAATGTTTTTAGTGCAATATTTGTGAACTCTAAAAAAATATTAGATTTTCAATTAGATTCAAATAGAAATATTGTCAATGATGTGGTGATGGACATGGATGAAGAAGTAGAGATGAAAATGAGCAAAATTACAGAAGAAAATATCATAGGAAACATGACGAAAGGAGCATAAAAATACAAGAAATAGAGAAAGAAAGGTAGTTATGTCCAAGTTTAGCTAATTTTATATTTGATTTCTTATTCTTTTCTTCAATTATTTTTGATTGAATGCTCATCAATAGGTAGAAAAATATCGTTTCTATGCCATTATTAATCAAAGATATCAGTAACAACATAGCGTGAAGAATTTTCCATGGTTTTTTGCTTGTTACATGCTATGAAGTCAACTCACAAAATAGAAGAAAAGATAGATCAAAGACTTAGAAATCAACCTCTTTGAAGGGGTGACCTCCTTTACATTACATAATTGAAAAATTATTGGATGATACAAAAGAAAAAACCTTGTTTCTATATATAGGAGTCCAATGGGTCACAATACAATCCTAGTAGACATAAAAATTAACAATTTAAGGGCAAAACAATTATAATAATGGGATTCTATGGGGCACAATAATAACAAAATGGGGACTACAGGGCATAACAATAACAATAAGAAGATACACTAGTATTATATGGACCTAACATGCTCCTCTCCTTCAAAAAAATTTTGTCCTCAATGCTTGATTATTTCTGTATGCTTCTATATAAAATTATCACCCTCCCATGTGGAATCTTAAGCAGATAAATTATTCCACTACTAAGATACCCTAAAATTGATCAATTTCGTAGTTTTCGAGTTATTGTTTCCGTGACTGCTTCAGGTTCCAATATGATTTTTCGTTCCTCGTAATGTTCTGGCAATAATGTTTGAACTTCAATTCTGTCACATATAACCTTATTTAACCATAAAACATGGAAAATTGGGTGCACTTGGGAAGATGCATGCACCTCCAATCTATATTCCATAGTACCAATATTTTGCAACAACTTTTAACAACCATGGTACTTTGGAAATAATCTATTATCCTTCTCATCCAGGTGGATATCGATGGCCACCCACCTATTCCATTTGGACATGCACCATCAATTCTTACAGCTTTTAACTTTCAGCACAACTTACTATTTTTAGCAGGTTTTCGGCTCCTAAACTTTCAGAGCCATTTTGAGCTATGTGGATACTGGTGGCCACCCACCTATTCCATTTTTACCCACACCATAAGTTCTTTCAGTTTTTCAGTTTCGGCACAACTTACTATTTTTAGCATCTTTTCGGGTCCTGAAATTCTGGAGCCGTTTTAAGGCCCTAAACGACATTTTTTTGGCATCGGGCCGCTAGCTAATATGCTTCCATTCCACAATCTACATTTGCATTAATAATTTTTAGTCCTCGAATATATATTTCTAATGATGTATCATGTGCGTCAAATAAAGATAAGATGCCAAAGTTACGACCCCGAAAAGTTGAAACACCAATTTACCCAAACGGGGCCCATAATTTTGGTGCTTCATATCCTACCGTTAGGTTTTAGGATGTTTGGGGTTTTGCATTGTTTCTCAATGATAAATACGCCTTCGAGCCTCATTGTAACACAGTTCAAAGGCATGTAGCCACCACATCTCTTCTCAGAGATAAGCTACCAGTGCCCTAGCTATTATATTTCCATTATGTCTCTAAGCATAATTCTATTATTTGATATTAATGAAATGAACCATTATTTCCACTTCATCCCTGTGTTTATGTATATTTCTATATTTTATTGTTTTCTTGCATAAATCTAGATCAGTGGTATCAAAGCGGTCTTCTCTTTCTTTTTCTTTACATGTCCCCAACTAGGTCAGGGTATAAGGAGTTAGGGCTCGATGAGGTTGAACCCTTGCAATATCAGCCTCAAAAACCTTGACGACCTCTGATAGAAAAATAGGGTTCAGGCGCTAAGGAGAGTTTTACTCTGTTCTTTCAGTAATTTCATTCACCATGGGTTCTACTCAAACCAAGGAATTCTACTTTAATTTCTTCTTTCAAATTCATTTATCAATTTCATGGAAATTGATTAATGAATACATTAGTCAAATATTATATAAACACCTGAATAATAAGACCTTTGGTATTTTAAATAAAATACTTGAAACTATATCTCCCTTTGAAAGCGTTTAACTATAACTTGAACCCTTTTTTGGAATATTTCATTAGAGGTAAATAACCCGACTCAACTCCTTTGGAACTATAATACTTCCACTTATGAATGGAATTTAACTTTCCCTCATAGTATAAAATACTTATGAATATATTGTTCGACCCTTTAAAACAAACGCCAAACCTCGGGTATATAACATTAGCCCCATTAGCTCTCACAACACGCCATTTTATGATATATTGAATTAAACGTAATCAACCTCCGCTCCAACATTTTTTTAAAGAAATATCTCAAAAGCACTAGTCATACCTCAATTAACCTCCAATAAAGTTCAATTGCAAAAACCGTTTGATCTTCCGTCCTCCAGATCGAACGAATCGGATAGATATCGCATTTTTTCTAGGGCCGAAGGTTAACACATGAAATTTACGCGATATTGGTGGTATTGGTTCTGTGACGTGGCAAGATTTCACTCGATCGGGTTTCATTTTCTAAAACTGCTTCGAGCCCCAAACGCCATGCGATACTACCGGTTTCTCTTCCCAAAACCGCTCACTCGCAAAGTTGGTAATTGAAGAGTGTTTAACTTAGAATTCCGTCGAAATGGCTTTTTCTTCGTTAACACTGTGTTTCGGTCTTTAAAAAAGAAAACCTTCCTACTTAATGCTTTGAATGAATTCACTAATATCGCCTGACCAACAACAAACAACGCATTCACTCTAACTGAGGTCGCTTCAATAGACAGAGGTTCTATCGCTTAGACTGAGTTCAATACACCTTGTATAAAAAAAGTTTCTTCTGTTATGCTAAATGGATAGATTTTACTCTTTCACATGGAATTCAGACATTCAATTCGCACACCAAGAACATGGTTTCGATATATTCAGAGGGTGAATAGGAGATTTCACAGAGAAACTGACTTCTTCGCTCTTATGCTCAGAATCCCAAGGTCGAAGGAATGAATCCTTCGGGAAGGTACCAATAACACATAGAGGTCAACAATTTCACACTTTTATTAAAGACAGAGAGAAAAAAACCTCTCGACTCAGTCTTCTCTGTAAAATTCCCCCCCTTCCACTGTATCAGGGGTTACAATTTATAACTGTTACATGATTGTTCGGCTCCTCTCTGAGGACCGTTTTTATTGTTAACATAAAAAGGCCTAATTACATAATATTATTGAAATTCTATCAACGTAAAGAAAATAGACTGAAACAAATCAAAATGTTCAATTTCTTTAGTTATTCAACTAATCCTATCTTCTCTAAGTGTAAGAGATAGCTGAGGTGTTGCCACCTTTGTTGTTACATTTCTTTGAACAATTTCGAACTCTTTTAGCCACAACATGTGGACAATTCTATCACATTTTTGGCTAGTGTCCAATGCCCCTACATCAAACTCTTGAGGGAAATTTTCTTCATGGACTCCTGTCCATGAGCTCTTTCATAGAACTACCTATATTCTGCAACATAACTTCTGTCATCCAAGTAGCATCGTCATCTGGCTGGTCCTTCGATTTGATCAAATACTGGAAATATTCTTTTCCTTAGGTTATTTTAAACACCTTTTTGTCCAAGATCTTCTCTCACTATAATGGTCGTGCTATAGGCAACTGCTTCACCCACTCAATCTGCTCTCGATCTGCTGGTCTTTCATTTGTTCCATCATCTTCATATTTGTACAAATATGCAACATTAAATATGGGAGATATCCCAAAATCAGGAGGTAATTCAACTTCATAAGCATTAGCAGAAAACTTCCTTAATGTCTTGCATGGTCCTATCTTCTTGAACTTTAATTTGTTATACTGCTTCTTTGGGAATCTTTCCTTCCTCAAGTGTGCCAAAACCAAATCTCCAACTTCAAGACTAACTTCTCTTCTGCTCATATCTGCCCTACCTTTGTACTTGATGTTGTTGCCTTGTAGCTGTTGTTTTACTTGCTCATGTATTGCTTGGATCTCTGAAGCAAATTCTTCTCCATCAGCACTCCTCAATTCTGCTTTTCCCAAGTTCCTCAGTTCAGATATTCCTCTAGGGTGAATTCCATAGACAATACGGAATGGACTCTATCCTATACTTCTGTTTGGTGAATCATTGTATGGATACTCTGCCTGGGGAAAAATATGATCCCACTACTTGGGATGTTCTCCTGCAAGGCTTCTCAAAAGATTTCCCAGACTTCTATTTACTACCTCAGTTTTCCCATCAGTCTGAGGATGATAAGCTGAGCTAAAACTCATTTTAGTACCAAGTTTCTTCCACAATGTCCTCCAAAAATGGCCAAAAAATTTGGTATCTCTATCAGAAACAATACTCTTAGGCAACCCATGCAATCTAACAACTTCTTTGAAAAACATATTAGCAACGTGAGTGACATCACTGGTTTTATAAGATGGAATAAAATGTGCCATCTTGGAAAATCTGTCAACTACAACAAAGATTGCATCATTTCCTCTCTGTGTCTTGGGTAATCCTAAAACAAAATCCATACTTAACATATCCCAAGGCTTGTCTGGAATAGGCAATGGAATGTACAAGCCTACGTTCTGGCTTCTCCCCTTTCCATATTGAAAAATTTTTCAATTCTTCACAAATTTTTCAACTTCAGTTCTCATATTTGGCCAATAATAAAAATGACTCAGCTACTCATAAGTTTTATCAGCACCAAAATTTCTAGCAAGTCCACTACTATGCTTCTCTTTGATTAAATTCTCCCCCATAGAACAATTTGGTACACAAAATTGATTTCTTCTAAACAATAAGCCCTCTTGCAAGAAATAATCCAACCACTGACTCCTATCTGTCAAAACAGGGTTATAGCATGCTTCAAAGGCTTCTTTGAAATCTGAATCTGTCTTGTAAAGTTCCTTAAGAAAATCAAATCCTACCACTTCAAATTGGTTTTCTTGAACAAGCGTATTTCTCCTACTCAAAGCATCAGCTACTTTATTTGATTGGGCACTTATATGCTTCAAAACAAAATTAAAACTCTAGAGATATTCAATCCATTTGGCATGTTTGTGATTCAATTTAGGCTAGTGCATAATATACTGTAAAGCATGATTATATCAGTATAACGTAAATTCTTTAGACATTAAATAATGCCTCCACTTCTTCAATGCTTGCACAATTGCATAAAATTATTTTTCATAAGAAGACTACTCTATTCTTGTCTCATTTAGCTTCTCACTGAAGTATGCTACATGCATATCATCTTGACTCAACACAGCTCCAACAGCTTCTCCACTGGCATCACACTTCACTTGAAATGGCTTGTTAAAATTATGCAATACTAGAACAGGCTTTTCAATTATCTTCTGTTTCAGAAGCTAAAAGTTCTTTTCATCTTCAGTAGTCCATTTGAATGGTTTATTTTCCTTATTTATAGTCTCAATGATAGGTGCATTAATCTTGTTGAAATTCCTTATGAATTTTCTATAAAAACTAGCAAGTCCATGGAAAATTCTTACCTCAAAAACACTTATTAGTGAAGGCCACTCCACAATTGCCTTGACCTTTTCTGGATCCATCGTCAATCCTTCAGCAGAAACAACAAAACCCAAATATACCAATTCTTCTTTCATGAATGAACACTTCTTTAAATTTATCATCAACTTCTCTTGATGTAACTTCTTCAAGACATAATTAAGATGCCTTAAATGTTCTTCCTTTGTTTTGTTGAAAACTAATATTTCATCCAGATATACTATTACAAATTTACCAATAAATTCCTTTAACACTTCATTCATGAGCCTCATAAAAGTACTAGGTGCATTTGATAAACCAAATGGAATTACCAACCACTCATAAAGTCCTTCATTTGTTTTAAAGGTTGTTTTCCATTCATCACCTTCCTTTATCCTAATCTGATGATATCCACTTTTCAAATATAATTTTGAAAAATACTTTTCTCTACTCAAATAGTCCATTAAATCTTCAATTCTAGGCAAAGGGAATCTATACTTGATTGTTATCTTATTGATTACTCTTGAATCAGTGCACATTCTCCAAACTCCATCTTTCTTTGGGCTCAACACTACAGGTACTGCACACATACTCAATCTTTCTCTGATCAGACCCTTGTCAATCAATTCCTTCACTTGCTTTCTGATTTCTTCATTCTTTTTGGGAGTCATTCTGTAGGCTACTTTGTTTGGCAGATTTGATCCTGGAATCAAATCTATTTGATGGCTAATTTTTCTTACAGGTGGAAATTCATCAGGAAAATCATCCACAACAATATCACAATAATTGTCCCTCATTTCTTAGATTTCAATTGGAAAATAGGAATTTTTTGTAGAAGTAAGCACTACTTTAGGTTTGCAAACTAAAGAAAAATTTACCTCTTCCTCTTCAATCTATTGTAAGTACTCTTTCCCACTCAGCAATAAAGTCTTTGGATCAACCTTTCTGCTTGATGGTTCTCCTTCCTCCATAGGTATCAATGTGTGATGCACTCCATCCTTAAAGAACTTGTAAGTGTTCTTCTTACCATCATGTATTGCTGCTCTTTCATACTGACAAGGTCTACCCAGCAGTATGTGAGACACATCCATAGGCATCACATCACAAATAACCTTGTCCTTGTAGCTGCCCATCTGCAATTCTATCTCACACTGCTCTTTCACAATCATTTGGTGTCCTTTATGAATCCATTACACCTTGTAGGGTGTTGGATGTTCCCTTGTCTTCAATTTTAGTTTCTCTATCACCTCTGTAGAGACCAAATTGTTTGTGCTTCCATTATCAATGACCAATTGACAACATTTACCTTGGACTTTGCACACACTCTTGAACAAAATATTCTTATGTGCTGGTTCAACAGTTTCCTTTGTTTGCTTCAACAAAGCCTTATTGACCACCAAAGATTCTCCTCTCTCCGGAAGAATTTCTTCTTCTGTTTCAGGCAGCCTTGCTGCTTCTTGTCCAATCTGAGCAACCATTGCATTTCTCTGATTGGAACCCATATTATATTGGCATTCATAGGGTTTATGTCCCAATAGGTGACATCTATAACATCTCAATTATCTTCCTCTGTTTCTGCCTCCTCTTTCTCTGTAGGAACTCCTTCTGTCGCTTACATCACCTTCTGTGGATGCATTCTGAGGTGAGCTACTCCTAGCTCCATCTCTTGGTGTTGTAGACCTTCCTCTACCACCTTGACTTCCCTTTCCTTGGAAAGTACCTCTTCCTTTGGCAGACTGATTTCTCAGGAGTTTTTCTTCATCTTTCAAGGCCATTTGATAAGCCTCTTCTACTGTCTTGGGAGACAAAATACCTATCTCATATTGGATCACCAACTTGAGACCATTCACATACCTGGAAACCTTCTCTGGTGTGTCCTAGATTTGTCCAGCTCTTATACTTACTTTATAAAACTCCTCTGTGTATTATTTCATTGTCATCAATCTCTGTCTAAGATTCTGCATTTGTCTAAACAATGTAAGCCGATAATCACTAGGCAAGAACTTACCTCTTAGCTTTGCCACCATTCTGGTCCAAATTTTGATTGGTTGTTTACCAGCTCTTCTTCTCTCTACTTGCACTCCATCCCACCAAATTGTGGCATGTCCCTTCAACTTTGTCACTACAAATTTGACTCTTGTATTCACCCTTCTCTTCATAATAAAAGCACTTGTTCATCTCATTGATCCAGTCTCTCAATTATTCTGGATTCAATCCTCCTGCAAAGCTTGCACTTCAAGTCTAGGCTTGAATGTAGACCCCAAAACAGATTTAAGGAATCTCATCTCAGGAGGAATCTCAATATTATCTCCTACCTCTTCTTCAGTTTCATGTTCACTGACATCCTCAGGATCTCATAGGTGTCCTAATTCCATTGCTTCTATTCTGTCTTGGAACTACTGCAAGGTCTCCAATATTTCTGCATTGGCAATTGGCCCGCCTCTTCTTCTACCAGCAGCACCTCTAGAAACTCGGACAGCCATGCTAGAATTCTTCTTTTGGCTTTGGAATTCGGTTTAGTCTCTGCAAAATGTCTTAAAATCTACTCTAATACCACAAATGATAGCAAATAGGGTGCAGGCGCTAAGGAGAGTTTTAATCTGTTCTTTCAATAATTTCATTCACCATGGGTTCTACTCAAACTAAGGAACTCTACTTTAATTTGTTCTTTAAAATTCATTTATCAATTTCACGGAAATTAATTAATGAATACATTAGTCAGATCTTATATAAACACCCGAATAGTAAGACCTTTGGGATTTAAATAAAATACCCAAAACTATATCTCCCTTTGAAAGCGTTTAACTATAACTTGAACCCTTTCTTGGAATATTTCATTAGAGGTAAATAACCCAACTCAACTCCTTTGGAACTATAATACTTCCGCTTATGAATGGAAGTTAAATTTCCCTCATAGTATAAAATACTTATGAATATATTGTTCGACCCTTTAAAACAAACACCAAACCTCGGGTTTATAACATTAACCCCATTAGCTCTCACAACGTGGCATTTTATTATATATTGAATTAAAGGTAATGAACCAAGGCTCCAACCTTTTTTAAACAAATATCTCAAAAGAGTTGGCCATACCTCAATTAACCTCCGTGCAAGTTAAATTGTGAAATCCGTTTGATCTTCCGTCCTCTAGATCGAACGAACCAGACTGATATTGCGTTTTTTCTAGGGCTGAAGGTTAACACATGAAGTTTACGCAATATGGGTGGTATTGGTTTTGTGACGTGGCATGATTTCATTGGATCGAGTTTTATTTTCTGAAACCACGTCAAACCCCAAACGCCACGCGATACTGTCGGTTTCTCTTCCCAAAACCGCTCACTTGCAAAGCTGGTAATTGAATAGTGTTCAACTTAGAATTATGCCGAAATGGCTTTTTCTTCATTAACACTGTGTTTCAGTATTTAACAAAGAAAACCTTCCCTCTTAATGCTTTGAACGACTTCACTGATATCGCCCAACCAACAAAAAATAACGCATTCACTCTAATGGAGGTCGTTTCAATAGACAAAGGTTCTATTGCTTATACTGAGTTCAATACACCTTGTATAAAAAAAAATTATTCTGCTATGCTAAATGGACAGAATTGACTCTTGCACATGGCATTTAGACATTGAATTCACACATCAAGGACATGTTTTCGATATATTCAGAGGGTGAATAGGATATTTCACACAGAAGCTGACTACTTCGCTCTTATGCTCAGAATCCCAAAGTCAAAGGAATGAATCCTTCGGGAAAGTACCAATAACACACAAAGGTCAACAATTTCACACTTTTATTCAAGACAAAGAGCAAAAACCTCTCAACTCAGTCTTCTCTGTAAAGTTCCCCCCCTTCCACTGTATCAGGGGTTACAATTTATAACTATTACATGACTGTTCGGCTCCTCTCTGAGGACCGTTTTTATTCTTAACATAAAAATGCCTAATTACATAATATTACTGAAATTCTATCAACAGAAAGAAAACAGACTGACATGAATCAAACTGTTCAAATTCTTCAGTTATTCAACTAATCCTATCTGCTCTAAGTGCAACAGACAGCTGAGGTGTTGCCACCTTTGCTGTTACATTTCTTTGAACAATTTCTAACTCTTCTAGCCACAACATGTGGACAATTCTCTCACATTGCTGGCTAGTGTCCAATGCCCCTGCATCAACCTCCCCTGGTGGAAGAAAAGAAAGATGAGGAAACAAGAGATCCTATAAAAATATTGCTCGAGGAGGCACTCTAGAAACAAATGGATGCAATAATGGATAACTTTGCTCAAATCCTTCAATGACTACCGACCTCTCTATTCTTGGCCGCACCTACTTGGAATTCGTTTCGAGAGGGCATCAAGGAAGAATATTACCCCATGGGGAGCTATGAAGACAAGTACATCCAATGGACCACACTGTGGCAGAAAAGGGATCAAGATGTGCATGAACTGACGAATTTGTTCCATACCCTGCGCACAAAGTTGGGTATTAAAGATTCAGAGAGAAATTTGTTGCTCAAGTACCGCAACTGTTTGCAAAGACACATTCAGGAGGAAATAGAGTTCCTCGAAATTACATAGCTTGGCATGGCATATTGCTATGTTGCTAAGATTGAGCAGAAATTTAAGTAGAAGAAGTGAGACTTTGGATACATGAATCCGAAGTCAAGGAAAGTTGCCCCCGAACCATAGAACAAGCGGTAAGGCCAAAGTGGGAAAACCTAGAACAACACCACAACTACAAATAATCACACGAGGAAGTGGTGTGAATTTCATAACAGCCCCACTCACAGCAGAAACGAGTTTTGAGCCAAACGGTCTTTGGTGGCCAAACTAAAGGCACCTGAATCAGATGCATGTTTTGATCCTAAGTCAGAACGAGATAGAGGAAATCACAAGGGGAAGAAGATCATTGATGTAGATCCTAGTTCCATTGTTGCCACCACCAAGATCAAGAGGGAGGATCCTGAGGATCCAGAGGATGGGGTGTGCCTCTTCCATTCGTAGATGTGGGTGAAGGGTTCTCCACTACAATTGCTTGTCGATAACGGAAGCCAAAAGACCCTCATTCCAGCAGAGGTCATGAAACGGCTCAGCCTACCCCCCATAGTACACCCACAACTGTATACAATTGGGTGGCTTCACCCAGGGAGATATCTCCGCCTCCGCTGACAAAGCCACCTTCCGTACAGTATCAAGCCATTCACAGATGAGGTATTGTGTGATGTTGCTCCTCTTGCTGTAGCTGATGTATTATTGAGCCAACCATACTTATGGAGGCGACATGATGTGTATGAGTCTAGGCCTTGTGTTGTTATTATTACTTTGTGAAATAACTTGTACATGATACCGGAGGTAGTACCTCCTCCTTTCATCTCTTTGACCACTGCAAAACAATGTAGTAATATTGTTTCCGAAACCAGGAAATTTATTTTCCTTACAAATTGATCATAGGGAAAGAAGAATATTGTGGTCACAACCTCAAAATATGGCTCCCCTGCACAGCTGCAACAGATCGATAATGTCATGGAGCAATACGATGACATTTTCTCCTAACTCACAGAGTTTCCTCTACACCTTCAAGACAGGCACTCCATTGATTTGACCCCAAACACACTACCGCTTGATGTTTCCATACCTCATACAACTACACAAATAGAATACACACATCTATTTTCTGAGGCTGATAAAGAAACCAAATTTACCGAAGGCATCCAACATGTCCACCCGTAGGTCTATGACATCTTCGACAAATATAATACCCAATTCAACAGAATTTGCCTCATCTCCTGGAGGATCTCAACGCAATGGGGACTATTTCTTCCTAAGGAGGGACGACTGATCTATGGGGATATCGGTGGCCACCCACCTATTCCATTTGGGCCCGCACAACCAATTCTTGTAGCTTTTCACTTTCAACACAACTTACTATTTTTAGCAAGTTATCGATTCCTGAACTTTCGAAGCCATTTTGAGCCATGTGGATATTGGTGGCCACCCACCTATTCCATTTGGACCTGCACCATCAGTTCTTTCAGTTTTTCAGTTTTGGCAGAACTTACTATTTTTAGCATATTTTCATGTTTTGAACTTCCTAAGCTGTTTTAAGGCCCTAAACAACATTTTTTGGGCATCGCGCCGCTGGAAAATATGACTTTGTTCTGTAATATACATTTTTGTTCAGCATCCCTAGCCCTTGGATAGATATTTTAACAATGTATAATGTGCCTCAAATAGAGATAGGATGCCAAAGTTACAACCCCATGAAGTTGAGACACAAATTTACCCAAACGGGGCCCATAGTTTTGGCGCTTCATCTCCTACGGCTATTTTTTTGGATTTTTTGGATTTTACATTGTTTCTAAAGAATAAAAACGCCTTTGAGCCTCAATGTAATAGAGTTCAGAGGCATGTAGCTGTTAGAAAATTATATTTTATCGAGCAATGCAACACATAAAATATGCGGAAAACACAAGCACAGAAAACACATAAAACCAAAGAGATGCAGATATACGTGGTTCACCCATTTTGGGCTATGTCCACCCCGAATAGCCAGTCCTTCCTTTCTATTATCCACCAAAATGAAGAGACAAAACCTACACCAGATCCACTGTAATATCCTTTGTTCTCTGTCACAGTCTCCCTCTCTGTTTCTCGCTCCAAGAATACACACATAATACACAGCCACAATACAATACCCTCATAAAAGAGAGGGTTTCCTTCTAGGGCAAAAAACCCTAATCTAAACATAACTTCTACCGTCAGATCATACGCCTATGAACAACCTAGATTGACTAGAAATTACTATACTTTTACAAGGCAATTAATCGCTTCTGCCCCCCCTGGACCCCCCATGGTAGCGATTAATTACAGGCGGCGTTGCCGCCCCTTTTAAGGTACAGGGGTTCAATGCTGTGATACAAAGTAAACAAGATAATCAGGCTCCACACCCAACAATATCCCACTTGGAGACTGATTGTAGCAACTCCACCGCTGCTTCATTTGCTGGACAATGACTCCTCTTTGGACCTGGCTGTTTCTCATCTTCATCGTCATCCTTGAAGACCAATTGAAACTGAGCATGTTCTCAGTTTCTCCCCGGTTACAACTTTTGTTAGCATATCTGCAGGATTCTGGCTAGTGTGTATCTTTTCCAGCTTCAACTCTCCATCTTCCAATACTGACCGTATGAAATGGTACTTGAGATGTATGTTTTTAGTCCTGGAATGAAATGTTGAGTTCTTTGCAAGATGAATAGAACTTTGGCTATCACTGTATAGTGTGCCCATATCATACTTCTTACCCAATTCACCCATAAACCTTTGTCACCAAATCATTTCTTTACTAGCCTCTGTAGCGGCAACATACTCTGCTTCTGTTGTCGAAAGTGCAACAACAATTTGGATTTTTGAAACCCAACTGACAGTTGTTCCACCTACAGTAAATACATATCCTGTAGTGCTCCTCCTTTTATCAGTGTCACCTCCCATATCTGCATCAACATATCCCTATAGAGCAATGTTTGAACCACCAAAGCATAATGCTTGATTTGTGGTACCTCTCAAATATTTGAGAATCCATTTTACTGCCATCCAATGTTCTTTTCCTGGATTATTCATGTACCTGCTTACAACTCCCACTGCATGTGCAATATCAGGCCTTGTGCAGACCATTGCATACCTTAAGCTTCCAACTACTGATGCATATGGAACTTTAGACATATAATCCATGTCTTCTTGGGTCTTTGGGCACATCTCCTTACTAAGTTTGAAATGGCTAGCAAAAGGTGCACTAACTAGTTTTGCATTGTGCATAGTAAATCTTTTCAACACCTTTTCTATGTACTCATTCTGAGAGAATGTTAATTTGCGATTTTTCCTGTCTCTAGTTATCCTCATACCAAGGATTTGTTTTGCAGCTCCCAAATCCTTCATTGCAAATGAATTTTCCAATTTTCTTTTGAGCACATTTATTTCCTGCATGTTAGATCCTGCAACAAGCATGTCATCTACATACAATAACAATATAATATATCTGCCATCATTTTTCCTTTTTAGATAAACACAATGATCAGAGTGACATCTAGTATAACCTTGTTCAGACATAAACTCGTGAAATTTTAGATACCACTGCCTTGGAGCCTGTTTTAATCCATACAAGCTCTTCTTTAACCTGCACACCAATTTTTCTTTCCATTTTACCTCATATCATTCTGGTTGCTGCATGTATATCTCTTCCTCCAAATCTCCATGGAGAAATGTTCTCTTTTCATCTAACTATTCAAGATGTAAATCTTCCGCTACTACAAGACTTAAGATAGTTCTGATTGAATTCATCTTAACAACAGGAGAAAATATTTCATCAAAATCAATACCTTTCTTCTGTGCAAACCCCTTCACCACAAGTCTAACTTTGTACCTCTGTTTTTCTCCATCTTCTTCCTTTAGCCTGTAAACCCATTTATTCTGCAATGTAGTTTTACCTGCAGGCAACTTGACTAAGTCCCAAGTTTGGTTATGCATTAAGGATTCCATCTCTTCTTCCATGGCTAGCTCCCACTTCTTCCTGCTTTCAACCTGCATTTCTTCTTCATAACATTCAGGTTCACCAGAATCAATCAACAATAGATAATATAATGAGGGAGAGTATCTTTCAGGGGGTCTACTTATCCTGGTAGATCTTCTAACACCATTTTCAGGTGTTTGAGGTGCCTGTTACTGTTATGGTGGTTGCTGTTGCTGTGGTTGTTGTTTATTATTATTTTCAGGCACCTTTACTTTTTCAGTTATCTCATCAAGAACCGTGTATTCCTTGCTTTCTTTTTCCTGTTTCTTTTCCTACAACTGATTCTTATACAAGACCTTTTCATTGAATATTACATCTCTGCTCCTAATGATTTTGTGATTTTCATAATCATATAAGCGAAAACCAAAATCATTAGCACCATATCCAATAAAGGTACATTTCTTTGATTTTGCCTCAAGCTTTGTTCTATTTTCTTTATTAATATGGACAAAGGCCTCACAACCAAAAGGCTTTAAAAAAGAGTAGTTTACCTTTTTACATGTCCATGCTTCTTCTGGAATACCACCATCGAAGGAAATTGAAGGCCCTCTATTTATTAGAGAAACAACAGTATCTACAGCATCTGCCCAAAATTGTAAAGGCAATCCTGCATGAAATCTCATGCACCTTGCAAGCTCCATGATTGTTCTATTCATCCTTTCTGACACACCATTTTCTTTTGGTGTTCTTGGAACTGTCTTCTCTCTACAAATTCCATGCTCTGAACAGTACCTATCAAACTCTTTGCTGCAATATTCACCTCCATTGTCTGATCTGAGACACTTCAACTTCTTTCCTGTCTCAATCTCAAACAAAGCTTTCCATTTCTTGAAAGTATCAAATACATCAGACTTATTTTGAATACAATAAATCCATGTTTTTATAGTTGCTTCATCAATAAACATAACATAATAGCGAGAGCCACCAAGAGATGATACTTGAGCAGGTCCCCATACATCTGTATGCACAAGCTCCAATTTTTTGCTCTTCTTTTCTTTCCCAACTCTGAGAAATCTGACTCTCTTTTGTTTTCCATAAATGAAATTCTCACAGAAATCCAAATCAACATTCTTCAAACCTAGAAACAAATTTCTTGAGTGAAGAATCTTCATTCCCTTCTCACTCATGTGTCCGAGCCTATGATGCCATAATACTGCATCTGCTCCTTTGGAAGTTAAAGCATTAACAGAGTTAGAAATACCATTGCATAAATATAATGTACCAACCTTTTCGCCTTTTGCTATTACCAGGGCTCCTTTGGTGACCTTCCAAGTTTTATCTGTGAAAGTTGTCACACAACCTTCACTGCCTAACTGCCCTATTGAAATCAGATTTTTCTTCAGATCTGGAACATGCCTTACCACCTTTAGTAGCCATTGGTTTCCATTCTATTGTTTTACAAGAACTTTACCCATTCCAACAATTTTACAGGGTTTATCATCACCCAAACAAACTTGTCCAAAATCTCCTTGAACATAGTCATGAAAATATTTCTTATTAGGTGTGGCATGGAATGAAGCCCCTGAATCTACAACCCAAGAATCAGTAACATTTTCGAAAGAAAGAATCAAAGCATCTTGTAACACATCACCTGTCACATTTTCTTCATGATTCTTTTCTTGCTGTGTGTCTCCTTCTTTTCCCTTCCGAGATCTACAGTCTTTCTTTAGGTGTCCTTTCTTTCCACAATTCCAGCACACTATCCCCGATCTGGACTTGGATCTACCTTTCCTTGATTTACTACGATATCTCGAGCTATTTCCTCTTTCCATTCTTCTTCCCCTAGACTCTGCACTCAAAGAATTACCCGATGTCTCACCGGAGCTTTTCTGTTGCATTTCCTCGCTAAGGATAGCACCAACAACATCATCAAACTTTAAAGTACTAGATCCAGAGACAAAGTTTCTAATGGCCATAACTAAACCATTCCAGATTTCTGGTAATGAGCACAAGAATAACATAGCTCTAACTTCATCATCAAAGTTTACCCCTATCGAAATTAACTGACTGGTAACTGTATTAAATTCATTTAAGTGGTCTGCAATAGATCCACCTTCCAACATATTCATATTAAATAGTCGTTTCATAAGAAATACCTTGTTTGAGGCCGAGGGTTTTTCATATAGTTTCGCCAACGTCTGCATCAAACCCTCTGTTGTTGTTTCCTTTGAAATATTGAAGGCGACTGACGCCGCAAGACACAACTGTAGTGTTCCGAGTGCCTTTCTATCAAGAATGTTCCATTCCGCGTCTTTCATGGCCGCCGGATTCTTTGTTTTTCCGCTCAATGGTAGGTACAGATCTTTTTGATACAAATAATATTCCATCTGCATCTTCCACGGTGGGAAGTTTTGGCCATTAAATTTCTCGACCGTAAACTTACCATCTTCCGCCATTGCTCCCACTCGAACCAGGAACCCTTCTTTCCTGCGAGTTTATCAACCAAATATACCTTCGACTCTGATACCATTTGTTAGAAAATTATATGTTATGGAGCAGTGAAACACATAAAATATGCGGAAAACACAAGCACACAAAACACATAAAACCACAGAGACACAGATATACGTGCTTCACCCAGTTTGGGCTACATCCACCCCGAACAGCCAGTCCTTCCTTTCTATTATCCAGCAAAATGAAGAGACAAAACCTACAACAGATCCGTTGTAATATCCTCAGTTCTCTCTCACAATCTCCCTCTCTGTTTCTCGCTCTGAGAATACACACATAATACACAGCCACAATACAATACCCTCATAAAAGAGAGGGGTTTCCTTCTAGGGAAAAAAACCCTAATCTAAACATAACTTCTATCGTCAGATCATGTGCCTATGAATGACCCAGATTGACAAGAAATTACTATACTTTTACAAGGCAATTTTACATATTTTTTTAGCTTCGGGGGCGCTGCCCCCAAAAACCCTCGCTAGGGCAGCGATTAATTAGCCCCCACGTCAGCGATTAATTACGGGCAGCGTTGCCACCCCTTTTAAGGTACAAGGGTCGAATGCTATGATACAAAGTAAACAAGATAATCAAGCTCCACACCCAACAGTAGCCACAACATCTCTTCTCAGAGATAAGTTACCAATGCTGTAGCTATTTTATTTCCATTATGTTTGTAAGCATATTTATGTAATTTGATATTAATGAAATGAAGAATTATTTCTACTACATATCTGTGTTTATGTATATTTATGTATTTTATTATGTTCCTGCATAATTCTGGATCAATGGTATCACAACTATCTTCTCTTTCTCTATTTTTCTTTGCATGTACCCAACGCAGTCAAGGTATAACGAGTTAGGGAAGAATCTGGTTGAACCCTTGCAATATCAGCCTCACAAATCCTGATGACCTCCCATGGAGGAAAAAAAGAAAGAGGAGGGAGTAGGAGATCCTATCAAAATATTGCTGAAGGAGGCCCTTAAGAAACAAAGGAACACAATGATGGAATAATTTTCTTAGATCCTTCAACGACTGCCCACCTACAATGCATCTGCATCCAACAACCACTCTTGAGGCACCACTCCCTTCAAGGTACACGGAAACTTTGACATTCCTCTATTTGAAGGCCAGATAGATGCAAACGTTGTTGATAGATGGTTGAATTTGCTAGAAGGGTATTTTTTAGTCCACGATTTCTCTCACCTAGAAAAGATTACTTTTACACTCCTTAAAGTTGCCTCCCATGTCAAGGATTGGCGGGAAACGTACTATGAGAAAAAATATGAGCGAGAATCCTCTTTGTTCTTGGCTGCACCCATTGTGAATTCATTTTGAGACGACATCAATGAAAAATATTACCCTGTGCGGAGCTATGAGGAAATGTACATCCAATGGACCACGTTGTGGCAACAAAGGGATCAAGATGTGCATGAATTGACAAATTTGTTCCATACCCTGCACACAAAGTTAGGTATTAAAGATTCAGACAGACATTTGGTGCTCAAGCACTGCAACTATATGCACATACACATTCAGGAGGAAATGGATTTCCTTGACATTACATCCCTTGGCATGGAAAATCATTATGCTATGGATATCGAGCAAAAATTTAAGCAGAAGAAGCGAGACTTTTGATCTGCGAATACGAAGCTAGGGAAAGGCACCCCCGAACCCCAGAAAAAGGGGTAAGGCCAAAGCAGGGAAAATTAGAACAACATCAAAACTCCAAATAAGGACATGAGGAAGTGGTGTGAATTTCATAGTAACCCCACTCATAGCACAAATGAGTGTTGTGCCAAACAGTTGTTGGTGGCCAAAATAAAGGCACCTGAATCAGATGCATGTTTTGATCCTGAGTCAGAACCAGACAGAGGAAATGAAAAAGAGAAGAATATCATTGATGCGGATCTCAGTTCCATTGTTACAACCACCAAGATCCATAGGGAGGATCCCGCATATCCTGAGGAGGAGGAGCGCCTCTTCCATTCGTAGATGTGGGTGAAGAGTTCTCCATTGCAATTCCTTGTCAATAGCGGAAGCCAAAAGAACCTCATTTCAGCAGAGGTTGTGAAGCGTCTTGGCCTACTGACCATAGCACACCCACAATCATATACAATCGGGTGGCTTCACCTTGGGAAAGATCTCTGCATCTGCCAGTAGTGCCACCTTCCATATAGTATCAAGCCATTCACAGATGAGGTATTGTGTGATGTTGTTCCACTTGATGTAGCTGATGTATTAGTGGGAAAACCATACTTATGGAGGTGACATGTTGTGTATGAGTCTAGGCCTCATGTTGTTATTATTGATTTTGGAAATAACTTGTACGGGATACCAGAGGTAGTACTACCTCTTGTCATCTCTTTGACTACTGCAAAATAACATAGTAGGATTGTTTCCCAAATCAGTAAATCTATTTTCCTTACAACTTGCTCATGGGAAAAGAATAATATTGTGGCCAAAATCTCAAAATAGGGCTCCCCTGCATGACTTCAACAGATGGACAAAGTCATGGAGAAATAGGAGGACATTTTCTCCTCACTCATAGACGTTCCTCTACACTATTAGGACAAGAAATACATTGGTTTGACACTCGACGCACCCTCGCCTAATGTTGTCATACCTCATACCAATACATAGACAGAATCCACACATGTACTGTATGAGGCTGATAAAGAAACCAAATTTACAAAACACATCCAGCATGTCCACCCGTAGGTCCATGACATCTTTGACAAATATATGACCCAATTCAATAGATTTTTCTTCATCTCATAGAGGATCTCAACACAATGGGGGCCATTTCTTTCTAAGGAGGGAGGAATGATGTGGGTGAATATCGGTGGCCACCTAGCTATTCCATTTCCACCTGCACCATCAATTCTTGTAGCTTTTCACTTTCAACACAACTTACTATTTTTAGTAGGTTGTCGGTTGCTAAAATTTCATACCTGTTTTGAGCCACATGGATATTGGTGGCCACCTAACTATTCCATTTTGACCTGCACCATCAGTTCTTTCAGTTTTTCAGTTTCGGCACAACTTGCTATTTTTAGCAGTTTTTTGGTTCTTCATTTTTTTGGAGCTGTTTTAAGGCCCTAAACGACATTTTTTGGGCATCCCACCGTGGGAAAATACTATTCCATTCCGTAATCCAAATTCATGGTAATAAATTGTAGTCCTCAGATATATCTTTCTACTGATGTATCATGTGCATCAAACGGAGATATGATGCCAAAGTTATGACCTTAGGAAGTTGAAACACCAATTTACCAAACCGGGGCCCATAGCTTTGGTGCTTCATCTCCTACGGTTATGTTTTTGGATGTTTATGGTTTTTCATTATTTCTCAAAAATAAATAGGCCTTCGAGCCTCATTGTAACATAGTTCAGAGGCATGTAGCCACCACATCTCTTCTGAGAGATAAGCTACCAACGCCCTAGCTATTTTATTTCCATTATGTTTGTAAGCATATTTATGTTATTTGATATTAATGAACTAAAGCATCATTTCCACTGCATCTTTCTATTTATGTATATTTCTGTATTTTATTGTGTTCCTGTATAAATCTGGATAAGTGGTATCAGAGCGGTCTTCTCTTTCTCTTTTTTTCTTTGGATGTCCCCAATGCGGTCAGGGTATAAGGAGTTAGGGCTTGATCTAGTTGAACCCTTGCAAGATTAGCCTCACAAACCCTAATGACCTGTCTTGACGGAAGAAAATAAAGACAAGGGAGCAAGAGATCCTATCAAAATATTGCTCGAGGAGGCCCTCGAGAAACAAAGGAGCACGATGATGGATAACTTGCTCAGATCCTTCAATGACTACCCACATATGGTGCATATGCATCCAAAAACCACTCTGGAGGTGCCACTCCCTTCAAGATATAGGTAAACTTTTACATTCCAGTATTCTAAGGCCAGATAGATGTAGATGCCATCGATAGATTGTTAAATTTTCAAGAAGCATATTTTTCAGTCCATGATTTCTTTGACTTAGAAAATATTATTTTTGCACTCCTAAAAGAGGCCCCCCATGTCAAGGACTGGTGGAAAACGTACTCTGAGAAAAAGAACGAGGCAGAACCCTCTCTATTCTCGGCTGTACCCACTTTTAATTTGTTTCGAGACGACATCAAGGAATAATATTACCGCATGGGGAGCTATGAGGATAAGTACATCCAATCGACCATGCTATGACAACAAAGGGATCAAGATGTGCATGAAATAAGAAATGTGTTCCATACCCTGCACATAAAGTTGGGTATTAAAGATTCAGATAGACATTTTGTGTTCAAGTACCGCAGTTGTCTACACAGACATATTCAAGAGGAAATGGAGTTCCTCAACATTAAATCACTTGGCACGACATATTGCTATACAACCAAGATCGAGCAGAAATTTGATAAGAAGAAGCAAGACTTCAGATCCGTGAATACGAAGCTAGGGAAAGGTACCCCTAAACCATAGAATAAGGGGCAAGGCAAAAGTGGGGTGACTCAAAACAACATGAAAACTCCAAATAAGGACATGGGGAAGTGGTGTGAATTTCATAACAGCCCCACTCACAGCACAAATGATTGTCGGGCCATATAGTTGTTGGTGGCCAAACTAAAGGCACCTGAATTAGGTGCATGTTTTGATCCTGAATCAGAACCAGACAGAGGCAATGAAAAAGGGAAGCAGATCATTGATGCAGATCCCAATGCCATTGCTTCCACCACCAAGATCCAGAGGGAGAATCCCGAGGATCCAAAGGAGGGGGGGCGCCTCTTTCATTCGCAAAAGTGGGTGAAGGGTTGTCCACTACAATTCCTTGTCAATAACGGAAGCCAAAATAACCTCATTTCAGCAGAGGTCATGAAGTGGATCGGCCTACTGACCATAGTACACTTGCAGTCGTATACAATCTGGTGGCTTTACCCAGGGAGATATCTCTGCGTCCACCAGCAGTGCCACCTTCCATATAGTATCAAGCCATTCATGGCTGAGGTATTGTGTGATGTTGCTCCTCTTGATGTAGCTGATGTATTATTAGGCAAACCAGACTTATGGAGGCGACATGCTGTGAATGAGTCTACGCCTCATGCTGTTATTATTACTTTGGGAAATAACTTGTACAGGATACCATAGGTAGTACCGCCTCCTTTCATCTCTTTGACTACTACAAAACAATGCAGTAAGATTGTTTCCCAAACCCAGAAATTTATTTTCCTTACTACTCTCTCACTGGGAAAGAATAATATTGTGGCCACAACCTCAAAACAAGGTTCCCCTGTATAGCGGCAATAGATGGAAAAAGTCATGGAGGAATATGAGGACATTTTCTCCTCACTCACAGAGGTTCCTCTACATTGTCACGACAAGCACTCCATCGATGTGACCCCCGACACACCACCACCTGAATTTGCCATACCTCATACAACTACAAAAACATAATCCACACATGTAATATCTGAGGATGATAAAGAAACAAAAATTACTAAATGTATCCAGCATGTCCCACCGCAGGTCCATGTCATCTTCAACAAATCTAATACCCTATTCAACAGAATTTTCCTCATCTCATGGATGATCTCAACGCAATGGGAACCATTGCTTCCTAAGGAGGGAGGAATGATCTAGGTGGATATCGATGGCCACCCACCTATTTCATTTGGACCAGCACCATCAATTCTTGTAGCTTTTCACTTTCAACACAACTTACTAATTTTAGCATGTTGTCAGTTCTTGAACTTTCAGAGCTATTTTGAGCCACGTGGATATTGGTGGCCACCCACCTATTCCATTTGTACCTGCACCATCAGTTATTTTAGTTTTTCAATTGTGGCACAACTTACTATTTTTAGCATTTTTTCGAGTCCTGAACTTATAGAGCCATTTTAAGGCCCTAAATGATGTTTTTTTGGCATCGTGTCGTTGGAAAATATAATTTCGACCTGCAATCAACATTCGCTATCAGAATTTTTAGTCCTTGGATATATCTTTCTAACAATGTATCATGTGCATGAAACAGAAAGAGGATGCCAAAGTTATGGCCCTGGGAAGTTGAAACACCAATTTACCCAAACGTGGCCCATATTTTTTCTGCTTCATCTCCTACGGTTAGGTTTTTGGATGTTTATGGTTTTTCATTGTTTCTCAACAATAAATAGGCCTTCAAGCCTCATTGTAACACAGTTCAGAGGCATGTAGCCACCTCATCTCTTCTCAGAGATAAGCTAGCAGTGCCCTAGCAATTTTATTTCCATTATATCTGTAAGCATATTTATGTTATTTGATATTACTGAAATGAAGCATTATTTCTGTTGCATCTCTGTGTTTATATATCTGTATTTTATTGCGTTACTGCATAAATCCATATCACCTTCTTAGCTTGCTTGAGGTACATTCATTTTTATGGTTGTAGCCGTAAAAATACCTAGTCGCCTACATCAAAACTCCTTTCGTTGTGATGTTGATCTGCCTTTTTTATGTGTTTCACATTATGGATATCAAAGTATTACTCCATTTGTAGTATCCATGTTATCATATCCTTGTCATCAAACTTCCTCATATTGATCTTTGGAGTATGGTAGACCTTCAATCCAACGTTAGAGTTTATGAAATCACGATTAATGTTTATTTTCTTCTCATCATGAGTTTCCTCTACTACCTTTTCGTCATTAGGAATCATTTCTTGTAGCAACTTTGTCAAACCTTCCTTTAAACCTTCCATTTCTTCTTTTAGTTTTTCTTTTATAGCATCGATCTTGGCTTCTATTGTAACACCCCCAAGTTCTATGATTTTCAAATGATACATTTGAACATAAATCCAAAGGGGAGTGGACCCCAATGGATAATTATTGTGTGGATGTGGTTAACTATTTATTTATGAAAAATAAATAAAATATTGTGTATGCACTATGACCAGATGAGAAAGTGAGATCACATGCCTAATCCATGAGGTGATGGAAAAGGAAAAAGACTTTCCCCAAATCTTTCAAAAATCCTTGAAAGAAATTATTTCTAATTTAGATTTTTGAGGAAAAATCTAAATTTCCCCCAATGAAGAGGAGTAGTTGGGAAGAGGTGAGAAAAAGATGGAAAAGCTGAGGAAAAGCTTAAAGCAGCTTTAAAGAGTCCCAAAATGGGAAGCCTAGGCTAAATAGGAATAAAGCATCCTGAAATTCTGGACGCAGAATTGGAAACAGGCTTTGGGGAAAGCATAGCTTAAATAAGCTACTCCAGAACAGATTGAGGTTAGTCTGTTCTTGGAGGATCTCAGCTCGGGGGTGAGTTCTGGAGATAAACGAACTCTATGGTTGGGAGGACTGGTCATAGTAGAGGTATGCATGCATAATTTTGGAGATTTCTGTAAGTCTGTATTACATATATCCCTGTTTTATGAATTGTGATGTTGTGGTTCATTATGAAATTTATGAATTGTTATGTTATGGTTCATTATGAAATTTATGAATTGTTATGTTATGGTTCATTCTGCAAATTTTAGATTGATTATTTGTTCAGTAACTCATGAAATTGCAAACTAAAGCTATTGATAGCAGAGACAAATGGTTGGATTATAGGGATGAGTACCTTGCAGTAATGAAGTTAGAGATGGTAGATCATTTGAACAGCTAATCTAATAACTATGTACAGGTGTAGCTTGCTGTCTTGTAAAGGAATATTTAATTGCTGTGTGTATAGACAGAAAATGTTAACAACCCAGTACCCATGAACAGCAATTACCAAACAACTCAACCTATCATAACAATATTGATGGCGCAGAATTCCCTGTAACCAATAACAGAAAGTAGGAAACAACAACCCTGTGATAGCAGTATGGGGTTCAGTATGTCAGCTGAGTTTCAATGGAAAGAATGGTAGAATTAAGAATGTAAATTTTTCTATTAAATGTAAGTGTAAATATATGAACGCAGAAGTTGAATCCTAACTAAGTACAAGGATCTAACACTAGGGATTCTAAACTATCCAGTTCAGTATTCTCTACCTCCATTTGATTGAAGCAAGAGGATCTGTTTCCTAGTTTTCCCATGGAATAGTTGAATCTGCACCAGAGTGTCAAACATGTTGAATGTTTGTAACAATAAAATAAGGGGAGAGTCCTATTGAACATCTATTGTGTGATAAAAGTTGTGTGAGGGAAGATTGTAAGCATATGTAAAAAAACAATGAACAGAGCATCTGTTTACCGTCCATATAAACTGCTGGGAAAGTAGTTGGAGCAATGGAGGTTTAACTGAGGATAGATAGATGTATGCGAGGAGACATACATCTATACCTCAATGCTGCAACTTCAAAATGTTGAAAATTTTATAAGGCTTGCAAACTGTAAAGTTTGAGTAAGGGCCTATTGATTGGCTAGAGTTGGTCAAAACTCTGAAAAACTGACCTGAGAAATACAAACTAATATATAGATAGATATCTAAGTCAACTAGATGGACTACGAAGAGTAGAGGTCAAGCCCAAAAAAAAAATTTTTAGCATGGAAATTCTTATATTCCCATGGCTGCCTATAATTACTCAAAAGAAGTTAAACATCGGATAAACGTATGAATTTGAAATGGATTCAATAAGTAGTTCTTTTGTTAGCTGGTGCATAAAGTCGAGTATATCTAATTTTATGATATATGGGTAAGAAGCTAGAGTCTGGGAGACATGACATCTATATCGTTCTTCAAACCATCCATGTTATTCCTCAAACCATCCATGCCATTCTTGAAATCATCCATCGTAGCTTCCATTCCATTCATCTTAGTTTCGATGCCTTTCTCAAAACCATCTATTTTAGCTTCCATTTCAATATTGGTTACTTTTGTGAGAGCCACATTTGTTGCACTTGGTCTCGTCATTTTGATATATCATGTTGCACTTATTCCTCTTCATGCATCATAGTAGAACTTTCTGAGGACTTAACGTGACAAATGGTATCGGAGCGCAAGTTCAAAAATTGGGCAAGATATGTGCTCACAAAGAACTAGTAAACTGTTATAAATTTTATGAATATTAAAAATATTACTTCAAGTATACAAATATCTTGGATATACTTTCAGGTATACATGTAACAGATTGTGAAGAAGTAGAAACATTGATATGGGAGTAATATGAGGAGGCTCATATAACAGAATGGTTAAACCTATAATAGGTTTAAAACTTGAAACCGACATCTCTCAGAAAAATATTACTTCTATGAAAAATAATAGCGTATGATTGTTTCTTCACTCGGACTATATATCCATGATGAAAAAAAAAAATCTCTGTAAGTTTACAATGACATATCATCGTTAGGTAAAAGAAATTTCAGAAAGATAAGATACTGAACCCATCTTAATACAGTAGCAAAGATCGATGCTGCCTTACTGTGATGAAAAACAAGAGAGAAAACAGTAGTACCTAACTGATATATCATCTAGCTGGCCTTATTGAGCATCAGCACCTTCATAGGAAGGTATCATTTTTTCCATTTTTTACCATGATTTAACCTCACTAGAAATCTTTCAATTATGAGGGTAAGAATAGGACATACAAAGAGAAAAATGAATTTATATTTATTTCCCTAGATACATAGAAAAGGTAACTTCTAGAGATAAGAGAGGTACTTAGTCTCCACAGAAAATTAAATATTAACTGGTATTTCATGAAATTATATAAATGTGAAAGTACATGCTCATATTTATGTTAGAAAAATATTTCAACATCATTGGAAGCTACATGATAAAATCAAAAATAAGAAAGGAAAATAAACATTTGAGTATGTATTTCCAAATTTTGTAGTTCAGGAGATCTTCTACCTTATGGAAATATCCTATCATTTATAACATTCCTAGCATAAATGGTACACTTGAATATACTTTTAATCCATGAAAAAAATATATAACAAAGCATTATGTCAAAGCTTATCCACTAAACACCAACTTATAACAACTTTTTTTTTCCACAGAAAAAATCGGTAACCTTTTATTTATGAAAATGAAAAGTTACACATAGCATATGCATTGAAGCATTTTCAGATATTGCCCATTGGGCTCATGTGCTTTGGCACACAATGCGGCGTAGCGAGGCTACCATGCATTCAGAAAGAATGAGAAAAAGAGAAAAAGAAGGGAGGAGGAGACAGTAAAAACTGGTTCCAGAGGGTGAGTAGAAACTCACACCTCATGTTTTTCTTCCCTTCTTCTTTTCGACCTTGCGCCACTCTCCTTGGGTGGGCTCGATCGTAGCTAGGACTAACTGTGTTTCTGCTTTCTGTGGGCCTGTATCCTTGTATGATTCTGAAGTATCAGAGGGATGATGCCGTTTGATCCCTCCCATACTTAGATCCTCACTTATCTTCTCTGCCTGAGTTGAATAGGATTGTTAGTCCTTGTTAGCTTATATGATTTCCTTTTGGGTCTCTTTTCCTTGGGTTGTCTCAGTATTCTCTGTGGGAGTGACTTCCTCCTCTGCTTCTGATTCATCGTCCTCTGAGTCAGGAGGGGGATATTGCCACCCTTTTCTCTGCTTCCCTTTCTGCTTCTTTTTGCTGTTTGCTTTCTTGGCTTCTGGACATGTACTTTGTAAGTACCCTGTCAGCCTACAGATTCTGCATCTGAAAGCAGTATTTTCATAGTCTAGTCCTTGCAACCAGTTTTTTTGCTTGTATACTAGCCTTATACTTTCTGGCAGTCCTTTACTTAGATCAACTTCGACACAAATTCGTGCAAAAGTGAAGATCCTCTCCTCAATCCTCTCCAGATCTGTTTTGATATATTTCCCTAAGCTGTTCCCAATACCTTCCAAAACTCGTTCACCCCAAAAGTGAAGAGGAAGGTTATATAGGCGGACCCAGACCGGCATTCTGGAGACTATCATTTTGTTTGGGTCGAAATCTGAGAACAATGGGGTCATAAAAAGACCCGTTGTTCCCCAAAACCAAGGCCCTGCCCTGATGATTGTGTCTCTGGCTTCCGTGGATGCGAACTTAACAATGAAAAAACCCTTGGAGCATAGATGTATATCACATTCATGGTCCAGTTAGTGTAGATCCAGTGAAATAGATCCATTGGCTTTGGCCAAAAACTGTTAAATCGACAGATTAGGGCCTGAGTTTCATATGACTTAACATCTTCTTCTAGTCCCGTAGAATCAATGTTGAGGGCTGGGGTTTGCCCAAGCTGATCTAAAATGTATGGCCTAGGTATATGTCCTCCTTGGACTGGAGGGGACCCTAGATCTCTGTTACCCTGTAAGATATTTTTGTAGGAGAAGCCTCCCTTGGGTTGTTGCTGAGTTGTAGTCTTTTTCCCCTTGTCTCCTCCTGTGGAGCTTGGATGTCCCTGAGGCACAGCACCTCCTCTCAGCCTAAGGTTCAAGGCTATGTTTTTTTCTGGGCTTATATCGTAGTTCTTCAAGGTTCTGCTATCCTGAAGGGACCATCTTCCACTGACCAGATGCTGGATCTGAACAGGGTATCCCATCAATGCCCAGATTTGCTGTTTCAACTGCATAATGGTGCTTTCTGCATGTACCCATACTAGACTGGTTTTCCCCACTGGGGGTTTAATAAAAATCTGAAAAAAAGATAATGTTACCTGTTGCCGGGGTTCTGGTTGTTCTAGCGCTGCCTCAAGGTACGAGTGAGGGGGCTTCCCCCGTGGTATGCATTGAGAAGACCTCTTCCGTGCCTCATGCCAGATCTGGAGAAGATTGAGCTTAGGCTCCTTTGCGCCCAGAGGGAAGGAAAAGAGATCGCTGTAATCTATAGCTGCATGGCTGCCAGATTCCTTGAAGATCGTCAATCACGCCCTTGCAGCCTCTTCTTCCTGTGGAGGACCCCCCCAAGCCAGATCCATAACTGATGGGAGACAAGTCATATCCTGGGCGATCCGATCTGTCCTGACATTGCAGGATTTTCCTGGGGCTGGATCCGCATGCGATCTATCAGGTTTGAGAGGCCCCAATCCACCAGCAAATGAGCCACACCACCGATCCGGTCTTGGATTCTTTGATTTCCCATGTTGCATGCCCCATGGAGAAAAGGGCGCAGCGGCGTCTCCAGCCGAGTCATTATTTGCAGGATCTTCTGCGCTGAGCTCCTTGGCATAGCTATGAAACCTGAAACTGCGAAGGCCAATGAGGGGCGCGGCCAGATCCAAACAGGGATCCACGGCTCTTGTGGCCAGATCCGCACAAACCTTGGCGGCGGCGGCAGAGCACGAATAAACCCTAGCGCGATCCATACCAGCCGACTTATTCCAATTCTGTATCAGTGTTCAGTGTTCTCATAACAACTTATAACAAAGCCCTAACTTATAACTAAGGCACACCACTCGAATTTCTATCATCTACATATAAAACAAAATAAGTGCTTGATTTTATATTGATGGTCAGTTTTACCTTGAGAAAAGGACTAACATATAATATGTATAGTAGCATATTAGAATTTTAGCACGGCATGAGTGGAAACATATATATTAGAATTTTAGCACGGCATGAGTGGAAACATATATATTAGAATTTTAGCACGGCATGAGTGGAAACATATATATTAGAATTTTAGCACGACATGAGTGGAAACATATATATTAGAATTTTATAAAATCCCCATACTATGATTGGGCCCAAGTTAAAAGAAACATAATAATTATTCTATGGGAAATGTGATGTGATAGTTTCACTTGGATATTTCTCATAAAATAAGCAAAACATATCCTTACTTACGAAAAGAAATTTCAGTTCTTATCTTACCCTAGACATCGCATATGGGATGCATTGAGCGTAAGCAGTTAGTGCGAACAGATAAATTAGGGCCATTCCTTAAATTTTTCATAGACAATATTAACCTCGTAGTCGATCTTACATAACTCGAGGTACACGTATTAGCCCATTTTGGATGACATTACAGATTTCCAATAGCAGAAACAGGTATAGCCTTACTATAAGATTTGAAAACGTCTATTCAAAATTATCAGAGTAACTGTGCGATAAGATTAGAAATGGTACGTGCAATTTATATGAATAACAGTGCGTTAAGATTGGAGGAGGTATGTTCAAATTTTACATATGACCGTGTGAACAAGATTAAAGAGATATTACGCCCAAAATACCTGTGTATACCGGTAAAGAGTAAGTAATATAGCTCTTTCGGGGGGAATTTCTACACAGTGGTGGTTATATCATTTCCATACCCAGCAGAAAAGTTAGTGAAACGATATAGCAAAACAAAATTGTAATTGCAGGATACGATTGAGTCACGGCGTATCTGCCATGGGTAAACTAAATTTCTACAGCATGATAATCACCAGGCGGCATGCCTAGTTACGATTAAATACAGTGCACGTACCTATACACCCGCCAGGAGATATGGCTGGGTTTTAAGTGCGTTTTCTCTGCTACCTTTCCTGGAAAACCGCATAGCAACACCGAGCTTAAGAAAAATTAAGTGATACCAAGATTTAGCAGAGGTACGCTGATCTTGATAAACTCATGGAAGACGAGAAGCAGAGGAGAGCCTGGTCATTCCTCGCAGCATAAAAAGAGTGGAAGGTTTTCTGCAAATTGAAAAAAAAGGAATTCTAAGACGGTAACCATGATTCGTGGCTCTTAGCACGATATTGGGGTTTGTAAACTAAAAGTTACCCCATGAATATAAGACGTAGCGTTATATATGCCAACGACACAGCATTCTGCTTCACCACGGAGAGAAAAGAAATAAAATTAAAACCCTCGCACTGTAGACATCTAAGTTGCAGCTTCTTCCCAGAAAATAATGATAGACCCGGACAATAGCAGGAAAAATATGAATCGGTAAACAAAGAGTTACTGCAATGGAAAGCTGATAACCTAGCATTTCACACAGACGTGTGCGCCGAGTACTAAGTCACATACATACAACAGAACTGCAACTCGAGCTTGCGGTAGGGAGAATTGAAACATCAGATAATACACCAGTCAGAGAAACCATCTACGCACCTGAAACTGAACAAACAAACAACGCATCAGAAACGAAAAGAGAATAGTTGATCGCTATCAGCAAAGACAGAAAGAGAAACATCGAAGAGGGCGATGGGAATAGGAGCGAGTCTGGGCGGGGGAGGGTTGAAATAATAAACAGAAACCCTATCTCCAAGCTCATCAAATTACCGAGGGAACCCAGAGGTTTCGTATACGCATTTAATTCCCACAACAGTTACCCTTACGAAATCCCGAGGGGGGATTGCATCGAGCTGAACAAATCTGACCATGCGTCCTGCCCTAAAGAGATTTAATATTATTCCATACACTCCGGTGTACTTGGTCGTCCAAAAAAATTAGGCAAATTAAGGGATTCCATACCTTCCCAGCTATGGTGAAGACGTGTCAATCAATCACAGGCTGGAATACATCTGTGAAAATGCAGATTTCCTGAAGAGCGATCAGGAAGCATGCCATTTGAAATCAGGAAGATCTGTCGCACCGAAGAGGCGTACCAACGCACTCCTTTAAGCTCAGAAGACGGCATAAGGCTGCATCGCACTCAACCTTCCAACCTCACGCAAACCCTGGCTTCGTACGCAACCGAGCACCCAGTACAATCACGTGAATATTAGGGTTAACTGAATCAGATGTAGATGCAACTAGACTGGTTCCTACCGATAAACATGATCCATCGATCCGCCCTTACTGTCATCATTAGCACGGTTCAGAAAATCATGGTATAACCATAAAAATATGAACTGAAACGACCGTACTTGCCCTTTTCGACAGCGCATCCATCACGGTGTAAGCCAGAGCAGACATTACCTACGGCAGTGATATAAAACGATACAATTATATATGTATACAACTGATACCAACGAAAAAAAAAAAAATGTTAAATATACCGTTCGTGCCAAAGTAAAAGGGTGAAATGATTATAAGGAATGGTCGGTGCCGAGATAAAAGTTAAATGTATATATATTATGAGTGATGCGGATATATAAGGTTAGATATATATACCCCTTATGTTATAAAATCATCCACCATATGTTATAACCCTTGTGGGTTTGGAGCTACCCTATGTTATAAACATGGTGGGTTATATGGTAACGAAAACCATATGTTATAACCCTCGTGGGTTTTGTGATATTACATGTTGTAAACATGGTGGGTGGTTTGGTAATGCCTATATTGTTATAGAAGTATAAAGTCTTAAAATGGGTAAGTAAGGCTCGACTTTTATGATATATAGAGTTTTAAAAGTGAGGAAGTAAGAATTCAATGTTAAAATACAATGTTAATCTAGCTTAATAGTTATCATTGCCTAACTCGTTTAGACCTTGGGTGAACAAGAAGAAACCCTTAGAGGTTTTACAAAAAAAAAATTAATAAGAAAATATTTTGGAGGGTGACAAGTTGACTAGAAGCATGAAAAGATATAAATGAATAATTGTGGGGTGATATATGTTCCTAAGATGCTATATAATACTATGTGTTACCATAGTTATTAGAACAAAAGAAGAAGGAAAGTTATATTGGAATATATAGAGAAAGGTGGATAATAGGAAAAGGACAATTTATATTTAATAGAGGTATGTTAAATATAAGTTGTAAATTCTCAATTAACTATTAAAAATATATATATATATATATATATATAATAATAATAATTATCATGAGAAATGATAGAGTAAAATGAAACAAATTGCACGTGGGACATAAGTTAAATCTACAATTAACATTATAAATATAGGTGATCTTGTTATATGTTATAATGTTAACTTTGTTGAGTTGTATGAATATAATATCTTCATACATGATAATTTAGTTCAGTTAGTAAAACTCAAACTTTATACCCACGGGATTAAGGGAGAGGGGAAAATTCACTAGTGAATATTAAAAAGTGAATTCCCCTTAAAAGTTGCAAGTGAAGTGGAAGGACATATTTTACCATATGGTCGAAATATTATTACTCTAATTATGGTTAAAGGAGTAATAAACACTAGTAGTGGTAGATTAAGTGTTAAAAGTATAATGAGGAAAATAAAAAATATTGACATTGGAAAAACTTCCAAGATGATTTAAGTCATCACTAGAGTATTTTGTGATGAGCCTATTTTAGTTCATGGAAAATAATGAAGTGGTAAGCTTAAATACGAGTTATAAACACAGTTAAATAGTTGGTTTAGTAATGGTGGACCATTGCATATTGAATAATGTAATGCAAATCCATTACATTGAGTTATGAATGAATGAATGAAGGGATAAATCAAATTTTCCCAGGTGGGCTAGCTAGGGGAAAATTGAAAACCTATATAGACCATGGAATGATTTCTAATGATTAGTGGAATTCACATATAGATACAATTGGTGAATCATCATTGGAATTTTTACAGCATGAAAATGAAAAAAAAAAAAAAAAACAATTTTAGTAAATGTATAAATTATGGTAATTCCTTGAAAAAAGGGAAAATTGTGTCAAATTTATTTTTGACATTATCAAGTAGTCATACTTGTGAATGTGATGAATTATAGAAATTATATGTATTCATACTATAAAATTTTGTGGGTGTAAATTTTATTTAATTTAATTTTCCTGAGTCTTAAATTCAAGACAGGGAAATAGTGGGAAATCATACAGCTACCAACTGAGAAAAAAGAGGATGAGATACATTTGGACTTGGGTGTGGGGGAAACCCATCAGCTCCAAATTTATTCACGTAAGTTTTGAACTAGTGGATACAATTCATAAAAGAGGTTAGAGGAAAAAAAATTCATGTGAGAAGTAAGCATTGAATTGTAGAGATTATTAACGAGGCTAGTTATTACTAACTAAATTGATGGACTAAAAAAAGAAAACAATGAGAAGATGCTGGAGGTACAGCTGTGAACTGAGAAAGGGTAAGCATAATCCTGCATATGATACAATTGTTTTCTTTCATTTATGAGTATTAATGAAAAGTTGTAAAATTGTTTAGTCAAGTGTGTAACAGGAAATTGTACACTCTGGAAGCAAGGGGGAAAAAAAAGGGGGGGGGTGAAGATAAATCACCTAGAAAATCAAGAAAAGCTGAACTGGACCAAGTTGCGTGAGGAAAGAATCTCCTTGAAAGACAAGAAAGGATAAGTAGTGTACTAGAAGTGCACTAAACTATTATGAACCTGAACGGTTTGACTAATAACTGAATTTCTTAAGTTTATTGAAAGGCAGAATGTTGTTGTGGATTATCAATTTTATGTACCTGATATTACTTACATTGGTATGAATTGTTGACAGAGAAAACAGAATAAAAGATCTTCCAGGCAGACTTCTTGCAAAGAAGTAGGAAGAAAAGCAACTGCTAAAGGCATCAGTAAATAGAGTGGAAGCAGGAGAGTACTCTGCTGGAAACAAATCGAGGACGAAGAAGAAATTTTTGTCAAAGTTGAAAAACCAACGTTAAAGTGTAACACCGAGGAAGGTGTTGGAAAGGAGGGAAACTAATGGCTTATAAATTAGCCCTACCATTGCTTATTAAATTTCCTAATATGTTTCATGCTTCTCACATGATTGATTGGAATGTGGTCCAGGTGGAACCAGAAGAGGAATTTCCTTGCAGAGTCGCTTCAAACATGGAAGCGGGAGGAAATTGAATTGCGAAATCGAACAGTAGCTAGAGTAAAGGGCAGTGGAGCACTTTACTGCTGAAAAGCTACATGGAACAGAGAAGCTAAGATGATGGAACCGCATTCATAATTATGTTCAAAATAAACTAAGTAGATAGTTGTTAATACCGAGGACGGTGTTTATTTTCAGAGGGGGAATATGTAACACCCCCAAATTCTATGCTTTTCAAATGAGACATTTGAACATACATCCAAAGGGGAGTGGACCCCAATGGATAATTATTTTGTGGATATGGCTAACTATTTATTTATGAAAAAATAAATAAAATATTATGTATGCACTATGACCAGATGAGAAAATGAGATCACATGCCTAATCCATGAGGTGATGGAAAAGGAAAAAGACTTTCCCCAAAATCTTTCAAAAATCTTGAAGATTATTTCTAATTTAGATTTTTGAGGAAAAATCTAATTTACATTGAACGGGGAGTAGTTGGAAGAGGTGAAAAAGGCCAGAAAAGTGAGGAAAAGCTTAAGGAACTTCCCGAGGAATCCCAAATGGAAGCCTAAGTGTGAGGAATAAAGCATACGAAGTGGACAGCGAGAATTGAAACGGGGAGAAGCTTTTGGAAAGCATAGCTTAAATAAGCTACTCCAGAACAGATTGAGGTTAGTCTGTTCTTGGAGGATCTCAGCTCGGGGGTGAGTTCTGGAGATAAACGAACTCTATGGTTGGGAGGACTGGTCATAGTAGAGGTATGCATGCATAATTTTGGAGATTTCTGTAAGTCTGTATTACATATATCCCTGTTTTATGAATTGTGATGTTGTGGTTCATTATGAAATTTATGAATTGTTATGTTATGGTTCATTATGAAATTTATGAATTGTTATGTTATGGTTCATTCTGCAAATTTTAGATTGATTATTTGTTCAGTAACTCATGAAATTGCAAACTAAAGCTATTGATAGCAGAGACAAATGGTTGGATTATAGGGATGAGTACCTTGCAGTAATGAAGTTAGAGATGGTAGATCATTTGAACAGCTAATCTAATAACTATGTACAGGTGTAGCTTGTTTTGTCTTGTAAAGGAATATTTAATTGATGTGTGCGTAGACGAGAAAATATTGTTTCATGATGCCATGACAGCCAATTGCCAAGCAACTAAACCTATCATAACAATATTGATGGCACAGAATTCCCTGTAACCAATAACAAAAAATAGGAAACAACTAACCCTGTGATAGCAGTATGGGGTTCAGTATGTCAGCTATGTTACAATGGAAAGAATTGTAGAATTAAGAATTTAAATGATTCTATTAAATGTAAGTGTAAACATATGAAAGCATAAGTTGAATCCTAACTAAGTACGAGGATCTAACACTAGGGATTCTAAACTATCCAGTTCAGTATTCTCTACCTCCATTTGATTGAAGCAAGAGGATCTGTATCCTAGTTTTCCCATGGAATAGTTGAATCTGCACCACAGTGTCAAACCTGTTGAATGTTTGTAACAGTAAAATAAGGGGATAATCCTATTGAACATTTAGTGTGTGATAAAAGTGTGTGTGAGGGAAGATTGTAAGCATATGTAAAAATACAATGAACAGAGCATCTGTTTACCGTCCATATAAACTGCTGGGAAAGTAGTGGGAGCAATGGAGGTTAACTGAGTATAGATAGATGTATGCGTGGAGGCATACATCTATACCTCGATGCTGCAACTTTAAAATGTTGAAAATTTTATAAGGCTTACAAACTGGAAAGTTTGAGGAAGGGCCTATTGATGGGCTAGAGTTGGTCAAAACTCTGAAAAACTGACCTGAGAAATACAAACGAATATATATATAGATATATAAGTCAACTAGATAGACTGTGAAGAGTAGAGGTCAAGCCAAAAAAAAATTATCATGGAAATTCTTATATTCCCATGGCTGCCTATAATTACTCAAAAGAAGTTAAAAATCGGATAACCGTATGAATTTGAAATGGATTCAATAAGTAGTTCTTTTGTTAGCTGGTGCATAAAGCCGAGTATATCTAATTTTATGATATATGGGTAGAAAACTAAGTCTCAGGAGGGCAAGTGAAATCTATATCGTTCTTCAAACCATCCATGTTATTCTTCAAACCATCCATGCCATTCTTGAAATCATCCATCGTAGCTTCCATTCCATTCATCTTAGTTTCGATGCCTTTCTCAAAACCATCTATTTTAGCTTCCATTTCAATATTGGTTACTTTTGTGAGAGCCACATTTGTTGCACTTGGTCTCGTCATTTTGATATATCATGTTGCACTTATTCCTCTTCATGCATCATAGTAGAATTTTCTGAGGACTTAATTGGTGTGGAGTTATTTTTGGTAGGAATTTTAGAACACAATAGTGATATTTATGCTTCAATGTGCCCTTAGAATCACTTCAAAATGATTTTTTAAATAATCGTTACGCAATTTAAAAAATGATACATACCTTTTTCTTTCTTTTTAGGAGCTTTCTATTGATCCTTTTGTATCTTCATGATTTTGGATTCCAAATATTTTAACTTCATACCTATATTATCCCTCTGAGTCATCTTTCCAATGTCATAGGTCATACCTGATTTGGATTCTTCAAGACAAAGTTATACCTAATCTCCCACAATGAACTAATTATGGATTAGTTTAGTAGAGAGAAATTCTACGGCATGCCACGTCTCACTATTTCATTTTTCAATTTTAAAATAGAGACAATAAACTGCATTCCATGAAATTTTGGCCACTTTTTATAGAATTCGAATTTGATGCTCAGAGGGAAAGTTATGATGATTTTCCCGAGGTCACCTCTTTGAGATGAAATTGTGGAGCCTTCAAAAACCCTAAATTCCTCAAATCATATCTCTGATAATATAGAGAACCAATATATAAAAATTTTACACAAATTTCGTCACAATTTTGGCTCAAATGGGTTTTTTCAGCAACTGCAAATTCATAGAAAAAAAATTATAGCGAAAATCCCACGATGACCTGTTTGTAGCAACGAAACACTAGAATCCAAATCTATGATACCAAATATTATGAAACCAGATCACAAAATAGAAAAAAAGATAGATAAACGACTTAAAAATCAGCCTCTTTGAGGGGGAAACATCCTTTACATTACATAAATGAACATTTATTGGATGATACAAATGAAAAAACCTCCTTTCTATATCTAGGAGTCCAATGGGTCATAATATAATCACTGACATAACAATAACAATGTAATGGCACAAAAATAACAATAATAGGCTTCTATTGGGCACAATAATGACAATATGGGGACGACATGGGAACAGAAATAAAAATAAGCCAATATATACTAACAATAACAATAAGGGGATACACTAGTATCATCGGGACCTAACATTACATATAGAACATTTTTGGATAAATCAGATAAGACCAGACTAATATTCCATGTAGATTTGACAGATAAAAAGGGAGGAATGATAATAAAAATGCTTGTGCTAACATTGTTTATTGAAAAGCATGAGGAAAAACTTATTAAAAATTATTGTGATTCTGATGAAGCGGAATTCGGATTTTCCACAGTGTAAGAGAATATTTGTCGACGTTTCGAATCCCAATAGGGATCCATCTTCACGACAAGTGAATGAAGGAGTGAAAGAAGGAATTGGGTCAAATTTATAGAGAAAGGAAAATTATAAGAAGAGCTGATAAGCATTAATTTCTAGGAATTAATTAATTAATTAATTTTAATTAGATTAAATTAAAATTAATTAATTTATTAATTAATTACATATATTGAATAAATTCTATTAAAAATATCTAATAATGATATTTGTATATAATGTTAATATCTACTAATATAATAATACTATTATTATTATTACTTTTTTTTTTAAAAAATTAAATATTTTATTTAATTTATGATTAAATTTCAGAAAAATAAATAAATAAATAAAATCATAATTCCTATGATCTTCTTTTTCTTAATTAGAATTAATTAATATTTATTTAATAACTATTTAATAATACCTAATATATAATAAATATTACTAATAAGAGTTGAATTAGTTTATAAGTATTAATAAAATCTAATAATGATAAATTATTAATAACCACTAATAAAATCTAGATTCCTTTTCATCAATTGATAACCACAGGAGCTTGGAAACCAGTATTGTGATTCTATTAGAAATTTTGGAATAATTCCAAAGCATAAATATCATACTAGTGATTGTGAGAAAACTATTTTTCTAAACAACTCTAACATTGTAGAAAACTTTTGTCCTTTTTATGGAGAGTACTGCTTTTCCCAAAATATGAGGATTGCAACTCTATCCCGTAGTCATGATCCATTTCTATTTGGCGCAATCAATGCCATTGGAGTTTCAACATCATAGACATGGATGCAATATGTAATAGAAATTAAAGAGAGGAATGTTGATAAAGACAAGAAAATAGTAAATTTAGATTCATTTCAATGTATCAATGATAGAAATTTATTGTCTACCTCTTATACAATTTAAATATATTGTTTCAATATTACATTTAAGTGATAGGTTCAAGTACACAACAAACTGCTTCCAATGTATCTTTCAATCGAAAACAATTGAAAAGAAACATTTTTCGGCCCATTTTGATAAAAACTATAGTTAAAAAAACATGAAAATGTTTCACAAACTTTAGAATCCATGTTCATTTATTCATTGAAATCAGAGAAGAAAGTGGAAAGTCTAAGAAAAATGAATTTATTCAACAAGTGGAGTATGCATGGTTATATATATATATATATATATATATATAGAGAGAGAGAGAGAGAGAGAGAGAGAGAGAGAGAGATGTTGATTTCAAGTTGTTAGGTCTCTATTTTCTACATCAATTTCATAGAACCTCCAAGGACTCCTACTAACAACTAGTACATAAATGAATCTCTTTGAAAATATATGTGAGAAATGCAGTAGTCCAATTACAATTGTAAGAACTATGGATGAAACTATGGTTTATTGTACTATTTGCAAGAAAAATTGTCACTTTTTTCATTTCCACCAATTAAAATATGTGATACATGAAAATGACAGGACTACAAAATATTTTGTTCTAAGAGGAATCAAACTATAAAAAAGTATTTCCTAAACTATAAAAAGTTTCTTATCAACAATATTGTGCAAAAAAATCAATTGTTATTTATTTGTTATCCAATTTTGAGATCCATGGTACATATACAATAAATAATCAAAATGTGATTTGTAACCACCCCTCCCAACATTCACCTACCTTTATAAGCTCGTAGGGTAAATGTGAGGCTGAGTGCTACTATGACATGACTTGACCTCCAAATTCCAATTATTGAAGCGGTCTCTACAATCCAAGCACAAAGCAAGATCTCTTACAAACGATAGATCTCCAAATTATATTATATTATATTACATTATAACGACTAGTTAATCTTTCTCTTTGGAAATATTTTCATATCTGACTATCACAAAAAGATCCTTATGCAGTTTAAAAAAAAATATTTTTCAATAATATTGAAAAATAAATATTTATTTTTCAAAGTTAAAAATTATAAGTTGCATTGGTCAATGTTAAACTAATAAATAGAATAAATAGATTTTTAGAGTCCTCCATTCAGAATGACTAATAAATGAATAAATTGAACTTTATAGTTAATTTTTCTTTATAGTATTTTAGTTCATTTTTACATGAGCATTTTTCATTTTTTGCATTTTTTCAAACAAATTTTCACATAGGTTTTATCCATCTCAACTCCCTATCTACCAAGCACCCAGAGGGATCAAATCTCTTTTCACTCTAAAAGAGATTTGCATATCAAGAGATTTGATCCTATTCAGTAGGCTATATTCCACATGAATACCATAGGTTCTCAATACCATAGGTCAATACCATGGAACATTTTTATTTTTATTTTTATTTTATTTTTATAGGGTTATTTTTATTTTTTTATTTTATTTTGACTGGTTAAAATGTTTACATCACATTAATTTTTTATTTAATTTAATTAATTTATTTATTTGTTATGTAATTTTATTTAGTCAAAGCATTAAACATTACAACACAACATCTCTATCATATTTTGCACTCAATAACTGAATAAATTGAACTTTATAATTAATTTTGTTTACAAATTTTATATACAACTTAATTTTGTAGTAATTTAACTCATTTTTTTAATGCAAAAAATTTAAACATCATACATTTTTACACTTTTCCCAACAAATTTTCAAATTTAATAAAAATTTGTTAATATAAAATTGTAGATGTCTACAATCTCTATATCATTAAAAAAACATATTTTAATCTATTCATATATTTAAAATACATTTTAAAATTATATTTTTATATTAATGGAAAAAACCATTTAAAAAAAAAAAAACAAAACAAAACAAACAAAACATAAAATTATTATAACATGTTTTCTTAACCTAAATTATAATAATGTTCATAAAAAAAGTAAATCAAACTTACATCTTCTTTTATGGAATAAAATGCACTTATATGCTCACTTCTTTTAAAAAAAATTGAATTTACTATTTTAAAAATGGTGTAATAATAAAAATAAAGGAATCCGCTCGGTTTTAAAAGTTTATCAATTTTAAAAGAATATATTATTTTTTAATATTTTGTTTTAATAAAGTCATTATTATTTTTAAATGTTTTGATTTAATAAAGAAATATATTAATTTCTAATGTTTGGTTTAGAAAATTTACATAATAATTTTTTATTTTTATTAATTTATTTTAAAATAAATAAAATTTATAAATAAATAAATAAAATATAAATTTATATTTTATTTATTTATAAAATAAATAAATAAATAAAAATAAAATAAATTAATAAATTTAAAAAAAAAAAAAAAATTATTTATTTATTAATTTATAAATAAATTAATAAAATAAATTAATTTATTTAATTTATAGCAAATAAATTAAAAATTATTCGCTATATTTTTAATTTATTTATAAATTAATAAATTAAAAATAATTTTATTTTTGTAATATATCATTAAAAATAGAATATATTTTAAAGAAAAGAGTGACTTCATACATGTGAGTTGATTTAAATAATAAATATTGGAAAATTATTGGCGAAAAATCAAATGACAGGTTTTTCAAATTTTTATTATTTAAAATTTATTTTCAATTGTACTTTCACTTGAAGTAATAAAACATAACGTTTTTTAAGAAAAATTTCAAATCATAAAACTTACAATATTGATAAATATTCCACAACGTCAAATGCTCACCTTTGCGAAGACTCGCCTATTCAAAGGCAGGTACGTAATGAGCCGCTTTTCAATATTTGGATTTAAGACGATTAAAATGGTCTCGAGTTACTATGGCGGGCCCGACACCCTCTTTACGCTTTCACCTTGGACCACGCATTCCTCCTAACGTTGCTCAACATGGGATACCGGGTCATCATACGGAGCTCTCCATCCTCACTCTCATTAAAATTGGTTAGGTATTTTTAGTGAAAAGGAAAATTGTGATTTTATTAAGATTAATTTTTTAAATGATAATTGGGAAAAAATATGATAATTTTATAAATTTGATTGACCAAATTTGTATTATGTCCAATAATAATTTTATCCGAATACTAAACTGAAAAAATTATGAATTAGTTAGGAAATTTAAGAAAGATCACACAAATGAACCAAGTTATATGAGTTAGTATGTAAAATAAAAAATCGCCTAAAAACCAATTATGATTGTCTAATATGGAAGAGTTGTAAGGTTATGTATGATTATTTAGTATGGATGAGTTGTAATATTATTTTATGTTTTGTAAATTTTTTACTCAGCAAAATTGGATAACAATAAAAATAAAATAAAACACAATTGAAAATAAAATAAAAATAAAAATAATAATTATAGTTATTAATAAAAATATTTTGACTAGACTAAATTATATAAAAATAAAAAATAAAAATAAAATGAAAAAGGAATTAATTTAAATTAATAATTATAATTTTCAAATATTTATAATTAAATTAGGCTAGATCTATCTTAACTTTGGATCTACCAGGCATTGAAAATGATCAAATCTCTTGGGGTGTAAACTTTTTATTCAATGATCAAATCTCTTGGGGTGTAAACTTTTTTTAGAATGAAAAGGTATGGGATGCCAATATTTAGAAGGAATGGCCTTCTTGTTAAATATGTTAACATCTACACGAGAATCTAGAAGTGATGTAAGAAAAAACATTTCCCCCTTAATACAGATTTCTAGAAGTGATGTAAGAAAAAACATTTCCCCCTTAATACAGATTTTTTCTTAGACATGGCGCTGTTGATATTCTATTGCCAGCACACGCATTTCTCTAAATCCTAATGTACGATCTTGTTTTCCTTCAAGAATTTCTACTTTTGATTCTGTGAGGGGTGCACTGTGCAGAGTATAGCTTGTGCAGTGACCAGAAACATTTTGTGCTATGGGCTGTTTGCCTTTTTCTAATTGAGAAACTTGGAATTTTAGAACAGAAATTTCAGATTTAAGCATATACATTTCACTACTCACCTCCAACAAAGTGAGTGAACGAACTTTGTTCTACAGTTGATCCCGTTGATAGGCTTTGGTGTTGCGTTCAAAGGATGCTTCAATGGTTCGGATCCCTTCATTTACAAATATACATATTGGACAAGGATATTATTAAGATATTTCTTTCAAAACATTCATACGAACCATGAAAATTTGAACGGTGGATGGAGTCATTTCAGAAAAGTTTATAAAGAAACAACAGAAATCTGGGTAACATAAATTATTAAGATGTAGCCATAAAAGAAATTCTTTCCTCTCGTGAACCAGGACCAATTCATAAATAGCAATGGCCAGTCGACCATCAGCTACATCAGCCTAGTGGCATACACATAACTTAAATCTCTCAATTTCTTTAGCAAAGAACACTATCGAATGAGGCCAAAGAATCATGCCCATAGTCAACCTTGATCCCTCTGTGTTGGTGCCTGATTAGCTAGAATCATGCCCACAGTCAACCCTAATCTCTGTGTGTTGGTGCTTTATTAGATGGACATTTCAATAACAACAAGCATGGTAGTTTACTTACTCTTTTACTAAATCTTTTTATAGAACGGTTTCCTTCTGTAACTTATTAATAATCACAATATTCCCAAGGCTAAACAAATTGGATCTCCATTTGTTTAAATTATCTGTGAAGTAGAAGATACTATTTATCAAAATACGTATACAAATCAAAGAGCCCCTCCTCAAATTATATTTCAAATAGCTTTCTTAATCATGAAGTATCCTATATTAAACGATTTATTTTGCGCGATTTTCAATCACAAACAATTGCGTTAGCGGAGGCATTTTGTGACATCCTCTGTCCGAAACAATATTATCAAAGGACCATAAGAGCTAATACGATTAACCTAATCCATTTGGGCTTTTAATCCATTTGGGCTTTGAGCATTGTCTAAAAACATAGTCAATCTTGCACTCTCTCAAACAGAAAAGCATTACAAATCTTCACAGAGTTTTAAAAGGTGAAATCTAAATACTTGGTGAAATAGTTTTTAATCTCCTTTCTTCGGCCTATTCTCTGAAAACTAAACCTATAACTAAACCTATAATTAATGAAGAGTAAACTTTAAATAACAACTAATCTATATTTTTCATTAATTCTTTCAACTAATCTATATTTTTCATTAATTATTTCACTGCAATGTATAATCCCATCCTCAATTCAACCCATCGAATTACTTGAAATTTTAACCTATAATCTAAACCAAATCTCATAGAACCCTAACTGCAATGCAATTCAATTAAACGAAAAGAGATTGATTTGAATAGAACAAAAAGAGTCAAAGGTTCGAACTGAAATCAACATATGGATGATATGCAAAGTTCAACAAGATCCGATTTGTATTACTTTTGTGACCAATTTTACTCAGACCTACCATAAAAAGGAACAACAGAAGGGCACATTACAATTTTAATTACTTTTGTGACACATTTTACTCAAACATGCCATAAAAAGGAACGACAGAACTGCACATCACAATTTGTATCACTTTTGTGACACATTTTACTCACATACCATAAAAAGGAACGACAGAACTGCACATCACAATTTGTATCACTTTTGTGACACATGTTACTCACATACCATAAAAAAAAGGAACATGAAAGGCACATCATTAGACCCTATAGTGTACCATCGATAACATATGTGTATGATCTCTACAAAAATAGGGTTGCCGGTAATGAAGCCGCCATCATGTTCGAGATCGCGTTCACCAGGATGATCTGATGGGGATATCTTCCTCTCGCTGTCTCTGGTAAAAATTGTTCGTGAGGGAACTGCATCAGACACCGGAGATGACTGCGAATCATTTGGCATATGGCATTCGCCAGGTGACAAGGAGACATCGGACTTTTTGGGTATATCAATCGCAATATGACGCATTCCACCCGAGGTTCCCTCATCCATATCTGCATTCATCTGCTCCTGCCCACACCGAGATAATGCAGTTGGTGAGCTATATTGCAGATCATACTCTTCTTCATAGCTTGCAGTTTGTCCTTGCTCCGAATTCAGATTAGGATGGATCCCTGTCGGAATTGTAGCCGAAACCTGTCCTATTCTAGAGGATTCCTCTAAAACTGGATGTTCTCTGCAAAGGGGACAAGTGGAATGGCAAAGAAACCACATGTCGATACATTCGACATGGAAACTATGCCCGCATTTGGGCAAAAGCCGGACTTTCTCATTCTCCTCCCACTGGCACAGGCAGACTGCGCACTGCAACGTCCCAACCCTGGAAATCTGCGATGATGGATACACAAATATGGGCAGCGTCTCTAATATCGCAGAATCCAAGCCGACGTTCCGCAGCGTCGCAGGTTCTTCTCCTGTAAAATCAAACTGATGACCCATCAAAGCTGATCCCTGTCTTCTCCGTCTGATAAATCTAGCATAAACGCGCAGCAAAATCACCAGAAAAATCACAATAGTACAAATTCTGACAAAGATAGTGATATCATCATATTTGTTCTGGGCATCATTGCCATGCGGCTGATTAAAATCACTGACCGGGTTCATTTTATATATCAAATTAAACCCACGAAATTGTATTTCGAATGGAGCTGCTCTCGGCCCTCAAATCCCTTAGATTGCCTCTGCTGCAAAAAAAAAAAATAACACTGCCCCTCAATTTAAGCAGCGTCTCCGTTGCCCAGATGAATCGAAAATTGACCCTAAAATAAGGTATGGTTCAATGGTTTCGATGAATACCTGCATCTACGGTGTTATTATTTTCATATTTCATTTAAATAAAAGATGTAGGAGATAATTGTTTAAAAGAATTGTAAATTGATACATAGAATTTTCTTTTAAAATGATAACTATTAATTATTAAGTTTAATTTTCTGTTAATTGATATAAAGACTTCTTTTTAAATGATAATAATTATGTAAACATTTTGTTATTTTTTTTTATTAATATAAATTTCCATTTTGTTATTTTTTTTTATTATTATAAATTTTGATAATGAATTTTATTTTTAATGTTTTTTTTTTTTTTTTAATCTTTTTCTTTAGTCAAAAGAATTAGCAATTGGGTCAGAGACTCGCATGCAATTTACTATACTTTTGTGTCAACTCGCATGCAATCTATTATACTTTTGTGTCAAGTCGCATGCAAGGCACCATACTTTTGTGTCAACTCGCATGCTATCCATCATACTTTTGTGTCAAAGACTCGCATGCTATCTACCATATTTTTTAGGCCCATGACTTGTCCTTTTCTCTGTAGTTACTTAGTTGGTACTGAATTTTGGATCACTTATTTGTGAATTTTGGATATCTTAGTTTATTTTAGTTTACACAATACTCATATTATGTCGATCATCTATTGAGCTTCACTTTTTCCACAACTAATTTAAATATTATCCTCTAAACTTTTTTTAAATAAATATATTCCACTTAACTTTATGTTATAAATCAAAATGAATCAATGAAATGAATATTTTTTTAAGTTGTGTTTGAATATAAATTTTCATATATTTTGATTAAAATTTAAAGTTTTGATTAGATTAAATGTTTTTGAATTTTGGTTTTTGTGATGCCTAATTTTTACAGAGATCTTTTGGTGATAATCACATAGGAAAAATCATTGCATCAAAGGTAAAAAACATGAAAAGAAGGGTTAACTAACCCATGTAGGAATATAACAAATAACTATTTATAACAAAAAAAAGATTTATTATTAAGAAAAGATATATATTATAAATAACATAAAACAAATAATCATGTATATAAAATCATCAAAGTAAATTTAGTCGGAAATCTATCAGGAACTCACCTTTCTAAATAAAGAGCTCAACTAGTAGTTGTAAAATAGCTTGTTAGTTTGACTCGGTTAAGAGCTTATAGTAAAATTTATTTAATAACCATCATATTATTTATTTATTTAATATTTGATTAAAAAAAATAAAATTATTTAATTCAAGTACATCTTTTAGTTATTTTAAATTATAGTGTTAAATTATGTAAACTTGTTTTCTTAACAAAAAATTTGATAATGAATTTTATTTTTTGGAGTTATGTTTTGTTTTTTTAATATTTTTTCTTTAATGAAAGGAATTAGCAATTGGGTTAGAGGCTCGCATGCAACCCACTATACTTTTTGGTTAGAGACTCGCATGCTACCCACCATATTTTTTAGGCCCATGACTTGTCTTTTTCTCTGTAATTACTTCGGTGGTAGTGAATTTTGGATCTTTTAGTTTATTTTAGTTTACATAATACTCTCATTATTTGGATCATCCATTGAGCTCCAGTTCCTGGAGAATAATCTTTAAACAGTTTGAATATTTCTATATTTTGATTAAATACCATGGAACATTTTTATTTTTATTTTATTTTATTTTTATAGGGTTATTAATTTAATTTTTTAAATTTATTTAATTTTTATTTTTTTTTGTAATGTGACTTAGTCAAAGCATTAAACATTACATTACAACATCTCTATCATATTCAGCTTTCAACAGTTAGTAAGTGAATAAATTGAACTTTATATTTAATTTTTTTACAAAGTTTATATAAAATCTAACTTTGCAATATTTAAACTCATTTTCTAAAAAGCAAAATTTAAACAGCATACAATTTTCCACTTTTCCTAACAAATTTTCAAATTTAATAAACAATTATTGATATAAAATTGTAGATGTCTACAATCTCTCTATCATTAAAAAAAAAAAGATAATTTTAATTTATTCATATATTTAAAATACATTTTGAAATTCTATCATTATATTAATGAAAAAAACCATAAAAAACATAAAGCTATTAAAGTTGTTTTTTAATCTATATTATAATAATTTTTATAAAAAAATAAGTAAATAAAACTTACACTTTATTTTATGAAATAAAATTGTAATTTAATTAAAAATGTTTTTTTTTTTTTTTTAAAGTTTGATAGCAGCTTTCATTTTTTAATCTTTTTTTTTCTCTCTATTTTCATCAACATGACCCCATTCTGATAAAAGAATTGAGCCATTTAAAGAAAACCCCACAGACAATTAAAAATGAATACTTATTTGCACTTATATAATCACTTCTTTTTAGAAAAGCTTCATTTTAATATTTTAAGAACTGTGTAATAATATAAAAAAAATAAAAAAATAAAAAAAATCAGCGAGGTTTTAAAAGCTTAAAAAATGAGTATATTATTTTTTAATATTTGGTTTTAATAAAAGTGTATATTATTTTTTAATGTTTTGATTTCATAAGAATATATTGTTTTTTTAATATTTGGTTTAGTTTAAAAATAAATAATTGTAATAAAATTTTTGTAATATTTTTTTTGATTTTTTATGTGTTACGGAAAAGAGTGAATTCGTACACGTTAGTTCACTTGAACAATAAGGAGGTGGAAAAATATTTGTTAAAAATCAAATAAGAGGTTTTTCAAATTTTTATTATTTAAAATTTATTTTTAGTTGTAATTTCACTTGAACTAATAAAACATAACGTTTTTTACTAAAATATTTCAAATCGTAAAATTTACAATATTGAAAAAACATCCCACAGCGTCAAATGCTCACCGTTGCGAAGACTCGCCCATTCCATAGGCACGTACGTAATGAGCTGCTTTTCAATATTTGGATTTAAGACGAGAAAAATGGTCTCGAGTTACCATGGCGGGCTCGAAACCCTCTTTCCGCTTTCACATTGGACCACGCATTCCTCCTAACGTTGGTCAACATGGCGTCATCAAACGGAGCTGGCCATCCTCACTCTGAGTTAAAATTTCGTTAGGTTTTTTCGTCAGAAGGAAAATTGTGATTTTATTAAGATTAATTCTATAAATGGTAGAAAAAATATGTCTACTAATTTGATTTGATTGACCAAATTTGTATTATGTTAAATAATATTTTGATCCTAGTACGAAAATGAAGAAAGAAAATGAAGAAATTATGAATGAGTAAGGAAATCTAAGAAAGATCACAGAAATGAACCAAGTTTTAAATATAAGTTAGTAAGTAAAATGAAAAATGGTTTATGATTGCCTAGAATTGAAGAGTTGTAAGGTTATGTATAATTGCCTGAGTATAGAAGAGGTATAAAGTTATGTTATGTAAATTTTTGACTCAGTAAAATTATATAACAATAAAAATAAAATAAAATATAAATTAAAAGAATTAATAAAATATATAAATAAAATTAATAAATTTAGTTATTAAGAAAAATATTTTGATTAAATCAAATTATATAAAAATAAAAATAAATTAAATTAAATTAAATTAATAATTATAATTATCAAATATTATTAATTAAAGCATTCTAGATTTATCTTAATTTTGGATTTACTGAGCATCTATAAGGATCAAATCTCTTAAGGTGCAAATCTCTTTTAGAATGAAAAGGGATGGGATCTCTTTAGGATCTTGTTAAATCCAGAGTTAAGATGGATCTAGGGTGGTTTAAATTTAAGTACATTATATGGAAACTAAATGACAAAAATGACTATATTTTTTTGTATCTTCTAGTTGAATTGACTTTTTAATGTGTGTGAGGAAGAAGTGTTGTGCACAGTGATGAACATAAAAAAATTCAGTGAATGTTCCATGCCTCCACATACTTCTTCTGCATATATCCCTCTCACACAATAGTATTGATTAACAAATCATGTTTTATTTTATATTGAGATGCGAAAGATTTATATCAAAGTAGAAACAATGAATCTTGGTCCCAATAATACTTTATTCTACAATGTTTAGTATTTACGCATACATCTCTACACACTACATATTAATCTATTAATTAGTGGTTTTGTGTTAATAAATTTTTGGGTATGAAAATTTTCAGTAACATGTTTAGAGGACGCAAAATAAGGGTGGATGATTAACTATTCCCACTAGTTTGTTGTCATGGGCCTGTCTTATTTGAGCTCATTGAATACTAAGTGCATTTGCGAATTGACATTTTACAATTAAATAGTTTTTATCAAATATTAAATTAAGTGTATGTGTAATGTCTCTGAGGAAGAAATGTTGTGTGGGAGAATGGGTGACCGGAACAAGGAACAAAAACTCCGCCTTCCTGCACCCCCCCTCTCTACATACTTCCGCCACACACCTCTCTCTCGTATAACATTACGTATTCACCAATTAATTATTGATTTTGACTTATCTAATATATCTAACAAGGAACTATAAATCAAAATTTGTCAAAGCTAAAATATATTTGGTATTTTACCTATACGCATAGAAATTAGTCTTTATATGGTAACTATGAACCTGATATTAGAATATACATTAGAAATGAATTTGCGATATATTTTTTTGTCTTGAAAATGCAATCATTACCTAGTATCAATTATAATTTCATTTTAACCATTGATTTGAGTGCAATATTTGTGAACTCTCAAAAATTATTAGATTCAAATAAAATTTTTATCAATGATGTGGTGATGTACATGGACGAAGAAGTAAAGATGAAAATGAGCAAAATTATAGAAGCAAATATCATAGGAAACACGAGGAAAGGAGCATAAAGAAGAAAAGAAATAGAGAGAGAAAGGTAGTTATGTCAAAGTTTAGATAATTTTATTTTGATTTCTTATTCTTTTCTTGAATTAATTTGAATTGAATGCTCATGAATAAGCAGAAAAATATCGTTTATATGACATTATTAATCAACGATATTGGTAACAACATAGCATGAAGCATTTTCCATGGTTTTTTGTTTGTTATATGTTATGAAACCAAATCACAAAATAGAACAAAAGATAGATCAACGACTTAGAAATCATCCTCTTTGATGGAGTGACCTCCTTTACATTTCACAATTGAACAATTATTGGATGATACAAATGAAAAAACCTTTTTTCTATATATAGAAGTCCAATGGGTCATAATACAATCATAGTAGACATAACAATAACAATATAAGGGCACAACAATAATAATAATGAGATTCTATGGGGCACAATAATAACAATATGGGGACAACATGGGCATAACAATAAAAATAAGCGGATACACTAGTATTATAGAGGCCTAACATGCCCCTTTCCTTCAAACAAATGTTTTTCTCAATGCTCGATTATTTATGTATACTTCTATATAAAATTATCACCCTCCCATGCGGAATCTTTGTAACACCCCTAGTTTTATGTTTTTCAAGTTAGACATTTGAACTTAAGTCCAAAGGGGAGTGGACCCCAATGGATAATTATTGTGTGGATGTAGTTAATTATTTATTTATGAAAAATAAATAAAAATTTTTGTGTGCAATATGACCAATTTAGATTTTTCAGATCGCTTGCCTAATCCATGAGGTTATGGAAAGAGGGTAAGACTTTCCCCAGAATATTTCAAAATGCCTTGAAAGAATTTATTTCTAATTTATATTTTTGAGAAAAAATCTAAATTTCCCCAACGATGAGGAAAGTAGTTGGGAAGAGGTAAAAAGTTGGAAAAGAAGAAAGCAGCTTTAAAGTCCCTAACTAAGGGAAGCCTAGGCAAACAGGAGTAAAATCATCTTGAAATTCTGGGCGCAGAATTAGAAAGAGGCTTTGGGGAAAGCATAGCTTAAATAAGCTACTCTATAACAAATTAGGGTTGGTCTATTCTGGGAGAGGATCTCAGGTCGGGGGTGAGTTCTGGAGACAGACAAACTCGAAGGTTGGAAGGACTAGTCATAAGAAGAAGAGGTATGCACACTAATTTTATGAATGATTAAGATAGATGTTGTGGTACAATATGGCTAGATGTTGTAGCTGTTATTTTGAGTTTAGTTTCTGAGATTTGTGAATTCTTACATTCAACAGATTTCATTACGAGAAATTAATCTCTAAAATCTATATAGTTGTAGGAACAGTAATTATGGGAAATTATCAACTAGAATCTCTAAACCAGAATATGGTTTAAATCTGGAGATATATTAATTATTCCCATAACCAAATTAACCATGGTAAATTAAATCTTTTTCTAGTATGAATAGTTACATGAACAAAAAAATATGTATAAAATTTAAATCTACAATTGATATTTGAAATTAGTGGATCTGGTTTACTAAACTTTGTATAAACATACAATGAAAACATTATTTCTAATACTAAGGAAGGAATAACAGGTAGTAAATAAGAAATTATATTCTAGAGTACTGGGAGATCATTATAATTGTACAAGGAAAATAAATTCTACTATATAGTAATGACATTATTGTATTATAATTTCAAATAAAATATAACCAGAACCAATTTCTATACATCATGGAATGATTAGAAATTGTATAACAAAAAGATAGATGTCATTGATATATTATAGTGAATTTAGTTTATGTCTATATTAATTTCCTGAAGAAATTTTATAGTTATCTACTCTTGTGACTTACAGTGGTGATATAATAGCAGTCTGATCTGAACTATTTCACTGGAAGGAAAGTACATGCATGATGGGTACAGATCCAAACAAAGGCATAGAAAAAGTCTATTTATATAATATAACTCTAGATAACACCTAATATGGAGTAAATATTATTTTTCATTATAGAAAATCCAAACTGTAGAAACTGATATAAATTTTCCTAGACATTAATTGTCACAGAATTTTAACAAGTATTGAAAATCGAATTAAACTCAAAGTAGCAGAATGATTTACTACTAATAAATAGAAGAGTTGGATTTATCTGAACTGTAAAAGCCACAAAATATTATGCAGCAGAAATTTAATATTAATGTACGAAGACATATATGTGAATATTTAATTCACAAGAAAAGCCTTACTTATTATCAACTATAGATATATATGGTTAAATTACAGTTGAAAAAAAGTTAAATGAGCAGACTTAAACCCAGTCTTATATATAGAACATCATTAAATATCCATAGAAGAACACTAGCAATGTAAATCTGATTAGAAGAATGTTTGGACTTCAAAAATATTACAAGGCCACGCAAATAGACCAATGGTTGTACTAACAGAAATATACATTTCTTTTCAAAAAAAAAAATTGTATTTCGCAGTACGCTGAGATAATAATATCCTATGAAAAAAGCTATGTGAAGATGAGGCCAATGTTCTGAGAATTGCAAAACACTGATATACCAACCTGAAACAAATCAAAATGAAAACAATTTACTATCACTCTAAGCTCTCATGAATTGAATCGATTTCATAAACGCACGATGGGATGAACTGTATAAACCAAAAATTTGTACCTGCAACAGAATAGGAGAGCCAAGTGAATCTACTGAAGAGATAAGACCTCATTATGTTCATAGTAAACCAAATAGAACGAATCGAATGGTAAAAATAGGAGCTATCATACCTAGGGTATTTGGAAACCTCGCTTTAAACCTATATCCTGAAAGGAAATAAATGGAAGCAAAAATTATATATATACTTTCAGAAAAGAAAATTCCTTATAGGCATCAATAATTTCATAAAAACATTAATAATTGACACAAAGAATTCAATACAAGTTATAGTCTCACCATAGAAAGGGTTGGGAAATTTAAGATATAGAAGTGCATTTTCGAATAAATCATCGAGCTACTAGTACGAGGACGAAGGAGGGTTGCGAAATATCCTTACAAAATGAACAAGAAAATTGTATAAGAGGAGGTAAAAAAAAATAAAAGTGACTAGAACAATGCTCTATTCAAGAAAACGAGGATTTAAACCTCTGAGATTATAATTAGAAATAAAAAAATTTAATTCTCAGAGTTAGTAGTAAATCCTACAGAAAGGACAAATCAACTAGTAAATTTAACAAGCAAGAGAACTATGTCTAAGAGAGACATATACGCAGAAATCCATAAGAACTTGCATTAAATAAAAACCTTCACGGTGTAAATACCATTTGAACCAAGGTTAACAACCTACAGAAGAAAGGTTATAGCCAAAAAGCCATTATAATAAAGGGCATGAGAGAAATCTCAACATACCTGGGTTCTCAACTTCTCTGTGGGAAATTTTATGCCATGATAAGAAGATGAACTTGCTCCACAGATAATGAGAACATGCCTTAGGAGAAAGGTCAAGAGCTCTCGAAGCTCGAAGCTGAAAATGAACTCGCTCTTAGAAGAAATCGAACCATATATACCTCAAGAAAACCCTAATTTCCTATGCAGATCGACCATACATGTGTAAAGCTATGGAGCCTGTATCATAAATGTACACCGAGAATTCTCGAACACGTAAACAACGTAAAAGTAAAATAAGTTGATCAAATCTATACTCAGAGATGAAATCCCTTACATAAATGCGAATGTACCAAGAAATCCGTTTCGGATAGTTAAAAGAGAAAAAAATTTATGAATAGGACTCTGAACCAATCCCAACGTTATGGCAAGTTGGCCATACAATCCTCGAAATGAGGTGAATAAGGAGTCAGAACAATAAATGATACTTATAAAACCACCAATTCACAGGTATGATGTGAGGTTTTTGCAACTGGAGATGAGTACAAAATGATTTAATGCGATCATAACGTTTAGTACATAAATAAACTTTAAATCCAACTATGTGCAAGTCGTTTAAAGTCATTCGATGTTGAACTACAAACACATACATATAGTTATACTCTAACTTCATGCTAAGATGTAGAGTTAGTTTCGAATGGCGATCGTGTACGACTAAAAAAATTTACAAGGATCGATGAATTTAGTTAAAGAGATATGTGTAACAAAAATTAAATTGTAGTCCGAATATATATATATGTGTGTGTGTGTGTGTGTGTGTAATTGAAATACATATATAAACAAGAAATATAGTATAGACTATCAAAGGAGACATATGCACAATTATACCCAAAGTATAATAAAGATGAAGGGGTGTGTACTCAAGGGTAAGATGGAAAGATAACAAATAAAATTTTAGAGAAATTATATTGTTATTTAACTACATAAATAGATGAATAAGTAATGACATAAATTATATTTAATAGAGGTATATTAAATATAATTTTAATTCGGAATAATTATTAAGTACTTAAATGAAAAAAAAATGTTGGTAAGTAGAGACATTACAAATGGTATCAGAGCCCATGTTAGAAAAACTAGGCTATTGTTGTGCTCACTACATAAAATAATTTTTTTGGAAAAAAAAATTATATTGTTACTGATGTTGTTTTGTTTGGTGTACACAGGTACTCAACTTAAAATTCAATGGCTAAAGAAAGTGAATTCTATGTTGATCTGGGCGATAGAGATAATACACCAGATCACAATGCTTCTTTAATGGCTATGTTTCACAGGTCACAGCGGGATATGGCCAAGCTAAGAAGCCAGAATGACAGGCTATCATTAGCTAGTGAGGAGCAGGAAAAACTAATAAGAGAACTGACTTTGCGGAACAGCCAAGAAAGTGAAGGTTCCGAAAGGAGGAGGAAAGGTAGGTTCTCAAATGATTCTGAGTAAGATGACACTATTGGACATCAGTCTAAATAGAAGAAGGAATTACAAGGTGAATTTCAAAAAATTAAACCTCCCTCCTATGATGGAGAGAAGGGGGAAGATGCTGAGGCATGGCTATTAAATATGATTAAGTATTTTAAGGTCTACGAATATGAAAACAATCTGAAGGCCATATTAGCTATATACCAGTTGTAAGGTAAGGCAACCCTGTGGTGGGAGGAGACAAAAATGGTCATGCCATTGATGAAAAATCAGTGACTTGGGAAGATTTCCAATTCAAGTTTAAAAACCAATATTTGAACGAACCGTATTATGATGATAAAGAAAAGGAGTTTCATGAACTCAGGTTGGTACAACTCACCGTAGATGAGTTGGTTACCAAGTTTACAAATATGTTAAGGTATGTTCCTTATATTCGTGAAGAGAAAGCAAAGGTGCAAAGGTTTTGAACTGTTTGCCCACTATGTACAAGGAGAAAATAGAGTTCGAAAATCTAAAAACTATGGATGAAGTGGTGAGGAAAGCTAGACTATGTTACCAATAGTTTAAAGGGAAGAATGAACAAGGGAAAAGCTTGATAAACAAGGGAGAATTCAAAGGAAAGAAACAGAAACCAACCTACTTGAAGAACTTTGGTAAGTATCATCAGCCGAAGAAATTTAACAAAATAAGGGAAATTCAAACTACTGTCCCAAGTTGGTTCAAAGAAAATAGATGGGGAGAATAAGAAAGAAGGGGCAGTTAAAATGCGAGAGCCTTTGAAATGTTGGGGTTGTGGAGAACCTCATTTGTTGAGGGACTATCCACACAGAAATATTCAGATGGTTCTAAGAGATAGAGAAGCTACCACAGTGAATGATATAGCCATGAACATACACACTATCAGTGCAGCCTTGGAGAACCGACAAGCAGAACATCAGTCTACTATGGTCGATCTGGAAGGTAAAATCTCTGATCAATCTATTATTATCTTAATTTATTGGGGTGCTTCTTTGAGTTATATTAGTCCACAAGTTGTAGAAAAATGTAAATTTAGAACAGAAAAGTTTCAGCAGCCTTGGTTGGTACAATTAGCTACTGGAACTAAACGCAAATTAACTCATAAGCTACCTAAAACATTGATTAAATTGAATGAATATCAAACAGAAGTTGATTTAAAGATTGTGCCATTAGGTTTTTATGATTTATTGATAGGAATGGATTGGCTAGAAAAGAAAAAGACCATGCTGAATTGTTGGGACAAAACTCTGCACTACATAGATGATGAAGGAAAACCATTCATACTAAAAGGGAAACCGAAACCTATTTCTGTAAGGAAAATCCCTGCCCTTCAGCTAAAAAGAAGAGCTAGAAAAGGATATCAAGTATATGTTGTACATGAGGAAGAATTAGGACAGCAACCTGAAGAAAAATTACTAGACACTTTACGAGTGGTAAGAGAATTTAAGGAAGTTTTTCCAGATGAGATTCCTCATCTTCCCCCCAAAAGAGAGATTGATTTTTCAATCGACTTGGTGCCAGGAGCAACACCAGTGTCTAGAGCTCCTTACCGGATGAGCCTCCTGAACTCATGGAGTTAAAAATGCAATTACAAGAATTGTTGGATAAGGGTTACATCGAAACAAGTGTATCCCCTTGGGGAGCACCAGTGTTGTTCATGAAAAAGAAGGATGGAACCTTTATAATGTGCATTGACTACAGTCAATTGAATAAGTTGACAATAAAAAACAGGTACCCTTTGCCCAAAATAGATGACCTTTTTGATCAGGTGAGAGGGGCTTCAGTATTCTCTAAGATTGAATTGAGGACTAGTTATCACCAACTTAGAATTAAGGAGGAAGATATTAGTAAAAAACTTTTCAAACCAGGTATGGTCACCACGAAATTGTAGTCTTACCTTTTGGTTTGACAAATGCCCCTGCCACTTTTATGTGCTTAATGAACAATGTTTTGAACAAGTACTTAGATAAATTCGTACTAGTGTTCATAGACGATATTCTAGTTTATTCAAAGAGCGAGGTAGAACATAATGAACACCTTAGAATGGTGTTATAGACTCTTAAGGAGAATCAATTATATGCCAAGTTTATCAAATGTGAATTTTATAAGGATAAAATTCAATATCTGGGCCATATCATTTCTGAAAAAGAATTGGTTGTTGATCCTGAAAAGATAAAAGCCATAAGAGAGTGGCCTGTGCCCACTGATGTATCAGCAATAAGGTCATTTATGGGGATTGTAGGATATTATCAAAGGTTTGTGGAAATATTTTCGGCAATAGCATATCCCATAATGTTATTACAGAGGAAAGGCACCAAATTTGAGTGGACTGAAAAATGTCAACATAGCTTTGAACAACTGAAATTAAAACTTACCACAATGCCTATACTAAAGATTGCAGATCGTGATACAGTGTTTGTTGTTGTACGGATGCATGTAGAGAGGGGTTGGGAGGAGTTCTACTGCAAGAGAATTTTTTCATTTCATATGAATCTAGAACACTTAAGAAACATGAACAGAATTACAGTGTATATGATCTAGAATTGGCTGCTATAATTCATGCTTTGAAGATGTGGCGACACTATCTTCTTGGGAAAAAATTTACATTGATGACAGATCATATCAGTCTCAAGTATTTGTTTTCTCAAACAGATTTGAATGCTCAACAAGCCAGATGGTTGTATTTTCTGAGTGAATTTGATATGGACATAAAACATATCAAAGGGAAAGAGAAAAAAATTGCTGATGCTCTAAGCAGAAATGCTTGCCAAAACATAAGCAGCATTGGGAGTAGTGCTAGTTTAGACTTAGAAGAATTAGTTAAAAAGGCAGCAGATCAAGATTCCAACTATGAGAATCTACAATTGAAAATGATAAAAAAATAAAAGGTTGAATACACCCAAAATCAAAAAGGGCTAATCTGCTATAGAAATAGATTGTACATGCCCAATGTGGATTCTTTGAAAAGAGAAATCCTAGATGAATATCATAAACTGCCATATTCAGGACATCCTGGATATCAGAAAATGCTTACAGCCTTGAAAAAGAAACTGTTTTGGCCAGGAATGAAAAAGGATGTAGTAAACTATTTAGCTAGATGCATGGAATGTCAACTAGTCAAAGTTGAACATCAGCATCCAGCTGGTCTTTTAAATCTTTTGCCAATTGTAGAATGGAAATAGGACACTGTTTCTATATATTTAATAACCGGGTTACCCAGAACAAAGTACCAGCATGACTCAGTGATGGTAGTGGTAGATACCTTAACAAAGGCTACACATTTCATACCTGTAAAATCCACTTTAGGGACTGCCCAAGTAGAAAATGTGTTCCTAAAAGAAACATCAAGGCTACACGGGGTTCAAAAGATGATTATTTAGATAGAGATGCTAAGTTCACAGTAGCCTTCTAGAAAGGGTTATTTGGGGGTTTGGGCACTAAATTGAATTTTAGCACTGCTTATCACCCTCAGATGGATGGTCAAACAGAGAGAACCAATCAGATTTTGGAGGATATGTTGAGAATGTATATGATGGATAGATCATCAAAATGGGAAGACTACCTACACTTAGTCAAATTTTCTTATAACAACATCTACCAATCCTCCATCAAAATGAGTCCATTTGAAGCACTCTATGGAAGAAAGCGTCGTACTCGTTTAAGTTGGAGCCAACTTAAAAATAAGCTAGTACTTGGGCCAGATACTCTATAAGAAATGAAAAGGATTTTCAAACATATACAGAGAAACATCAAGACAGCACAAGATCGATAGAAAAGCTATGCCGATAAGAAGAGAGTACATCGAGAGTTCAAAGTGGGTGATCATGTGTATCTACGTATTAAACCCAAAAAGAGCACACTTTATGCTGGAAGCTGCGCAAAATTGGCTCCTAAATACTGTGGACCTTTAGAGGTGTTAGAAAGGGTGGGACCAGTGGCTCATAAACTGGCCTTACCTCCCTATGTTAAAATTCATGATGTGTTTCATTTTTCGTTATTAAAAAGATATGTGCATGATGTTTCTCATATTTTTGATTGGAATGTGATACAGGTGGAACCAGAAGGGGAGTTCCTTCTAGAGCCACTTCAAATATTGGAGCGAGAAGAAATTGAATTGCAAAATCAAATAGTAGCTAGAGTAAAGGTGCAGTCGAAGCACTTTACTTCTGAAGAAGCTACATGGGAGAGAGAAGCTGAGATGATGGAAAAATATCCAAATTTATTTTCAAAATAAAATTTAGTAGTTAGTTGTGAACACCGAGGAAGGTGTTTGTTTTCAGAGGGGGAATATGTAGCACCCTTAGTTTTATGTTTTTCAAGTTAGACATTTGAACTTAAGACCAAAGGGTAGTGGAAACAAATGGATAATTATTGTGTGGATGTAGTTAATTATTTATTTATGAAAAATAATAAAAAAATTTGTGTGCAATATGACCAATTGAGATTTTTGAGATCACTTGCCTAATCCACGAGGTTATGGAAAGAGGGTAAGACTTTCCCCATAATCTTTCAAAAAGCCTTGAAAGAATTTATTTCTAATTTATATTTTTGAGGAAAAATCTAAATTTCCCCAATGATGAGGAAAGTAGTTGGGAAGAGGTAAAAAGAGGGAAAAGCAGAAAGCAGCTCTAAAGTCCCTAACTAAGGGAAGCCTAGGCAAACAGGAATAAAATCATCCTGAAATTTTGGAGGTAGAATTAGAAACAGGCTTTGGGGAGAGCATAGCTTAAATAACCTATTCCAGAACAGATTGGGGTTGGTCTGTTCTGGGAGAGGATCTCAACTCCGGGGTGAGTTCTAGAGACAGACGAACTCTAAGGTTGGGAGGACTGGTCATAAGAAGAAGAGGTATGCACACTAATTTTATGAATGATTAAGATAGATGCTATGGTACAATATGGCTAGATGTTGTTGCTGTTATTTTGAATTTAATTTATGAGATTTGTGAATTCTTACATTTAATAGATTTCATTAGGATAAATTAATCTCTAAAATCTGTATAGTTGTAGGAACAATAATTATGGGAAATTATCAACCAGAATCTCTAAACCAGAATATGGTTTAAATCTGGAGATATATTTATTATTTCCATAACCAAATTGGTGTGGAGTTATTTTTGGTAGGAATTTTAGAACACAATAGTGATATTTATGCTTCAATGTGCCCTTAGAATCACTTCAAAATGATTTTTTAAACAATCGTTACGCAATTTAAAAAATGATACATATCTTTTTCTTTCTTTTTAGGAGATTTCTATTGATCCTTTTGTATCTTCATGATTTTGGATTCCAAATATTTTAACTTCATACCTATATTATCCCTCTGAGTCATCTTTCCAATGTCATAGGTCATACCTGATTTGGATTCTTCAAGACAAAGTTATACCTAATCTCCCACAATGAACTAATTATGGATTAGTTTAGTAGAGAGAAATTGTACGGCATGCCACGTCTCACTATTTCATTTTTCAATTTTAAAATAGAGACAATAAACTGCATTCCATGAAATTTCGGCCACTTTTTACAGAATTCGAATTTGATGCTCAGAGGGAAAGTTATGATGATTTTCCCGAGGTCACCTCTTTGAGACGAAATTGTGGAGCCTTCAAAAACCCTAAATTCCTCAAATCATATCTCTGATAATATAGAGAACCAATATCTAAAAATTTGACACAAATTTCGTCACAATTTTGGCTCAAATGGGTTTTTTCAGCAACTGCAAATTCATAGAAAAAAAATTATAGCGAAAATCCCACGATGACTTGTTTGTAGCAACGAAACACTAGAATCCAAATCTATGATACCAAATATTATGAAACCAGATCACAAAATAGAAAAAAAGATAGATAAACGACTTAAAAATCAGCCTCTTTGAGGGGGAAACCTCCTTTACATTACATAAATGAACATTTATTGGATGATACAAATGAAAAAACCTCCTTTCTATATCTAGGAGCCCAATGGGTCATAATATAATCACCGACATAACAATAACAATGTAATGGCACAAAAATAACAATAATAGGCTTCTATTGGGCAAAATAATGACAATATGGGGACGACATGGGAACAGCAATAAAAATAAGCCAATATATACTAACAATAACAATAAGGGGATACACTAGTATCATCGGGACCTAACATTACATATAGAACATTTTTGGATAAATCAGATAAGACCAGACTAATATTCCATGTAGATTTGACAGATAAAAAGGGAGGAATGATAATAAAAATGCTTGTGCTAACATTGTTTATTGAAAAGCACGAGGAAAAACTTATTAAAAATTATTGTGATTCTGATGAAGCGGAATTCGGATTTTCCACAGTGTAAGAGAATATTTGTCGACGTTTCGAATCCCAATAGGGATCCATCTTCACGACAAGTGAAAGAAGGAATTGGGTCAAATTTATAGAGAAAGGAAAATTATAAGAAGAGCTGATAAGCATTAATTTCTAGGAATTAATTAATTAATTAATTTTAATTAGATTAAATTAAAATTAATTTATTTATTAATTAATTACATATATTGAATAAATTCTATTAAAAATATCTAATAATGATATTTGTATATAATGTTAATATCTACTAATATAATAATACTATTATTATTATTACTTTTAAAAAAAAAAAATTAAATATTTTATTTAATTTATGATTAAATTTCAGAAAAATAAATAAATAAATAAAATCATAATTCCTATGATCTTCTTTTTCTTAATTAGAATTAATTAATATTTATTTAATAACTATTTAATAATACCTAATATATAATAAATATTACTAATAAGAGTTGAATTAGTTTATAAGTATTAATAAAATCTAATAATGATAAATTATTAATAACCACTAATAAAATCTAGATTCTTTTTCATCAATTGATAACCACAGGAGCTTGGAAACCAGTATCGTGATTCTATTAGAAATTTTGGAATAATTCCAAAGCATAAATATCATACTGGTGATTGTGAGAAAACTATTTTGCTAAACAACTCTAACATTGTAGAAAACTTTTTTCCTTTTTATGGAGAGTACTGCTTTTCCCAAAATATGAGGATTGCAACTCTATCCCGTAGTCATGATCCATTTCTATTTGGCGCAATCAATGCCATTGGAGTTTCAACATCATAGACATGGATGCAATATGTAATAGAAATTAAAGAGAGGAATGTTGATCAAGACAAGAAAATAGTAAATTTAGATTCATTTCAATGTATCAATGATAGAAATTTATTGTCTACCTCTTATACAATTTAAATATATTGTTTCAATATTACATTTAAGTGATAGGTTCAAGTACACAACAAACTGCTTCCAATGTATCTTTCAATCGAAAACAATTGAAAAGAAACATTTTTCGGCCCATTTTGATAAAAACTATAGTTAAAAAAACATGAAAATGTTTCACAAACTTTAGAATCCATGTTCATTTATTCATTGAAATCAGAGAAGAAAGTGGAAAGTCTAAGAAAAATGAATTTATTCAACAAGTGGAGTATGCATGGTTATATAGATATATATATATATATATATATATATATATACACACAGAGAGAGAGAGAGAGAGAGAGATGTTGATTTCAAGTTGTTAGGTCTCTATTTTCTACATCAATTTCATAGAACCTCCAAGGACTCCTACTAACAACTAGTACATAAATGAATCTCTTTGAAAATATATGTCAGAAATGCAGTAGTCCAATTACAATTGTAAGAACTATGGATGAAACTATGGTTTATTGTACTATTTGCAAGAAAAATTGTCACTTTTTTCATTTCCATCAATTAAAATATGTGATACATGAAAATGACAGGACTACAAAATATTTTGTTCTAAGAGGAATCAAACTATAAAAAAGTATTTCCTAAACTATAAAAAGTTTCTTATCACCAATATTGTGCAAAAAAATCAATTGTTATTTATTTGTTATCCAATTTTGAGATCCATGGTACATATACAATAAATAATCAAAATGTGATTTGTAACCACCCCTCCCAACATTCACCTACCTTTATAAGCTCGTAGGGTAAATGTGAGGCTGAGTGCTACTATGACATGACTTGACCTCCAAATTCCAATTATTGAAGCCGTCTCTACAATCCAACCACAAAGCAAGATCTCTTACAAACGATAGATCTCCAAATTATATTATATTATATTATATTATATTATAACGACTAGTTAATCTTTCTCTTTGGAAATATTTTCATATCTGACTATCACAAAAAGATCCTTATGCAGTTTAAAAAAAATTCTTTTTCAATAATATTGAAAAATAAATATTTATTTTTCAAAGTTAAAAATTATAAGTTGCATTGGTCAATGTTAAACTAATAAATAGAATAAATAGATTTTTAGAGTCCTCCATTCAGAATGACTAATAAATGAATAAATTGAACTTTATAGTTAATTTTTCTTTATAGTATTTTAGTTCATTTTTACATGAGCATTTTTCATTTTTTGCATTTTTCCAAACAAATTTTCACATAGGTTTTATCCATCTCAACTCCCTATCTACCAAGCACCCAGAGGGATCAAATCTCTTTTCAATCTAAAAGAGATTTGCATATCAAGAGATTTGATCCTATTCAGTAGGCTATATTCCACATGAATACCATAGGTTCTCAATACCATAGGTCAATACCATGGAACATTTTTATTTTTATTTTTATTTTATTTTTATAGGGTTATTTTTATTTTTTTATTTTATTTTGACCTAGTTAAAATGTTTACATCACATTAATTTTTTTATTTAATTTAATTTATTTATTTATTTGTTATGTAATTTTATTTAGTCAAAGCATTAAACATTACAACACAACATCTCTATCATATTTTGCACTCAATAACTGAATAAATTGAACTTTATAATTAATTTTGTTTACAAATTTTATATACAACTTAATTTTGTAGTAATTTAACTCATTTTTTTAATGAAAAAAATTAAACATCATACATTTTTACACTTTTCCCAACAAATTTTCAAATTTAATAAAAATTTGTTAATATAAAATTGTAGATGTCTACAATCTCTATATCATTAAAAAAACATATTTTAATCTATTCATATATTTAAAATACATTTTAAAATTATATTTTTATATTAATGGAAAAAACCATTTAAAAAAAAAAAAACAAAACAAAACAAACAAAACATAAAATAAAATTATTATAACATGTTTTCTTAACCTAAATTATAATAATTTTCATAAAAAAAGTAAATCAAACTTACATCTTCTTTTATGGAATAAAATGCACTTATATGCTCACTTCTTTTAAAAAAAATTGAATTTACTATTTTAAAAATGGTGTAATAATAAAAATAAAGGAATCCGCTCGGTTTTAAAAGTTTATCAATTTTAAAAGAATATATTATTTTTTAATATTTTGTTTTAATAAAGTCATTATTATTTTTAAATGTTTTGATTTAATAAAGAAATATATTAATTTCTAATGTTTGGTTTAGAAAATTTACATAATAATTTTTTATTTTTATTAATTTATTTTAAAATAAATAAAATTTATAAATAAATAAATAAAATATAAATTTATATTTTATTTATTTATAAAATAAATAAATAAATAAAAATAAAATAAATTAATAAATTTAAAAAAAAAAAAAAAATTTATTTATTTATTAATTTATAAATAAATTAATAAATTAAATTAATTTATTTAATTTATAGCAAATAAATTAAAAATTATTCGCTATATTTTTAATTTATTAATTTATTTATAAATTAATAAATTAAAAATAATTTTATTTTTGTAATATATCATTAAAAATAGAATATATTTTAAAGAAAAGAGTGACTTCATACATGTGAGTTGATTTAAATAATAAATATTGGAAAATTATTGGCGAAAAATCAAATGACAGGTTTTTCAAATTTTTATTATTTAAAATTTATTTTCAATTGTACTTTCACTTGAACTAATAAAACATAACGTTTTTTAAGAAAAATTTCAAATCATAAAACTTACAATATTGATAAATATTCCACAACGTCAAATGCTCACCTTTGCGAAGACTCGCCTATTCAAAGGCAGGTACGTAATGAGCCGCTTTTCAATATTTGGATTTAAGACGATTAAAATGGTCTCGAGTTACTATGGCGGGCCCGACACCCTCTTTACGCTTTCACCTTGGACCACGCATTCCTCCTAACGTTGCTCAACATGGGATACCGGGTCATCATACGGAGCTCTCCATCCTCACTCTCATTAAAATTGGTTAGGTATTTTTAGTGAAAAGGAAAATTGTGATTTTATTAAGATTAATTTTTTAAATGATAATTGGGAAAAAATATGATAATTTTATAAATTTGATTGACCAAATTTGTATTATGTCAAATAATAATTTTATCCGAATACTAAACTGAAAAAATTATGAATTAGTTAGGAAATTTAAGAAAGATCACACAAATGAACCAAGTTATATGAGTTAGTATGTAAAATAAAAAATCGCCTAAAAACCAATTATGATTGTCTAATATGGAAGAGTTGTAAGGTTATGTATGATTATTTAGTATGGATGAGTTGTAATATTATTTTATGTTTTGTAAATTTTTTACTCAGCAAAATTGGATAACAATAAAAATAAAATAAAACACAATTGAAAATAAAATAAAAATAAAAATAATAATTATAGTTATTAATAAAAATATTTTGACTAGACTAAATTATATAAAAATAAAAAATAAAAATAAAATGAAAAAGGAATTAATTTAAATTAATAATTATAATTTTCAAATATTTATAATTAAATTAGGCTAGATCTATCTTAACTTTGGATCTACCAGGCATTGAAAATGATCAAATCTCTTGGGGTGTAAACTTTTTTTAGAATGAAAAGGGATGGGATGCCAATATTTAGAAGGAATGGCCTTCTTGTTAAATATGTTAACATCTACACGAGAATCTGATGTAAGAAAAAACATTTCCCCCTTAATACAGATTTTTTCTTAGACATGGCGCTGTTGATATTCTATTGCCAGCACACGCATTTCTCTAAATCCTAATGTACGATCTTGTTTTCCTTCAAGAATTTCTACTTTTGATTCTGTGAGGGGTGCACTGTGCAGAGTATAGCTTGTGCAGTGACCTATGGGCTGTTTGCCTTTTTCTAATTGAGAAACTTGGAATTTTAGAACAGAAATTTCAGATTTAAGCATATACATTTCACTACTCACCTCCAACAAAGTGAGTGAACGAACTTTGTTCTACAGTTGATCCCGTTGATAGGCTTTGGTGTTGCGTTCAAAGGATGCTTCAATGGTTCGAATCCCTTCATTTACAAATATACATATTGGACGAGGATATGATTATGATATTTCTTTCAAAGCATTCATACGGGCAATGAAAATTTGAATGGTGGACGGAATCATTTCAGAAAATTTTATAAAGAAACAACAGAAATTATTGAGATGTAGCCATAAAAGAAATTCTTGCCTCTCGTGAACCAGGACAAATTTGTAAATAGCAAGAAACAGTTGGCCATCATGACCATTAACTAGTCACCTTTAGAACTTAAATCTCTGGCATACACAGAACTTAAATCTCTCAGTTTCTTTGTAAGACACCATCGAATGAGGCCGAAGAATCATGCCCACAGTCAACCCTGATCCCTCTGTGTTGGTTGTGATTAGCTAGAATCATGCCAATAGTCAACTCTAATCTCTGTGTTGGTGCTTGATTCAGCTGGACATTTCCAATAGCAACAGGGTGGTGATTTACTTGCTATTTTTACTAAATCTTTTTATAAAACGGTTTTCTTCTGTAACTTATAATCAAATCCAGATCTCCATTGTTAGAATTATCTGTGAAGTAGAAGATATCTTATCAAATTATCAAAGTAAGTATACAAATCAAGAGACCTTCTCCCATTATATTTCTAATAACTTTCTTAATCATGAAGTATCCTATATTAAATGATTTATTTTGGGCCATTTTCAATCACAAACAATTGCGTTAGCAGAGGCATTTTCTTCCATCGTCTGTCTGAAACAATATCATCAAATTCTCAAAGGACCATAACAGCTAATACGCTTAACGTAATCCCTTTGGGCTTTGAGCATTGTCCAAAAACTCAGTCAATCTTGCACTCTCTAAAACATAAAAGCATTGAAAATCTTCACAGAGTTTAAAAAGGTGAAATCTAAATATTTGGTGAAATACTTTTTAATCTGTCTTCAACCTATTCTCTGAAAACTAAACCTATAATTAATGAAAAGAAAATTCTAAATATCAACTAATCTATATTTTTCATTAATTCTCTATATTTTTCATTAATTCTTTCACTGCAGTGTATAATCCCATCCTCAATTCAACCCTTCGCGTTACTTGAAATTTTAACGTATAATCTAAACCAAATATCACAAAACCATAACTGCAATGCAATCCAATTAAACGAAAAGAGTTTGATTTGAATAGAACAAAAAGAGTCGAAGGTTCGAACTGTAATCAACATATGGATGATATGCAAAGTTCAACAAGATCCGATTTGTATTACTTTCGTGACACATTTTACTCAGACCTGCCATAAAAAGGAACGACCACATTTTACTCAAACATGCCATAAAAAGGAACGACAGAACTGCACATCACAATTTGTATCACTTTTGTGACACATTTTACTCAGACATACCATAAAAAGGAACGACAGAACGGCACATCACAATTTCTATTTCTTTTGTGACACATTAATTTACTCAACATACCATAAAAAAAAGGAACGACAGAAAGGCACATCACAATTAGACCCTATAGTGTACCATCGATAACATATGTGTATGATCTCTACAAAATAGGGTTGCCCTGGCCCTGCGCTGCGCCATCATGTTCGAGATCGCGTTCACCAGGATGATCTGATGGGGATATCTTCCTCTCGCTGTCTCTGGTAAAATTGTTCGTGAGGGAACGCACGTCAGACACCGGAGATGACTGCGAATCATTTGGCATATGGCATTCGCCAGGTGACAAGGAGACATCGGACTTTTTGGGTATATCAATCGCAATATGACGCATTCCACCCGAGGTTCCCTCATCCATATCTGCATTCATCTGCTCCTGCCCACACCGAGATAATGCAGTTGGTGAGCTATATTGCAGATCATACTCTTCTTCATAGCTTGCAGTTTGTCCTTGCTCCGAATTCAGATTAGGATGGATCCCTGTCGGAATTGTAGCCGAAACCTGTCCTATTCTAGAGGATTCCTCTAAAACTGGATGTTCTCTGCAAAGGGGACAAGTGGAATGGCAAAGAAACCACATGTCGATACATTCGACATGGAAACTATGCCCGCATTTGGGCAAAAGCCGGACTTTCTCATTCTCCTCCCACTGGCACAGGCAGACTGCGCACTGCAACGTCCCAACCCTGGAAATCTGCGATGATGGATACACAAATATGGGCAGCGTCTCTAATATCGCAGAATCCAAGCCCGCGTTCCGCAGCGTCGCAGGTTCTTCTCCTGTAAAATCAAACTGATGACCCATCAAAGCTGATCCCTGTCGTCTCCGTCTGATAAATCTAGCATAAACGCGCAGCAAAATCACCAGAAAAATCACAATAGTACAAATTCTGACAAAGATAGTGATATCATGATATTTGTTCTGGGCATCATTGCCATGCGGCTGATTAAAATCACTGACCGGGTTCATTTTATATATCAAATTAAACCCACGAAATTGTATTTCGAATGGAGCTGCTCTCGGCCCTCAAATCCCTTAGATTGCCTCTGCTGCAAAAAAAAAAATAACACTGCCCCTCAATTTAAGCAGCGTCTCCGTTGCCCAGATGAATCGAAAATTGACCCTAAAATAAGGTATGGTTCAATGGTTTCGATGAATACCTGCATCTACGGTGTTATTATTTTCATATTTCATTTAAATAAAAGATGTAGGAGATAATTGTTTAAAAGAATTGTAAATTGATACATAGAATTTTCTTTTAAAATGATAACTATTAACTATTATGTTTAGTTTTCTGTTAATTGATATAAAGACTTCTTTTTAAATGATAATAATTATGTAAACATTTTGTTATTTTTTTTATTAATATAAATTTTGATAATGAATTTTATTTTAATGTTTTGTTTTGTTTTTTTTAATCTTTTTCTTTAGTCAAAAGAATTAGCAATTGGGTCGGAGACTCGCATGCAATTTACTATACTTTTGTGTCAACTCGCATGCAATTTATTATACTTTTGTGTCAAGTCGCATGCAACGCACCATACTTTTGTGTCAACTCGCATGCTATCCATCATACTTTTGTGTCAAAGACTCGCATACTATCTATCATATTTTTTAGGCCCATGACTTGTCCTTTTCTCTGTAGTTACTTAGTTGGTATTGAATTTTGGATCACTTATTTGTGAATTTTGGATATCTTAGTTTATTTTAGTTTACACAATACTCACATTATGTCGATCATCTATTGAGCTTCACTTTTTCCACAATTAATTTAAATATTATCCTTTAAACTTTTTTTAAATAAATATATTCCACTTAACTTTATGTTATTAATCAAAATGAATCAATGAAATGAATATTTTTTTAAGTTGTGTTTGAATATAAATTTTCATATATTTTGATTAAAATTTAAAGTTTTGATTAAATTAAATGTTTTTGAATTTTGGTTTTTGTGATGCCTAATTTTTACAAAGATCTTTTGGTGATAATCACATAGGAAAAATCATTGCATCAAACTTAAAAAAGATGAAAAGAAGGGTTAACTAACCCTTAGAATATAACAAAAAATAACTATTTATAACAAAAAAGAATTGTTATTAAGAAAGATATATATTATAAATAACATAAAACAAATAATCATGTATATAAAATCACATCAAAGTAAATTTAGTCGAAATCTCATCAAGGAACTCATTTAAGTAAATAAAGAGAGCTCCAACTAGTAGTTGTAAAATAACTGTTAGTTTGACTCAGTTAAGAAACATAATTAAAATTTATTTAATAACTATCATATTATTTATTTATTTAATATTTTATGAAAAAAATAAAATTATTTAATTGATACATGTCCTTATTTTCAAATCATAATTATTAAAATTATGTAAACTTTTTTTTTCTTAACAAAAAATTTGATAATGAATTTTATTTTTAGAGTTATGTTTTGTTTTTTTTTTTTAATATTTTTTCTTTAATGAAAGGAATTAGTAATTGGGTTAGAGGCTCGCCATGCAACCCCACTATACTTTTTGGTTAGAGACTCGCATGCTACCCACCATATTTTTTAGGCCCATGACTTGTCTTTTTCTCTGTAATTACTTCGTTGGTAGTGAATTTTGGATCTCTTAGTTGTGAATTTTGGATCTTTTAGTTTATTTTAGTTTACATAATACTCTCATTATTTGGATCATCTATTGAGCTCCAGTTCCTAGAGAATAATCTTTAAACAGTTTGAATATTTCTATATTTTGATTAAATACCATGGAACATTTTTATTTTTATTTTATTTTATTTTTATAGGGTTATTTTTATTTTTTAATGGTATTTTTGACCAAGTTAAAATGCTTACATCACATTAATCCTTTAATTTAATTTAATTTTTTTAATTTATTTAATTTTTATTTTTTTTTGTAATGTGACTTAGTCAAAGCATTAAACATTACATTACAACATCTCTATCATATTCAGCTTTCAACAGTTAATAAGTGAATAAATTGAACTTTATATTTAATTTTTTTACAAAGTTTATATAAAATTTAACTTTGCAATATTTAACCTCATTTTCTAAAAAGCAAAATTTAAACAGCATACATTTTTCCACTTTTCCTAACAAATTTTCAAATTTAATAAACAATTATTGATATAAAATTGTAGATGTCTACAATCTCTCTATCATTAAAAAAAAACATAATTTTAATTTATTCATATATTTAAAATACATTTTGAAATTCTATTATTATATTAATGAAAAAAACCATAAAAAAACATAAAGCTATTAAATTTGTTTTTTTAATCTATATAATAATAATTTTTATAAAAAATAAGTAAATCAAACTTACACTTTATTTTATGAAACAAAATTGTAATTTAATTAAAAATGATTTTTTTTTTTTTTTTTTTTTAAGTTTGATAGCACGTTTCATTTTTTAATCTTTTTTTCTCTCTCTATTTTCATCAACATGTCCATACATCACCCCATTCTGATAAAAGAATTTAGCCATTTAAAGAAAACCCCACAGACAATTAAAAATGAATACTTATTTGCACTTATATAATCACTTCTTTTTAAAAAAACTTCATTCTAATATTTTAAGAATTGTGTAATAATATAAAATAAAAAAAAATCAGCGAGGTTTTAAAAGCTTGCCTTCTCAAATTCTAGTTAAATGAGTATATTATTTTTTAATATTTGGTTTTAATAAAAGTGTATATTATTTTTTAATGTTTTGATTTCATAAAAGAATATATTGTTTTTTAATATTTGGTTTTAGTTTAAAAATAAATAAGTGTAATAAAATTTACATAATATTTTTTTGATTTTTTTTTATGTATTTTTGGAAAAGAGTGAATTCGTACACGTTAGTTCACTTGAACAATAAGAATTGGAAAAATATTTGTTAAAAATCAAATAACAGGTTTTTCAAATTTTTATTATTTAAAATTTATTTTTAGTTGTAATTTCACTTAGAACTAATAAAACATAACGTTTTCTCTTAGAATATTTCAAATCATAAAATTTACAATATTGAAAAAACATCCCACAGCGTCAAATGCTCACAGTTTCGAAGACTCGCCTATTCCATAGGCACGTACGTAAGGAGCTGCTTTTCAATATTTGGATTTAAGACGAGAAAAATGGTGTCGATTTACCATGGCGGGCTCGAAACCCTCTTTACGCTTTCACATTGGACCACGCATTCCTCCTAACGTGGGTCAACATGGAATACGGGGTCATCAAATGGAGCTGGCCATCCTCACTCGGAGTTAAAATTTCGTTAGGTTTTTTCGTCAGAAGGAAAATTGTGATTTTCTTAAGATTAATTTTATAAATGATGAAAAAATATGTCTGTTAATTTGATTTGATTGATCAAATTTGTATTATGTTAAATAATATTTTGATCCTACTACGAAAATGAAGAAATTATGAATGAGTAAGGAAATCTAAGAAAGATCACACAAATGAACCAAGTTTTAAATATAAGTTAGTAAGTAAAATGAAAAATGGTTTATGATTGCCTAGAATGGAAGAGTTGTAAGGTTATGTATAATTGCCTAAGGTATAAAGTTATGTTATCTAAATTTTTTACTCAGTAAAATTATATAACAATAAAAACAAAATAAATACAAATTAAAAGAATTAATAAAGTATAAAAATAAAATTAATAATTTTAGTTATTAATTAAAATATTTTAATTAGATCTAATTATATATAAATAAAAATTAATAATTATAATTATTAAATATTGTTAATTAAAGTAGTCTAGATTTATCTTAATTTTGGATTTACCGAGCATCTATAAGGATCAAATCTCTTAAGGTGCAAATCTCTTTTAGAATGAAAAGGGATGGGATCTCTCTAGGATCTTGTTAAATCCAGAGTTAAGATGGATCTAGGCTGGTTTAAATTTACGTACATTATATGGAAACTACATGACAAAAATGACTATATTTTCTTGTATCTTCTAGCTGAATTGACTTTTTAATGTGAGTGAGGAAGAAGTGTTGTGCATAGTGATGAACATAAAAAAATTCAGTGAATGTTCCATGCCTCCACATACTTCTTCTGCATATATCCCTCTCACACAATAGTATTGATTAACAAATCATGTTTTATTTTATATCGAGATGCGAAAGATTTATATCAAAGTAGAAACAATGAATCTTGGTTCCAATAATACTTTCTTCTACAATGTTTAGTATTTACGCATACATGTCTACACACTACATATTAATCTATTAATTAGTGGTTTTGTGTTAATAAATTTTTGGGTATGAAAATTTTTAGTAACATGTTTAGAGGACGCAAAATAAGGGTGGGTGATTAACTATTCCCACTAGTTTGTTGTCATGGGCCTGTCTTATTTGAGCTCATCGAATACTAAGTGCATTTGCGAATTGACATTTTACAATTAATTAGTTATTATCAAATATTAAATTAAGTGTATGTGTAATGTATCTGAGGAAGAAATTTTGTGTGGGAGAATGGGTGACCGGAACAAGGAGCAAAATCACCCCCTCTCTACATAATCGTCTCCACTACAATGTCCACACTGTGTCATTTTATTTGAGTTTTCCGAATACTAAGTACATTTGTTATTTCACATTTTTCAATTAAATAGAACAAGGAATAGAAAATTTCATTAATAATGTTTGTATCTCCGCATACATTCCTCATATGCACATTTTTACCACACACACCCCTTCCATATATTGATCAACAATTAATTAGCAGTTTTAGGTTATTAAAATTCATGGGATGAAGAAGCACTATCCAAGAAAAAGGGTGTGTGAAGCAAGGACCAAAAACATTATTTGGAAATGTTTCATACCTTTGGATACGTTTCCACATACTATATATTAATCAATTAATAATTAATGTATGTACGTTTGTATATATTCCCCCTCTACACACTTATTTCACAAACATTTGTTGTGCATAAGAGTAAATAATAATCAATTAATAATTAGCGATTTTTGTTTGTCAAACTTTGGGGCATCAATAGTTTAGTTTACATGTATACCATGTTATTACTACTACTACTACTACTACATAACATCTTTTCTAACTACTAATTCTATTTATTTTGTGCGCAAGTGCATTGGTAAGGTATTCAAAATAAGATATCGTGGATAACATATGATCATAACTTAGTACCAAATACATACCTTGAAATTTTAAAATGTAATATGGAAATTTTAACCACTAGTTCGTTTTATTATGTCCGTAGGTGCATCATCCAAACAATTATCATGCAATTTTTAGCATACATGTTGTCATTGCATGTTCGATTACTTTTCTGAGGAGATGGTTACAAAAATCTTTACTCTGTAGGATGTACGGTGGTTGTTCTAGTAGTTGCATTACATGAGGGATTTTCTCTCGAAGATCATTTTGAATGCAGATGCAAAATATGTAGCATTTTTGGTAGGTAAGTGGTGTGTCCTTGATTCCATATGTGAGTGTTAAAGTGTTTATACAATATATGTTAATACCCTGTAGCAATGAGGTATGCATCTCAAAAAGTGGATAATATACGAGTGCTTAAAAAATTTACCAACGTGTAGCAATCAGGTTTGAATTTTTTGAGTACTATGAATTTAAAACCTTTTTTTTTAATTATTTCTATATATTTTAGCTAATTCATATCTTTGGAGCAGTGAAGATGAACAAAAATAGAATATATATTGTTAAACATTGAGATAAATTTTCTAAAAGGTGGGTTTTTATTCAATTTAACATCGTTTTATTATTAGTCCATCCCCCACCATAGACTATAACACTCACATTGCTTCCAAAGTCCCTTGTTACATTATAGAACTCTATGTTGTTTTGTTATTTTTGTTATATAAAAGCGTACCTTTTCCAATTTTCAAGAAACATATAACACTTAAGACTTTTAGATTCAGGAGCATAACTATAAGGGAAAATGTATTATGAAAATCTCCATAAAACATTTGTGAAATTGTACATTTTTCATTTTTTAATTTAATATATGTAACAAGGAACTATAAATCAAAATATGTCGAAACTAAAATATATTTTGTATTTTACCTATATGCATAGAAAATAGTCTTTATATGGTAAATATGAACTTGATATTACAATATATGTTAGAAATGACTTTGCAATATATGGTTTTGTCCTCATAACCCAATTGTTACCTAATATCAATTATAATGTCATTTTAAGCAATGTTTTTAGTGCAATATTTGTGAACTCTAAAAAAATATTAGATTCTCAATTAGATTCAAATAAAAATATTGTCAATGATGTGGCGATGGACATGGACGAAGAAGTAGAGATGAAAATGAGAAAAATTATAGAAGAAAATATCATAGGAAACATGAAGAAAGGAGCATAAAAAATACAAGAAATAGAGAAAGAAAGGTAGTTATGTCCAAGTTTAGCTAATTTTATATTTGATTTCTTATTCTTTTCTTGAATTAATTTCGATTGAATGCTCATCACTAGGTAGAAAAATATCGTTTCTATGCCATTATTAATCAAAGATATCAGTAACAACATAGCGTGAAGCATTTTCCATGGTTTTTTGCTTGTTACATGCTATGAAGCCAACTCACAAAATAGAAGAAAAGATAGATAAAAGACTTAGAAATCAGCCTCTTTGAAGGGGTGACCTCCTTTACATTACATAATTGAAAAATTATTGGATGATACAAATGAAAAAACCTTCTTTATATATATCGGAGTCCAATGGGTCACAATACAATCTTAGTAGAAATAACAATAACAATGTAAGGGCAAAACAATTATAATAATGGGATTCTATGGGGCACAATAATAACAAAATGGGGACTACAAGGCATAACAATAACAATAAGGGGATACACTAGTATTATAGGGACCTAACATGTCCCTCTCCTTCAAAAAAATGTTGTCCTCAATGCTTGATTATTTCGTTATGCTTCTATATAAAATTATCACCCTCCCATGTGGAATGTTAAGTGGGTAAATTCTTCCACTTGCTGAGATACCCTAAAATTGATCAATTTCGTAGTTTTCAAGTTATTGTTTCCGTGACTACTTCAGGTTCCAATATGATTTTTCCTTCCTCGTCATATTTTGGAAATAATGTTTGAACTTCAATTTTGTCACATATAACCTTATTTAAGAATAAAACATGGAAAATTGGGTGCACTCGGGAAGGTGCATGCACCTCCAATCTATATTCCATAGTACCAATATTTTGCAAAAAATTTTAAGGACCATGGTACTCTGGAAATAATTTATTATCCTTCTCATCCAGGTGGATATCAATGGCCACCCACCTATTCCATTTGGACCTACACCATCAATTCTTGCTGCTTTTCACTTTCAGCACAAGTTACTATTTTTAGCAGGTTTTTGGCTCCTAAACTTTCAGAGCCATTTTAATCCATGTGGATACTGGTGGCCACCCACCTATTCCATTTGTACCCACATGATAAGTTCTTTCATTTTTTTAGTTGCGGCACAACTTACTATTTTTAGCATCTTATCGGGTCCTGAAATTTTGGAGCCGTTTTAAGGCCCTAAACAACATTTTTTTGGCGTCGCGCCACTGGCTAATATGCTTCCATTCCACAATATACATTTTCATTAAGAAGTTGTAGTCCTCGGATAGATATTTCTAACGATGTATCATGTGCATCAAATAAAGATAAGATGTCAAAGTTATGACCCCGATAAGTTGAAACACCAATTTACCCAAACGAGGCCCATAATTTTGGCGCTTCATATCCTACGGTTAGGTTTTTGGATATTTATGGTTTTGCATTATTTCTCAATGATAAATAGGCCTTTGAGCCTCATTGTAACACAGTTCAGAGGCATGTAGCCACCACATCTCTTCTCAGAGATAAGCTACCAGCGCCCTACCTATTTTATTCCCATTATCTCTGTAATCATAATTCTGTTATTTGATATTAATGAAATGAAGCGTTATTTCCACTTCATCCCTGTGTTTATGTATATTATGTATTTTATTGTGTTCCTACATAAATCTAGATCAGTGGTATCAAAGCGGTCTTCTCTTTCCTTTTCTTTACATGTCCCCAACGCAGTGACAGTATAAGGATTTAGGGCTTGATCAAGTTGAACCCTTGCAAGATCAACCTCACAAACCCCGACGACCTCTGATAGAAAGATAGGGTGCAGGCGCTAAGGAGATTTGTACTCTGTTCTTTCAATAATTTCATTCACCATGGGTTCTACTCAAACCAGGGAAGTCTACTTTAATTTCTTCTTTCAAATTCATTTATCAATTTCATGGAAATTGATTAATGAATACATTAGTCAGATCTTATATAAGCACCCAAATAATAATACCTTTGGTATTTTAAATAAAATACCTGAAACTATATCTCCCTTTGAAAGCGTTTAACTATAACTTGAACCCTTTTTTGGAATTTTTCATTAGAGGTAAATAACCTGACTCAACTCCTTTGGAACTATAATACTTCTTCTTATGAATGGAAGTTAACTTTCCCTCATAGTATAAAATACTTATGAATATATTGTTCGACCCTTTAAAACAAACACCAAATCTCGGGTTTATAACATTAACCCCATTAGCTCTCACAACGCGGCATTTTATTATATATTGAATTCAAGGTAATGAACGCCGCTCCAACCTTTTTTTAAACAAATATCTCAAAAGCACTGGCCATACCTCTTTTAACCTCCGTGCAAGTTCAATTGCGAAAACCGTTTGATCTTCCATCCTCCAGATCGAACGAACTGGACAAATATCACGTTTTTTCTAGGGTCGAAGGTTAACACATGAAATTTACCCGATATGGGTGGTATTGGTTCTATGACATGGCACGATTTCACTGGATCGGTTTTTATTTTGTGAAACCACTTCGAGCCCCAAACACCGCGCGATACTGCCCGTTTCTCTTCCCAAAACAACTCACTCACAAAGCTGGTAATTGAAGAGTGTTTAGCTTAGAATTCCATCGAAATGGATTTTTCTTCGTTAACACTATGTTTGGGTCTTTAACAAAGAAAACATTCCCGCTTAATGCTTTGAACGACTTCACTGATATCTCCTGACCAACAATAAATAACGCATTCACTCTAACTGAGGTCACTTCAATAGACAAAGGTTCTATCGATTAGACTGAGTTCAATACACCTTGTATAAACAAAGTTTCTTCTGTTATGCTAAATGGAAAGAATTGACTCTTGCACACATAATTCAGACATTTAATTATATTCAGAGGGTGAATAGGAGATTTCACACAGAAACTGACTTCTTTGCTCTTATGCTCAGAATCCCAAGGTCGAAAGAACGAATCCTTCGGGAAAGTACCAATAACACACAGAGGTAAACAATTTCACACTTTTATTAAAGACATAAAGAAAAAACCTCTCAACTCAGTATTCTCTGTAAAATTCCCCCCTTCCATTATATCAGGGATTACAATTTATAACTGTTACATGACTGTTCAGCTCCTCTCTGAGGATTGTTTTTATTCTTAACAAAAAAATGCCTAATTACATAATATTACTGAAATTCTATCAACAGAAAGGAAACAGACTGACACAAATCAAACTATTCAACTTCTTCATTTATTTAACTAATCCTATCTTCTCTAAGTGCAAGAGATAGTTGAGGTGTTGCCACCTTTGCTGTTACATTTCTTTGAATAATTTCGAACTCTTCTAGCCACAACATGTGGACAATTCTCTCACATTGCTGCCTAGTGTCCAATGCCCCTGCATCAGACTCTTGAGGGAAATTTTCTTCATGGACTCCTGTCCATGAGCTATTTCATAGAACTGCCTATCTTCTGCAACATAACTTCTGTTGTGCATGTCAGCGTTTCAATCCAAATTTCTGGCCTAACACCCCTTCCTAATCTTTCAAACCTGTTATCGTGGCCAAAAACTTTCATGTGCTACCTATCGTTGACCACTCCACCTAAAAATGCCTTGCATAAAGGTCTAAACCCGCCATTAAAATTTGTATCGAGCCCAGCCCTTGAGGTTTCAGCCCCCTCTGTTTTGATTCCCATGTGACCTGGGCGCAAAACCGTGTGTCAGAGGGCAAGGGGCTTAACGTTCAAAGTTTCGGGCGCGTCTGGAGCCGTCGAATTAAAAACCAATCGACGGAGCGGAGCCTTGCTTACCGTGGTGGTCCCCGCGTCCGTACCCGTTGCAAAAACCAGCGGTTTGTTCCGCACCACCACCGCTCGGCGGGCGGTATTCTCCATGGAGCCAGCGATTCCATTCAATAGGAGCTGCGTGTCCCTCTGTACGTCCCAAAACCATTTTCATTTCACGCATTATCGTTCAGTCGTAAGCCACGCAGCGGAATCCATCACCACCGTCCAATCTTAGAGCCTCCATCCAACGGTGACTATCCTCCGAAGCTGCACGTGTTTCAACGTACGTCCATCGCGTCCCTGGCCCACCACTTCATTGCTCTCCGATGCTTTTAAAACCATCAATCTCATTCAAAGATCGTGTGGCCCATAATCACTCGCATTTTTCCCGCTTGGCTATTCGTACGCCTACGTGTCATCACCCCGCATGTTCTTGCCATGTCGCCATATCATCGACGCCACCATTGTCTCCACCTCCACTCCCCTTGCACATGTGTCTGGTTTTTCTAATATATTTGCGAGTTTTGCAGGTTTATATGGAGAAGGAGCTGCCACAATATATCGCCTCCGTCGCAGAGGCTAAGATCTTCTCTAAGGACAGTCTTTAAAAACAGAAATTTAAGAACAAGGCTGGCAGTGGTTGCTATGATATGACCTCATTAATGGAAGCATACATAAAATCCATTGAACCCTAAAGACGTCTACAGAGGGAAAGATTACACAGCAAGAAATATTAATTGGGCGGAATACAAATATCAGTGAAGATCGAGAAAGCCAGTGCCCAGCCTTATGATTTTGAATTTTAATTCAAAGATTGGAAGACCAGGAGTACCATGCACAAACACAAGCAAACTCAAGGTTTTATTGTAGTATATTTTTCTCTTCCAGTCAAGTACAGAACATTTGTATATTTTATTCTTTGTGTCTTGTTAAGAGTAGATTTTCATCCTCAGCATTTATTTCATGAAGTAGTAGCAAAGTACTTGCACCAGTTCAGCACCATCAAACAGTATAGGCGGGTTTTTCTCGTCAATTTGTTTTAATGAGTCAATTCAATGTAAATTACCTACCTCATTCTCTATAGTTTTCATTCTTTCTTATGAAAGCCAAGAAAAAAGACATTGTAATGGTTCCAGATTTCTATCAGCAAACTGTGCAGTGAAAGGCTTTTGTATACATCTTGTAAAGTTTGTGTATGAAGGCTCAGAGCCCGTAGGGTTTCAGTGAGGAGGAGTTATAACTATAATGAGGATTCTGGTCTTTGGTATTTCACAGTATGTAATCTTTTCTTATGTGTTAATATAATATCTTGTTTCATGCTATTTATCTTCTTGTATCATGTTCTAGAATGCGAGTGGCTCACTGGTCTTAAGTAAGGATTCATCCTAGTTGGTGCCCATACTTGGATTAGTCAAGCACTTTAAATAAGCCTAGTCATGATATACTGTTCCATGTTCATTTCATCCATATTTTCTGCTATATTAGTTACTTGAGGAGGGTGCTTTTGAAACGCCATTGTCATGTATGGATTCTTAGTTGGATAAGCCCATATGTGGTTTTGTTGTGTATATGGGTATCAGCCTCATGCTAACTAGTATATTCTTCTTGTTTCTTCACTGCATCCACTTTCTGATATTTGATTTCTGTGGCATATTATTTGAACTGGCCCTCTTTGCAGTAAGTTGTCTCTTAACTGTCTGATGCTTTTGTATTGAAGTTTTGCATGTTGTTCCTATATTATTCTTATCTTTGTATTAGCTTCTGAGAGAGTTTGGTTCCATTTAAACTAATTTCCTTGTTTTGCAAGAGATAGTAAGAGAGCTTTTGGATTAACAACCCAAGCTATATTATGAGCTCCTTGCTATGATAAGATGTCCTAGGCATTGGTCTATGGCAACTCTAGGCTATCTCTAGGAGGGACAAGAATTGTCTACAACATCTTTCTGGTGCCGTTACCGGGGACGAATTTGAGAATATCAGTTTCCCTGGGCCTCGACAAATCGTTTTCACTCTCTAATCAGGTGAGCACAGAGAGTTGAAGAGTTTCTTATCTCTCACCTTGGCGACTCCACTGTTTTTTATTTGATAAATCTATTGGTAGTCCTGGCTTCTCGTAAGCCACATTTGAGATTGGACACATCACAGCCAAAAACGCCCGTGTCTGACCCAGAGAAGATCATTCATAAAAGAGTTTGGAAGGAGAGGAAATCAGTTCGTGCTGAAATCCCTAAATATTCTGTAGAAGATCATCCATCCTCTTCTTCTCAGGAAATCCCAGTGGAAAATCCTGACTCCACTGAGGAAAATCTCGAATATTACTCAGATAGCCTACCCAGGGGAAGTGCTAGAACCAAAGATAACCCTCATCGTACCCCTGAGGCCGAAGAAATTAAAGAAATCACAGAATTAGTCGCTGTTAACCATGAATTGTTTCCATCTACACCTCAGGCAGCTGTAAAATATATTCCTATTGTTATTCATACCCCACTTCCACCTCCTCCTCTTCCTCCATTTGTAAATCAGATCGTTGCACAACCCCCACCTTCTCCAATGGCTAATGTTCCTGCTTTCCTATTGAACAAATATGCTCCACTGGCCTTACCCCAAGTACTAAATGATATGCCACAGGATTATTTGAAGATTCTGCCTAGATTTAATGGAGAAAATGAGATTGATGCACAGAAACATCTTGAGGTCTTCTACGCTTTTGCAGAAAATTTAAATGTAGAACATCTGGATGTGGTCTTAAGATTATTTGTGCAATCTTTGGATGGTGAGGCCAGAAAATGGTTTAAGACCTTGGGAAATCGTTCAGTGACCACCTGGGATGTCATGGAGAATGCTTTTCTCAGGAAATGGGGAGAAAAGAAAGACCATGGACAGTGTCTTACTGAATTCAATACTCTTAAGAAGAAACATAATGAAGGAGTGTCAGAGTTTATTAAGAGATTTAATAAGTTATATCTAAATCTCCCTGCAAATATGAAGCCTCATCAGAACGCTGCAAAAGTTGTTTTCATTGCAGATTTTGACTCAGATTTCGATTTATCCCTCAGGGAGAGAAAGCCTGCCACCCTAGATGACGCTGAGTCAGATGCTCTTGAATTGGAAGCGAACTTTGCTTCCACTGGAAAATTAAAAGGGAAGGCTGAACAGGATGCTAGAAGGAGAGGTAAAGAAGAGGTTTCCTCCTCTAACTAGGAGAAAGATTCAGATAAGATGGATGAAATAAGAAAAATGATAAAGAAGATGGTCAAGCTTGAATTAGAGGCAAAGAACCCAGCTCCTAAGAATTTTTATAATGCCCCAAACAGAGGATACAATCCTCAGTATAAAAGACCACCACTGCAGATATTGCCAAGAGAAGCAAAGGAGCAGCAAGATCATGTACCACATCCCTTGTACCTGGAAGGTCCAGCAGATGACTCCACTGAAGATGCTGCTTATGAACTAGAAGATTCAAATCTTTCTTTCTCAAACCATGATGAAATGGAACGCCCATTGCAAGAAGAAGAAGAAGAAGCAGAAATTGACCATTATTGTAAATAATTTAATGATTTCATGCAAGCACATTTCAATAGAAGATACGATTTGAAATCTTGAAGGAAGCGTTTCCCCTATGATTCAATACAGGAAGAAGAGGAGGAGAGCAAAGAAGAGATTATTGAGCAAGATGAAAACAACGAGCTTTCTTTTGAAAAAGAGGAAATAATGGAGCAAGCCCCTGCTCAAGAGTTCATGGATCTTTTCACAGAGCTCAGCACAGCAGAGAAGAATATACCAGAGCTCCAAAAGGACTCAGCTCCAGTATACGATGAATCCTCCAGTTTAGAGAATGAAGGAGATTCTCTCTCTCAAGAGAGTCTTCTTCTCGATCCAGTGAAAGGAGATAAAATCCTGGTTGAAGCCTGCCTGCCAGATACTCTTAACTAGGTATCATTTCATGATCCTTATGTGCATTTCCTGCAAACATTTGGAGAAGGATCAAGGGTCCTTTCTAGCAACATGTTGCCAGTAGAGAGAAAATTTTTCAAAGCTGCTATTGTGGAACAAAAAGAAGAGATCCCACTGCCTTTCAAAATACAAGAAGAAGGCGATCAGGCTTTCAAGAGCCATATTGAAGAAAGCAGTGGGAAAAGTAAGTTCCAGACAAAAGAAATGCTGGACATGGAAATTGACAGCATCAGAAGATTGATGATGAAGGTGTCTCAGAAACAATAGATAGCAGCAAGAAAGCAGAGAAAATTTGGCAATGGAAGAACAAGAACAGAAAGTGAAAGCATAGCTGGAGGCAAGTTGCAGAACAAAATATGGAAACATAGAAGGGTACAGTTGAAGAATAATGCAATCAATGGATACCAGCAAAGCAAAGTATGGGACCCAGGAGGCAAATACAACTTGGTGTATTATATTTTACATTAGTTTTCTTTTTGTTTCATCATTCTTTGAATAATGTGTGTGCTGATGAATTATAGAGTGAAAACTAGAGGTGCTGAAATGTAGAATCAGCAAAAGAAATGATCGGATGGTCTGCATGTTCTCGGCACGTCCCAGGATGAACGTACCGTCCCCAGATGGAGCCGATGTTGTGCATGTTAGCCTTTCGATCCAAATTTCTGGCCTAACACCCCTTCCTAATCTTTCAAACTTGTTATCGTGGCCAAAAACTTCCATGTGCTGCCTATCGTTGACCACTCCGCCTAAAAATACCTTGCATAAAGGTCTAAACCCACCGTTAAAATTTGTATCGAGCCCAGCCCTTGAGGTCTCAGCCTCCTCTATTTTGATTCCCATGTGACCTGGGCGCAAAACCGTGTGTCAGAGGGCAAGGGGCTTAATGTTCAAAGTTTCGGGCGCGCCTGGAGCCGTCAGATTAAAAACCAATCGACGGAGCGGAGCCTTGCTTACCGTGGTGGTCCCCGCGCTCGTACCCGTTGCAAAAACTGGCGGTTTTTTCCGCACCACCTCCGCTCGGCGAGTGGTATTCTCCATGGAGCCAGCGATTCCATTCAATAGGAGCCGCGCATCCCTCTGTACGTCCCGAAACCATTTTCATTTCGCACATTATCATTCAGTCGTAACCCGTGCAGCAGAATCCATCACCACCGTCCGATCTTAGAGCCTCCATCCAACGGTGACTATCCTCCGAAGCTGCATGCGTTTCAACCTACGTCCGTCGCGTCCCTGGCCCACCACTTCATTGCTCGTCGATGCTTTTAAAACCGTCGATCTCATTCAGAGATCGTGTGGCCCATAATCACTAGCATTTTTCTCGCTTGAGAAAGTCCTCCGCCATGTCATCTGTTTCCCTTGGTTGTTCGTACGCCTACGTGTCATCACCTTGCATGTTCTTGCCATGTAGCCATATCATCGATGCCACCATTTTCTCCACCTCCACTACCCTTGCACCTGTGTCTGTTTTTTCTAATATATTTGCGAGTTTTGCAGGTTTATATGGAGAAGGAGTTGCCGCAATATATCTCCTCCGTCGTAGAGGCTAAGATCTTCTCTAAGGACAGTCTTTAAAAGCAGAAATTTAAGAACAAGGGTGGCGATGGTTGCTATGATATGACCTCATTAATGGAAGCATAAATAAAATCCATTGAAACCTAAAGACGCCTGCAGAGGGAAAGATTACACAGCAAGAAATATTAATTGGGCGATATACAAATATCAGTGAAGATCGAGAAATCCAGTGCCCAGCCTTACGATTTTGAATTTTAATTCAAAGATTGGAAGACCGAGAGTACCATGCACAAACACAAGCAAACTCAAGGTTTTATTGCAGTAGATTTTTCTCTTCCAGTCAAGTACAGAACATTTTTATATTTTATTCTTTGTGTCTTGTTAAGAGTAGATTTTCATCCTCAACATTTATTTCATGAAGTAGTAGCAGAGTACTTGCACCAGTTCAACACCGTCAAACAGTATAGGCGGGTTTTTCTCGTCAATTTGTTTTAATGAGTCAATTCAATTTACATTACCTACCTCATTCTCTAGAGTTTTCAGTCTTTCCGATAAAAGCCAAGAAGAAAGACATTGTAAGGGTTCTAGATTTCTATTAGCAAACTCTGCAGTGAAAGGCTTTTGTATACATCTTGTAAAGTTCTTGTATGAAGGCTCAGAGCCCGTAGGGTTTTAGTGAGGAGGAGTTATAACTGTAATGAGGATTCTGGTCTTTGGTATTTCACAGTATGTAATATTTTCTTATGTGCTAATATAATATCTCGTTTCATGCTATTTATCTTCTTGTATCATGTTCTAGAAAGCAAGTGGCTCACTGGACTTAAGTAAGGATTCATCCTAGTTGGTGCCCATGCTTGGATTAGTCAAGCGCTTTAAATAGGCCTAGTCATGATATATTGTTGCATGTTCATTTCATCCATATTTTCTGCTATATTAGTTACTTGAGGAGGGTGCTTTTAAAACTCCATTTTCATGTATGGATTCTTAGTTGGATAATCCCATATGTGATTTTGTTGTGTATCTGGGTATTAGCCTCATGCTAACTAGTATCTTCTTCTTGTTTCTTCACTGCATCCACTTTCTGATATTTGATTTCTGTAGCATATTATTTGAACTGGCCCTCTTTGCAGTAAACTGTCTCTTAACTGTCTGATGCTTTTGTATTGAAGTTTTGCATGTTGTTCCTACATTATTCTTATCTTTGTATCAGCTTCTGAGAGAGTTTGGTTCCATTTAAACTAATTTCCTTGTTTTGCAAGAGATAGTAAGAGAGCTTTTGGATTGACAACCCAAGCTATATTATGAGCTCCTTGATATGATAAGATGTCCTAGGCACTGGTCTATGGCAACTCTAGGCTGTCTCTAGGAGGGACAAGAATTGTCTACAACAACTTCCATCATCTAGGTAGCATCTTCATCTGGTTGGTCCTTATATTTGATCAAATACTAGAAATATTCTTATCCTCTAGTTCTTTTAAACACCTTTTTGTCCAAGATATTCTCTGGTTGTAATGGCCGTGCTGTAGGCAACTACTTCACCCACTCAATATGCTCTCTATCTGCTGGTCCTTCATCTATGCCATCATCTTCATACATGTAAAAATCTGCAACATTAAATATGGGAGATATCCAAAATCAGGAGGAAATTCAATTTCATAAGCATTAGCAGAAAACTTCCTCAATATCTTGCATGGTCCTATCTTCTTGAACTTTAATTTGTTATACTGCTTCTTTGGGAATATTTCCTTCCTCAAGTGTGCCAAAACCAAATCTCCAACTTCAAAACTAACTTCTCTTCTGCTCATATCTGCTTTGCCTTTGTACTTGATGTTGTTGCCTTGTAGCTGTTGTTTTACTTGCTCATGTATTGCTTGGATCTCTGAAGCAAATTCTTCTCCATCAACACTCCTTAATTCTGCTTTTCCCAAGTTCCTCAGTTCAGATATTCCTCTATGGTGCATTCCATAAACAATATGGAATGGGCTCTATCCTGTACTTCTGTTTGGTGAATCATTGTATGGATACTCCGTCTGGGGCAAAATATGATCCCACTGCTTGGGATGTTCTCCTGCAAGGCTTCTCAAAATATTTCCTAGACTTCTATTTACTACCTCAGTTTGTCCATCAGTGTGAGCATGATAAGCTGAGATGAAACTTAGTTTAGTGCCAAGTTTCCTCCACAATGTACTCCAAAAATGGCCAAAAAATCTGGTATCTCTATCAGAAACAATACTCTTAGGAAACCCATGCAATCTAAAAACTTCTTTGAAAAACAAATTAGCAACATGAGTGGCATCACTGCTTTTATAACATGGAATAAAATGTGCCATCTTGGAAAATCTATCAACTACAACAAAGATTGCATCATTTCCTCTCTGTGTCTTGGGTAATCCTAAAAAAAAAATCCATACTAACCATATCCCAAGGCTTGTCTGGAATAGGCAATAGAATGTACAAGCCTACGTTCTGGCTCCTCCCCTTTGCATATTGACAAAATTTTCAATTCTTCATAAATTTTTCCACTTCAGTTCTCATCTTTGGCCAATAATAAAAATGACTCAGTTGCTCATAAGTTTTATCAACACCAAAATGTCCAGCAAGTCCACCACTATGCTTCTCTTTGATTAAATTCTCCCTCCTAGAAAATTTTGGTACACAATTGATTTCTTCTAAACAATAAGCCCTCTTGCAAGAAATAATCCAACCACTGACTCCTATCTGTCAAAACAAGGTTACAACATGCTTCAAATGCTTCTTTGAAATCTGAATCTGTCTTGTAAATTTCCTTAAGAAAATCAAATCCTACCACTTCAAATTGGTTTTCTTAAATAAGCATGTTTCTCCTACTCAAAGCATCAGCTACTTTATTTGCTTGGCCACTTATATGCTTCAAAACAAAATTAAAACTCTAGAGATATTCAATCCATTTGGCATGTTTATGATTCAATTTAGGCTGCTGCATAATATACTGTAAAGCATGATTATCTGAGTATAACGCCAATTCTTTAGACATTGAATAATGCCTCCACTTCTTCAATGCCTACACAATTGCATAAAATTATTTTTCATAAGAAGACTACTTTCTTCTTGTCTCATTCAGCTTCTCACTAAAGTATGCTATAGGCCTATCATCTTGACTCAACAGAACTCCAATAGCTTCTCCACTGGCATCACACTTCACTTGAAATGGCTTGTTAAAATTAGGCAATACTAGAACAGGCTTTTCAGTTATCTTCAGTTTCAGAAGCTGAAAGTTATTTTTAGCTTCAGCAGTCCATTTGAATGGTTGTTTGTCCTTCTTTATAGTATCAATGATAGGTGCATTAATATTGTTGAAATTCCTTATGAATTTTCTATAAAAACTAGAAATTCCATGGAAAATTCTTACCTCAAAAACACTTTTTGTTGAAGGCCACTCCACAATTTCCTTGACCTTTTCTAGATCCATCTTCAGTCCTTGAGTAGAAACAACAAAACCCAAATATACCAATTCTTCTTTCATGAATGAACACTTCTTTAAATTTATCAACAACTTCTCCTGATGTAAATTACTTTAACACTTCATTCATGACCCTCATAGAAGTACTAGGTGCATTTCATAAACCAAAGGGCATTACCAACCACTCATACACTCCTTCATTTGTTTTAAAGGTTGTTTTCCATTCATCACCCTCCTTTATCCTAATCTGATGATATCCACTTTTCAAATCTAATTTTGAAAAATACTTTGCTCCACTCAAACAGTCCATTAATCTTCAATTCTAGGCAAAGGGAATCTATACCTGATTGTTATCTTGTTGATTACTCTTGAATCAGTGCACATTCTCCAACCTCCATATTTCTTTGAGCTAAACACTGCAGGTACTGCACACAGACTCAATATTTCTCTGATCGGACCCTTGTAAATCAATTCTTGCACTTTCTTTCTGATTTCTTCATTCTTTGTGGGATTCATTTTGTAGGTTGCTTTATTTGGCAGATTTGATCCTGGAATCAAATATATTTGATGGCTGATTTTTCTTATAGGTGGCAATTCATCAGGAAAATCATCCACAACAATATCACAATAATTGTCCAGCATTTCTTAGATTTCAATTGGAAAATTAGAAATTTTTGTAGAAGTAAGCACTACTTTAGGTTTGCAAAATAAAGAAAAATTTACCTCTTCCTCTTCAATCTATTGTAAGTACTCTTTCCCACTCAGAAATAAAGTCTTTGGATCAGCCTTTCTGCTTGATGGTTCTCCTTCCCCCATAAGTATCAATGTGTGATGAACTCCATCCTTAAAGAACTTGTTATTGTTCTTCTTACCATCATGTACTGTTGCTCTGTCATACTGCCAAGGTCTACCCAGCAGTATGTGACACACATCCATAGGCATCACATCACACATAACCTTGTCCTTGTAGCTGCCCATGTGCAATTCTATCTCACATTGCTCTTTCAAAATCAGTTGGTGTCCTTTATGAAGCCATGACACCTTGTAGGGTGTTGGGTGTTCCCTTGTCTTAAATTTTAGTTTCTCTATCACCTCTCCAGAGACCAAATTGTCTATGCTTCCACTATCAATGAAAAATTGACAACATTTACCTTGGAATTTACACACACTCCTCAACAAAATCTTCTTGTGTGCTGGTTCAGCAGCTTCCTTTGTTTGCTTCAACAAAACTTTATTGACCACCAAAGATTCTCCTCTCTCTGGAAGAATTTCTTCTTCTGTTTTAGGCAACCTTGCTTCTTCTTCTCCAATCTGAGCAACCATTGCATTTCTCTGATTGGTACCCATATTCTCTGGGCATTCATAGTGTTTATGTCCCAATTGGTGACATCTATAACACCTCACTTCTCTTCCTCTGTAGGAACTCCTTCTGCCCCTTGCATCACCTTCTGTGGATGCATTCTGAGGTGAGCTGCTGCTAGCTCCATCTCTTGGTGCTGTAGACCTTCCTCTACCACCTTGACTTCCCTTTCCTCGGAAAGTACCTCTTCCTTTGGCAAATTTCTTTCTCAGGAGTTTTTCTTCAGCTTTCAAGGCTAGTTGATAAGCCTCTTCTACTATCTTGGGAGACAAAATACCTATCTCATCTTGGATCTCCAACTTGAGACCATTCACATACCTAGCAACCTTCTCTGTTGTGTCCTAGATTTTTCCAGCTCTTATACTTACTTTATAAAACTCCTTTGTGTATTATTTCACTGTCATCAATCTCTGTCTAAGATTCTACATTTGTCTAAACAATGTAAGCCGATAATCACTAGGCAATAACTTACCTCTTAGCTTTGCCACCATTTTGGTCCAACTTTTGATTGGTTGTTTACCATCTCTCCTTCTCTCTGCTTGCACTCCATCCCACCAAATTGCTGCATGTCCCTTCAACTTTGTCACTACAAATTTGACTCTTTTGTCTTCACCCTTCTCTTCATAATAAAATCACTTGTTCATTTCATTGATCTAGTCTATCAATTCTTTTGGATTCAATCCTCCTGCAAAGCTTGACACTTCAAGTCTAGGCTTGAATGTAGACCCCAAAACATATTTAACGAGTCTCATCTCAGGAGGAATCTCAACATTCTCTCCTAAATCTTCTTCAATTTCAGGTTCACTGACATCCTCAGGATCTCTTAGGTGTCCTAATTCCATTTCTTCCAGTCTGGCTTGGAACTGCTGCAAGGTCTCCAATATTTATGCATTGGAAATTGGCATGCCTCTTCTTCTACCAGTAGCACCTCTAGCAACTCGAACAGCCATGCTGGAATTCTTCTTCTGGCATTCGAAGTCGGTTCAGTCTCTGCAAAATGTCTTAAAATCTACTCTAATACCACAAATGATAGAAAAATAGTGTGCAGGCGCTAAGGAGAGTTGTACTCTGTTCTTTCATTAATTTCATTCACCATGGGTTCTACTCAAACCAAGGAACTCTACTTTAATTTCTTATTTCAAATTAATTTATCAATTTCATGGAAATTGATTAATCAATACATTAGTTAGATCTTATATAAACACCTGAATAATAAGACCTTTGGGATTTTAAATAAATTACCCGAAACTATATCTCCCTTTGAAAGCGTTTAACTATAACTTGAACCCTTTTTTGGAATATTTCATTAGAGGTAAATAACCCGACTCAATTCCTTTGGAACTATAATACTTCCACTTATGAATGGAAGTTAACTTTCTCTCATAGTATAAAATACTTATGAATATATTGTTCGACCCTTTAGAACAAATACCAAACCTCAGGTTTATAACATTCACCCCATTAGCTCTCACAACGCGGAATTTTATTATATATTGAATTAAAGGTAATGAACCGAGGCTTCAACCTTTTTTTAAACAAATATCTCAAAAGCGTTGGCCATACCTCAATTAACCTCCATGGAATTTCAATTGTGAAAACCATTTGATCTTATGTCCTCCAGATTGAACGAATCGGACAGATATCGCATTTGTTCTAGGGCCGAAGATTAACACATGAAATTTATGCGATATGGGTGGTATTGGTTCTGTGACGTGGCACGATTTCACTGGATCGGGTTTTATTTTGTGAAACCGCTTCGAGCCCCAAACACCACATGATACTATCGGTTTCTCTTCCCAAAACCGCTCACTTGGAAAGCTGGTAATTGAATAGTGTTTAACTTAGAATTACGCCGAAATGGATTTTTCTTCATTAACACTGTGTTTCGGTCTTTAACAAAGAAAACCTTCCCGCTTAATGCTTTGAATGACTTCACTGATATCTCTTGACCAACAACAAACAACGCATTCACTCCAACTGAGGTCACTTCAATAGAAAAAGGTTCTATCTCTTAGACTGAGTTCAATACACCTTGTATAAAAAAAGTTTCTTCTTCTATGGTAAGTGGACAGAATTGACTCTTGCACACAGAATTTAGACATTAAATTCACACACCAAGAAGATGGTTTCGATATATTCAGAGGGTAAGTAGGAGATTTCACACAGAAACTGACTTCTTCACTCTTATGCTCAGAATCCCAAGGTCAAAGGAATGAATCCTTTGGGAAAGTACCAACAACACACAAAGGTCAACAATTTCATACTTGTATTAAATACAGAGAGCAAAAAATTCTTGACTCAGTCTTCTCTGTAAAATTCCCCCCTTCCACTGTATCAGGGGTTACAATTTATAACTGTTACATGACTGTTTGGCTCCTCTCTGAGGACTGTTTTTATTCTTAACATAAAAAGGCCTAATTACATAATATTACTGAAATTCTGTTAATAGAAAGCAAACAGATTGACACAAATCAAACTGTTCAACTTCTTCAGTTATTCAACTAATCCTATCTGCTCTAAGTGCAACAGACAACTCAGGTGTTGCCACCTTTTCTATTACATTTCTTTGAACAATTTCGAACTCTTCTAGCCATAACATGTGGAAAATTATCTCACATTGCTAGCTAGCATCCAATGCCCCTGCATCAACCTCCCATGGCAGAAGAAAATAAAGATGAGGGAACAAGATATCCTATAAAAATATTGCTCGAGGAGGCCCTCTAGAAACAAAGGAATGCAATGATGGATAACTTTGCTCAGATCCTTCAATGACTACCCACCTCTCTGTTCTTGGTCGCACCCACTTGGAATTCATTTCGAGAGGGCATCAAGGAACAATATTACCCCATGGGGAGCTATGAAGACAAGTACATCCAATGGACCACGTTGCGGCAGAAAAGGGATCAAGATGTGCACGAACTGACGAATTTGTTCCATACCCTGCGCACAAAGTTTTGTATTAAATATTCAGAGAGAAATTTGGTGCTCAAGTACCGCAAATGTTTGCAAAGACACATTTAGGAGTGATCCAGGTGGATATTGGTGGCCACCGGCCTATTCCACTTGGGCCTCCACCATTGTCTCTTTCAGTTTTTCAGTTTTGGCATAACTTACTATTTTTTAGCAGTTTTTTGGGTCCTGAACTTCCAGAGCCGTTTTGAGGCCCTAAACGACGATTTTTGGGTATGAAATTTGTGGCAATTTGATCACAAAAGTTGTAGTCCTCAGATAGAGCTTTCTAATGATGTATCATGTGCGTCAAACGGAGATAGTATGCCAAAGTTATGTCCCTGGGAAGTTGAAACACCAATTTACCCAAACGGGGCCCATAGTTTTGGTGCTTCATCTCCTAGGGTTAGGTTTTGGGATGTTTAGGGTTCTCCATTGTTTCTCAATAATAAATAGGCCCTCGCGCCTCATTGTAAAGCAGTTCAGAGGTCTGTAGCCACCACATCTCTTCTCAGAGATAGCTACCAGTACCCTAGCTAGTTTTATTTTCATTGTCTGTAAGCAAATTTCAGTTCTTTGATATTAATGAAATGAGAGAGTTACTTCATTGCCGTTCACATGTTCTGGTTATGTGTCTGTTACACATTTGCGTTCTGCATAAATCGATTCAGTGGTATCGGGCCAGTGCAGCACCTGCGATCCTTCTTTGCATGTCCCCAACGGGGTCGGGGTATAAGGAGGTAGGGCTCGATCTGGTGGAACCTTTGCAAGATCAGCCTCGCAAACCTCGACGGACGCCCATGGGGGACGAAAAGAAAGATGAGGGGGCAAGAGATCCTATCAAAATATTGCTCGAGGAGGCCCTCGAAAAACAAAGGAACGCGATGATGGATAGCTTTGCTCAGATCCTTCAACGGCTACCCACCGGCGGCGCATCTGCATCCAGTAGCCACTCTGGAGTTGCGACTCCCTTTAAGGTACAAGTAAATTTTGACATTCCCATATTTGAGGATCAAATAGACGCAGATGCTGTAGATAAATGGTTGAATCTGTTAGAAGGATATTTCTCGGTTCATGACTTTTCAGACCGGGAGAAGATTATTTTTGCACTCCTCAAAGCTACCCCCCATGTTAAGGACAGGTGGGAAACCTACTGTGAGAACAAGGACCAGACAGAACCCTCTCTGTTCTCGGCCGTACCAACTTGGAATTCTTTCCGAGACGCCGTCAAGGAACAGTACTATCCCGTGGGGAGCTATGAGGACAAGTACATGCAATGGACCACGCTGCGACAACAAAGGGATCAAGATGTGCACGAGCTGACGAATCTGTTCCATACCCTGCGCACAAAGTTGGGTATCAAAGATTCAGAGAAACATTTGGTGCTAAAGTATCGCAGTTTCTGCACAGATACATTCAGGAGGAAATGGAGTTCCTCGACATCTCCTCGCTTGGTACGGCATACCGGTATGCTGCCAAGATTGAGCAGAAATTCAAACAGAAGAAGCGAGACTTTGGATCTACGAATCAAAAGCAAGGAAAGGTGCTTCCAAACCGCAGAACAAAGGACAGAGCCAAGGCATGGCGGCTAAAGACAACCCATCAAAGCCACAAGAAAAGAACAACACCGTAAAGCCAAAGAAGGACACGGGAAAGTGGTGTGAGTTCCATAAGAGCTCCACTCACAACACAAGTGAGTGTCGGGCCAAGCAATTGCTAGTGGCCGAGATGAGGGCTTCTGAGTCAGATGCATGCTCTGACTCCGAATCAGAACCTGAAAAGGGGAATGAAAAAGGGAAACAGATTATTGATGCGGAGCCCAACGCCACCGTTGCCACTACAAAGGTCCAGAAGGAGGAACCGGAAGATCCAGAGGAGGAGGAACGTCTCTTCCACTCCCAGATGTGGGTAAAGGGCTCCCCTGTACAGTTCATTGTCGACAATGGGAGCCAAAAGAACCTCATTTCAGCAGACGCCGTGAAGCGGCTGGGCTTGCCGACCACAGCTCACCCACATCCATACACCATCGGGTGGCTTCACCAAGGATGAGATCTGCGCGTCAGCCGGCAGTGTCGCCTTCCCTATAGCATCAAGCCCTTCACGGATGAGGTATTATGTGACGTTGCTCCTATTGATGTTTCTGATGTATTATTAGGACAACCATACTTGTGGAAGCGTTATGCTGTGTATGAGTCTCGACCTCGTGCTGTTATTATTACTTTGGGAAATAAGTTGTACATGATACTAGAGGTACCACCTCCTACGACTATCTCTTTAGTTACTGCAAAACAATGCAGTAAGCTCATTTCCCAAACCAGGAAATTTGTTTTCCTGATGATCCGCCCCTAGGGCAAGAAGAAGACTGTGGCCACGACCTCCAGACAGGGCCCCTCTGCATGACAACAACAATTGGATAAGGTCGTGGAGGAGTACGGGGACATCTTCACCTCACCCACAAGGGTTCCTTTGCACTGCCAGGTCAAGCACCCGATTGATCTGACCCTAGGTGCGCCGCTACCCAATGGACCGATCTATCGACGCTCTGCTCTGGAAAATGATGAAATCAAGAGGCAGATTCAGGAGCTGTTGTAGAAAGGTCACATCAGACCAAGTTCATCGCCCTGTGGGAGCCCGATCGTGTTGGTATAGAAGAAGGATGGGACGTGGAGACTCTGTATTGACTATTGGGCGCTGAACAAGATCACCGTCCGGAATAGGTACCCAATCCCACGGATTGATGACCTTCTGGACCAACTCAAAGGTGCAAAATATTTCAGCAAGATCGACCTGAAGTCTGGGTATCACCAGGTACCAATTGAACCCTCCGATGTGTGGAAGATTGCCTTCAAAGCCAAGGAAGGCCTTTTCGAATGGCTGGTCATGCCTTTCGGGTTGAGGAATGCTCCCGCAACCTTCATGAGGATGATGGACGACATCTTGCGGCCATTCACCAACTCATTCGTAGTGGTGTACTTGGATGACATTCTGATCTTTCGCAAGACTTGGGAAGAGCACCTTCATCACATCCGACAAGTCCTCCAAACACTCGCGGCAACACAAGTTAAAGCAATTTTGGATAAGTGCATCGCTTAAGTATGACCTAGGTTCAATATCTGGGATACATTATTGATGAAAGGGGGGTGCATGTGGATCTAGCCAAGATCCAAGTCATTCAGGATTGGCCAGCCCCAACCACTATAATAGAGCTTCACAGCTTTCTGGGTCTTGCTAATTTCTACCGAAGGTTCGTGTTGGGATTCTCTCATATCACTTGGCCCTTGACTCAAGTCACCAAGCGAGGAGCGAGAGAAAAATTATTTTGGTCGGAACCTCAACAGAAGCCGTTCACATAATTGAAAAATCGCCTCTGTTATGCCCTAGTGCTCAATTTACCAGACTTGCAACAACCATTTGAGATCGAGATAGATGCCTCTGACTATGCTATTGGGGTAGTTATTACTCAACAGGGACATCCAGTGGCATATCACGTTGAGACATTGTCTGACACAGTTCGCAAGTATCCCACCTATGACAAAGAAATGTATTCCATTGTGCAAGCCCGTCGACAATGGAAGCATTACATTTTGGGGAAGGAAACAATCATCCACACAGACCACCGGCCCCTGCAGTTCATACAGACACAAGGGAAGTTGCAGAATGATCGCCATCAGAAATGGTCCACATATCTGCAACAGTTTCATTTGAACATCAAGTACAAGAAGGGTAGCACCAATAATGTTGCAGACTGCCTCAGCCGACCACCGATCGTGGCGCTCACCACCCTGCTCAACTCTTGTGGGCACGAGACTTCTGATTGGCCGCTTCTCTATGAGAGTGACCCAGAATTCGGCCACACTTACAAGGCACTCTTGGGGGGCACGCAAGTTCCAAATTTTCACCTCCAAGATGCACTTTTATGTCACCCGGGACACCTTTGTGTTCCTTCAAGCGAGCGTGCCAAGATGATATGGGAAGCACACTACAGTCGAGTCGCTGGGCATTTCGGGGTCGAGAAAACAGTAGCAATACTACAGAAGTATTTCTATTGGCCGAAACTTCGAAAGGATGTCGAGAAGCACATCAGATCCTGCACTGCTTGTGCCATTGCCAAACCGACCATCAAGAAGCAAGGCCTATATACCCCACTACCTACCCCTAGTCGACCTTGGGAATCCATCTCCATGGATTACATGTCGGGCCTGCCTTCTACTAAGAATGGAAATGACTGTGTTTTCGTGGTCGTTGACAGATTCTCGAAGATGGCCATCATGGCGACCTGTAAGAAGAATATCACAGCAGAAGCCACTGCTAAACTCTTCTTTGAACGAGTGTGGGTGCACTTTGGGATCCCACAGTCTATCATACCAGATCGAGATAGCAGGTTCCTCAGCACATTTTGGTCTTGCCTTTGGTCAATGTTGGACACAAAGCTCACCAAGTCCACATCTTTCCATCCCCAAACAGATGGCCAGACAAAGGTCGTCAACAGAATGATTGTACACATTCTGCGCATGTACAACTCAAAGCATCCACGCACATGGGACGAGAGCCTCCCCTATGTACAACACAGTTATAACCGGGCTCTCCACAGTTCAATTTGCCATAGCCCCTTTCAGGTGGGCTTGGGATTCCAGCCACTATGTCCCATTGACATAGCCATGCCGTTTGCAGCTGCTCAGGCCGATTCAGCTCATGTCCAGTCTGAAGTTGACAAAGTAAGTAGCTTCATCGAGCGCATTCAACACATCCGCCAACAAGTTCATGATATATTGGACAGAGCCAATGCGAAGTACAAACAGCGCCATGATCAACACCGGGTGCCACACCACTTCCAGGTGGGTGACAAAGTATGGCTACATTTGCAGAAGGAGCGCCTCACTGGACCTCACCGCAAGCTTCGCCCGCTCCGATACGGGCCGTACACCATCACCAAGGCTGTAGGTAACAATGCCCTCGAGCTTAGTATTCCACCATTCCTTGGTCTGCACCCAGTCTTCAATGTGGATCGCCTTCGTCCTTACTTTCCACCTCTACTGGACACCTCGGACATTGCAGAACAACTCACACCAACAGAGTTAAACCCAGACTGCATGGAACAGGCCACCACAGATTGTATCATGGACATGCAAATCAAGAACACTCGTCAACAGCAGATCCAACTGTATCGGGTTGTCAAAGCTGGCCAACTCCTGCACCAAGGAAAGTGGTTCACCAGGGACCAAGTTCAGCAGAAATTTCCTCATCTCATGGAGGAACTTAAATCAATGGGGACCATTGCTTCCTAAGGGGGGAGGAATGATCCAGGTGGATATGGTGGCCACCCGCCTATTCCACTTGGGCCCCCACCATTGTCTCTTTCAGTTTTTCAGTTTTGGCATAACTTACTATTTTTAGCAGTTTTCGGGTCCTGAACTTCCGGAGCCGTTTTGAGGCCCTAAACGACGTTTTTTGGGTAGGAGATTTGTTGCGATTTTGATCATCAAAATCGTCACAAAAGTTGTAGTCCTCGGATAGAGCTTTCTAATGATGTATCATGTGCGTCAAACGGAGATAGTATGCCAAAGTTACGTCCCTGGGAAGTTGAAACACCAATTTACCCAAACGGGGCCCTTAGTTTTGGCGCTTCATCTCCTAGGGTTAGGTTTTTGGGATGTTGAGGGTTCTCCATTGTTTCTCAATAATAAATAGGCCTTCGAGCCTCATTGTAACTCAGTTTAGAGGCCTGTAGCCGCCACATCTCTTCTCAGAGATAGCTACCAGCGCCCTAGCTAGTTTTATTTTCCATTCTGTCTGTAAGCAAATTTCAGTTCTTTGATATTAATGAAATGAAGTGTTACTTCCGCTGCATCTCTGTATTTATGGTTATGTGTTTATTCTGTTGCGTTCCTGCATAAATCCAGATCAAGGAGGAAATGGAGTTCCTTGAAATTACATAGCTTGGCATGGCATATTGCTATGCTGCCAAGATTGAGCAAAAATTTAAGTAGAAGAAGTGAGACTTTGGATACGCGAATCTGAAGTTAGGGAAAGGTGCCCCCGAACCACAGAACAAGCAGCAAGGCCAAAGTGGGGAAACCTAGAACAACACCACAACTCCAAATAATCACACGGGGAAGTGGTGTGAATTTCATAATAGCCCCACTCACAGCAGAAATGAGTTTCGAGCCAAACGGTCTTTGGTGGCCGAACTAAAGGCACCTGAATCAGATGCATGTTTTGATCCTAAGTCAGAACAAGACAGAGGAAATCACAAAGGGAAGAAGATCATTGATGCAGATCCTAGTTCCATTGTTGCCACCACCAAGATCCAGAGGGAGGATCCTGAGGATCTAGAGGCTGGGGTGTGCCTCTTCCATTCACAGATGTGGGTGAAGGGTTCTCCACTGCAATTCCTTGTTGATAACGGAAGCCAAAAGAACCTTATTCCAGCAGAGGTCATGAAGCGGCTCAGCCTGCCCCCCATAGTACACCCGCAACTGTATACAATTGGGTGGCTTCACCCAGGGAGAGATCTCTGCCTCCGCCGACAAATCCACCTCCCCTACAGTATCAAGCCATTCACATATGAGGTATTGTGTGATGTTTCTCCTCTTATTGTAGCTGATGTATTATTGAGCCAACCATACTTATGGAGGAAACATTATGTGTATGAGTCTAGGCCTCATGCTGTTATTATTACTTTGTGAAATATTTTGTACATGATACCAGAGGTAGTACCTCCTCCTTTCATCTCTTTGACTACTGCAAAATAATGCAGTAAGATTGTTTCCCAAACCAGGAAATTTATTTCCCTTACAACTCGATCATAGGGAAAGAAGAATATTGTGATCACAACCTCAAAATATGGCTCCCCTGCACGGTTGCAACAGATGGATAATGTCATGGAGGAATACGATGACATTTTCTCCTCACTCACAAAGGTTCCTCTACACCTTCAAGACAAGCACTCCATTGATTTGACCCCCGACACACTGCCGCCTGATGTTTCCATACCTCATACAACTACATAGACAGAATACACACATGTATTTTCTAAGGCTGAAAAAGAAACCAAATTTACCAAAGGCATCCAAGATGTCCACCCGTAGGTCTATGACATCTTCGACAAATATAATACCCAATTCAACAGAATTTTCCTCATCTCCTGGAGGATCTCAACGCAATGGGGACTATTTCTTCCTAAGGAGGGATGACTAATCCAGGGGGATATTGGTGGCCACCCACCTATTCCATTTGACCCACACAACCAATTCTTGTATCTTTTCAATTTCAACAGAACTTCCTATTTTTAGCAGGTTATTGGTTCCTGAAATTTCGAAGCCATTTTGAGCCATGTGGATATTGGTGGCCACCCACCTATTCCATTTGGACCCGCACCATCAGTTCTTTCATTTTTTCAGTTTCAGCACAACTTACTATTTTTAACATATTTTCATGTCTTGAACTTCCCGAGCCGTTTTAAGGCCCTAAACAACATTTTTTGGGCATCGCGCTGCTGGAAAATATGATTATGTTCCGCAATATACATTTGCATTCATCAGTCCTAGCCCTCGGATAGACATTTTAACAATGTATAATGTGTTTCAAACAAAGATAGGATGCCAAAGTTATGACCCCACGAAGTTGAAACACAAATTTACCCAAATGGGGCCCATAGTTTTGGCGCTTCATCTCCTACGGTTATGTTTTTGGATTTTTAGGGTTTTGCATTATTTCTAAAGAATAAAAAGGCCTTTGAGCCTCGATGTAATAGAGTTCAAAGGCATGTAGCCACCACATATATTCTCAGAGATAAGCTACCAATGCCGTAGCTATTTTATTTCCATTATGTCTGTAAGCATATTTATGTAATTTGATATTAATGAAATGAAGAATTATATCTACTACATCTCTGTGTTTATGTATATTTATGTATTTTGTTTCGTTCCTGCATAATTCTGGATCAGTGGTATCACAACGATCTTCTCTTTCTCTATTTTTCTTTGCATGTCCCCAACACAATCAAGGTATAACGAGTTAGGGAATAATCTGGTTGAACCCTTGCAATATCAACCTCGCAAATCCCGATGACCTCCCATGGCGAAAAAAAAGAAAGAGGAGGGAGTAGGAGATCCTATCAAAATATTGTTCGAGGAGGTCCTTAAGAAACAAAGGAACGCAAAGATGGAATACTTTTCTCATATCCTTCAACGACTACCCACCTACAATGCATCTGCATCCAACAACCACTCTGGAGGTGCCACTCCCTTCAAGGTACAGGTAAACTTGGACATTCCAATATTTGAAGGCCAGATAGATGCAAACGCTGTCGATAGATGGTTGAATTTTCTAGAAGGGTATTTTTCAGTCCAAGATTTCTCTGCCCGAGAAAAGATTATTTTTTCACTCCTTAAAGCTTCCTCCCATGTCAAGGATTAGCGGGAAACGTACTATGAGAAAAAAGACGAAGGGGAATCCTCTTTGTTCTCCACTGCACCCATTTGGAATTCATTCTGAGACAACATAAATGAACAATATTACCCTTTGGGGAGCTATGAGGAAATGTACATCCAATGGACCATGTTGTGGCAACAAAGGGATCAAGATGTGCATGAATTGACAAATTTGTTCCATACCGTGCGCACAAAGTTAGGTAGTAAAGATTCAGAGAGACATTTGGTGCTCAAGTACTGCAACTATATGCACATACACATTCAGGAGGAAATGGAATTCCTTGAAATTACATCCCTTGGCATGGCATATCATTATGTCATGAATATCGAGCAAAAATTTAAGCAGAAGCGAGACTTTGGATCTGCGAAAACGAAGCCAGGAAAAGGCACCCCCGAACCGCAGAAAAAGGGGTAAGGCCAAAGTAGGGAAACTTATAACAAAATCACGACTCCAGATAATGACACGAGGAAGTGGTATGAATTTCATAACAACCCCACTCATAGCACAAATGAGTGTTGTGCCAAACAGTCGTTGGTGGCCAAACTAAAGGCACCTGAATCAAATGCATGTTTTGATCTCGAGTCAGAACCAGACAGAGGCAATGAAAAAGGGAAGAATATATTTGATGCGGATTCTAGTGCCATTGTTGCAACCACCAAGATCTAGAGGGAGGATCCCAAGTATCCTGAGGAGGGGGAGCACCTCTTCCATTCATAGATGTGGGTGAAGAGTTCTCCATTGCAATTCCTTGTCAATAGCAGAAGCCAAAAGAACCTAATTTCAGTAGAGGTTGTGAAGCAGCTTGTCCTACTGACCATAGCACACCCATAGTCGTATACAATCGGGTGGCTTCACCTTGGGAGAGATCTCTGCGTCCGCCAGTAGTGCCACCTTCCATATAGTATCAAGCCATTCACAGATGAGGTATTGTGTGATTTTGTTCCTCTTGATGTAGATGATGTATTACTGGGCCAACCATACTTATGGAGGCGACATGTTGTGTATGAGTCTAGGCCTCGTGCTGTTATTATTAATTTTGGAAATAACTTGTATGGGATACCAGAGGTAGTACTGCCTCCTGTCATCTCTTTGACTACTGCAAAACAACACAATAGGATTGTTTCCCAAATCGGTAAATTTATTTTCCTTACAAATTTTTCACAAGGAAAGAAGAATATAGTGGCCACAACCTCAAAACAAGGCTCCCCTACATGACTGCAACAGATGGACAAATTCATGGAGGAATAGGAGGACATTTTCTCCTCACTCAAAGAGGTTCCTCTACACTATCAGGACAAGAAATACATTGGTTTGACACCCAATGCACACCCGCCTAATGTTGTCATACCTCATACCACTACATAGATAGAATCCACACATGTACTGTATGAGGCTGATAAAGAAACCAAATTTACTAAACACATCCAGCATGTCCACTCGCAGTTCCATGACATATTTGACAAATATATGACCCAATTCAATAGAATTTTCTTCATCTCATAGAGGATCTCAACAAAATGGGGGAAATTTCTTCCTAAGCAGGGAGGAATGACCCGAGTGAATATTCGTGGCCACCTAGCTATTCCATTTCCACCTGCACCATCAATTCTTGCAGCTTTTCACTTTCAACACAACTTACTATTTTTACCAGGTTTTCGGTTGCTAAAATTTTAGACCTATTTTGAGCCACATGGATATTGGTGGCCACTCAAATATTCCATTTTTACCCGCACCATCAGTTCTTTCAGTTTTTTAGTTTCGACACAACTTACTATTTTTAGCAATTTTTTGGGTCCTCAACTTTTGGAGCCGTTTTAAGGCCCTAAATGACGTTTTTTGGGCATCCTGCTGTGGGAAAATATTATTCCGTTCCATAATAGACATTCATGGTGATCATTTTTAGTCCTCAGATATATCTTTCGAACGATGTGTCATGTGCATCAAACGGAGATATGATGCCAACGTTATGACCTTAGGAAGTTGAAACACCAATTTACCAAAACGGGGCCCATAGTTTTGGCGCTTCATCTCCTATGGTTATGTTTTTGGATGTTTAGGGTTTTTCATTATTTCTCAACAATAAATAGGCCTTCAAGCCTCATTGTAACACAGTTTAGAGGCATGTAGCCACCACATCTCTTCTTAGAGATAAGCCACCAACGCCCTGGCTATTTTATTTCCATTATGTTTGTAAGAATATTTATGTTAATTCATATTAATGAACTAAAGAATTATTTCCACTGAATCTTTTTGTTTATGTATATTTATGTATTTTATTGTGTTCTTGCATAAATCTGGATAAGTGGTATCTGAGCGGTCTTCTCTTTCTCTTTTTTTCTTTGCATGTCCCCAATGCGGTCAGGGTATAAGGAGTTAGGGCTTGATCTGGTTGAACCCTTGCAAGATTAGCCTTGCAAACCCCAACGACCTGTCTTTGCGGAAGAAAAGAAAGATGAGGGAGCAGGAGATCCTATCAAAATATTGCTTGAGGAGGCCCTCGAGAAACAAAGGAGCATGATGATGGATAACTTTGCTCAGATCCTTCAATGACTGCCCACCTATGGCGCATATGCATCCAACAACCACTCTCGAGGTGCCACTCCCTTCAAGGTATAGGTAAACTTTTACATTTCGGTATTTGAAGGCCAGATAGATGTAGACACCGTCGATAGATGGTTAAATTTTCTAGAAGCATATTTTTCAGTCCATGATTTCTCCGACCTAGAAAATATTATTTTTGCACTCCTAAAAGATGCCCCCCATGTCAAGGATTGGTGGGAAACGTACTCTGAGAAAAATAACGAGGCAGAACCCTCTCTATTCTCGGGCGCACCCACTTGTAATTTGTTCTGGGACAACATTAAGGAATAATATTACCCCATGGGGAGCTATGAGGATAAGTACATTTAATCGACCATGCTACGACAACAAAGGGATCAAGATGTGCACGAACTAAGACATTTTTTCCATACCCTGCACACAAAGTTGGGTATTAAAGATTCAGAGAGAAATTTGGTGCTCAAGTACCGCAGCTGTCAACACAGATACATTCAGGAGGAAATGGAGTTCCTCAACATTACATCGCTTCGCACGAAATATTGCTATGCAGCCAAGATCGAGAAAAAATTTAAGAAGAAGAAGCAAGACTTTGGATCCACGAATACGAAGCCAGGGAAAGGTGCCCCTAAACCACAAAACAAGGGGCAAGGCCAAAGTGGGGTGACTCAAAACAACATGACAACTCCAAAGAAAGACATGGGGAAGTGGTGTGAACTTCATAACAGCCCCACTCACAGCACAAACGAGTGTCGGGCCATGCAGTTGTTGGTGGCCAAACCAAAGGCACCCGAATTAGATGCATGTTTTGATCCTGAATTAGAACCAGACAGAGGCAATGAAAAATGGAAGAAGATCATTGATGTGGATCCCAGTGCCATTGTTTCCACCAGCAAGATCCAGAGGGAGGATCGAGAGGATCGAGAGGAGGGGGAGTGCCTCTTTCATTCACAAATGTGGGTGAAGGGTTCTCCACTACAATTCCTTGTCGATAGCGGAAGCCAAAATAACCTCATTTAAGCAGAGGTCGTGAAGCGGATCAGCCTACCAACCATAGTACACTTGTAGCCATATACAATCTGCTGGCTTTACCCAGGGATATATCTCCACGTCCACCAGAAATGCGACCTTCCGTACAATATCATGCCATTCATGGCTGAAGTATTGTGTGATGTTGCCCCTCTTGATGTGGCTGATGTATTATTGGGCCAAATAGACTTATGGAGGTGACATGCTATGTATGAGTCTAGGCCTCATGTTGTTATTATTACTTTGAGAAATAACTTTTACAAGATACCAGAGGTAGTACCGCCTGCTGTCATCTCTTTCACTACTACAAAAAAAATGCAGTAAGATTGTTTCCCAAACACAAAAATTTATTTTCCTTACTACTCTCTCACCGGGAAAGAATAATATTGTGGCCACAACCTCAAAATAGGGTTACCCTGCATAGCAGCAATACATGGACAAAGTCATGGAGGAATATGAAGACATTTTCTCCTCACTCACAGAGGTTCCTCTACACTGTCATGACAAGCACTCCATCGATGTGACCCCCAACACACCACCACATGAAGTTTCCGTACCTCATAAAACTACATAGATAGAATCCACACATGTACTGTCAGAGGATGATAAAGAAACCAAAATTACTAAATGCATCCAGCATGTCCGCCCCCAGGTCCATGACATCTTCAACAAATCTAATACCCTATTCAGCAGAATTTTCCTCATCTCATGGATGATCTCAACGCAATGGGAACCATTGCTTCCTAAGGAGGGAGGAATGATCTAGGTGGATATCGGTGGCCACCCACCTATTCCATTTGGACCAGCACCATTAATTCTTGTAGTTTTTCACTTTCAACACAACTTACTATTTTTAGCAGGTTGTCAGTTCCTGAACTTTCAGAGCTGTTTTGAGCCACGTGGATATTGGTGGCCACCCACCTATTCCATTTGTACCCGCACCATCAGTTCTTTTAGTTTTTCAATTTCGGCACAACTTACTATTTTTAGCATTTTTTTGAGTCCTGAACTTATAGATCCGTTTTAAGGCCCTAAATGATATTTTTTTGGCATTGTGCCATTGGAAAATATAATTTCAATCTGCAATCAACATTCGCTATCAAAATTTTTAGTCCTCGGATATATCTTTCTAACAATGTATCATGTGCATGAAACAGAGATATGATGCCAAAGTTATGGCCCCGAGAAGTTGAAACACCAATTTACCCAAACGTGGCCCATATTTTTTGTGCTTCATCTCCTACGGTTAGGTTTTTGGATGTTTATGGTTTTTCATTATTTCTCAACAATAAATAGGCCTTCGAGCCTCATTGTAACATAGTTCAGAGACATGTAGCCACCTCATCTCTTCCTAGAGATAAGCTACTAGTGCCCTAGCAATTTTATTTCCATTATATCTGTAAGCATATTTATGTTATTTGATATTAATGAAATGAAGCATTATTTCTGTTGCATCTCTATGTTTAAGTATATATCTGTATTTTATTGCGTTACTACATAAATCCATATCACCTTCTTAGCTTGCTTGAGGTACATTCATTTTTTATGGTTGTAGCCGTAAAAATACCCAGTCGCCTACATCAAAACTCTATTCATTATGATGTTGATCTACCTTTTTTATGTGTTTCACATTATGGATATCAAAGTATTGCTCCATTTGTAGTATCCATGTTATCAGATCCTTGTCATCAAACTTCCTCATATCGATATTTGGAATATGGTGGACCTCTAATCCAATGTTAGAGTTTATGAAATCATGATTAATGTTTATTTTGTTCTCATCATGAGTTTCCTCTACTACCTTTTCGTCATTAGGAATCATTTCTTGTAGCAATTTTGTCAAACCTTCCTTTAAACCATCCATTTCTTCTTTTAGTTTTTATTTTATAGTATCGATCTTAGCTTCTATATCATTCTTCAAACCATCTATGCCATTCTTGAAATCATCCATCTTAGCTTCCATTCCATTCATCTTAGCTTCGATGCCTTTCTCAAAACCATCTAGTTTAGCTTCCATTTCAATATTGGTTGTTTTTTCTGAGAGTCACATTTGTTGCACTTGGTCTCGTCATTTTGATATATCATGTTGCACTTATTCCCCTTCATGCATCATAATATAATTTTATGAGGACTTAATCGGTGTGGAGTTATTTTTTGTAGGAATTTTAGAACAAAATAGTGATATTTATGCTTCAATATGCCCTTGGAATCACTTCAAAATGAGTTTTTAAACAATCATTACGCAATTTAAAAAACGATACACACATTTTTCTTTCTTTTTAGGAGCTTTCTATTGATCCTTTTGTATCTTCGTGATTTTGGAACCAAAATAATTTAACTTCATACCTATATTATCCCTCTGAGACATATTTCCAATGTCATAGGTCATACCTGTTTTGGATTCTTCAAGACAAAGTTATACCTAATCTCCCACAATGACCTAATTATGGATTAGTTTGGTAGAGAGAAATTGTATGGCATGCCACATCTCACTGTTTCATTTTTCAATTTTAAAATAGAGACAAGAAATTACATTCCATGAAATTCCATGAATTCGAATTTGATGCTCAGAGGGAAATTTATGACGATTTTCCCAAGGTCACCTCTTTGAGATGAAATTGTGAAGCCTTCAAAAACCCTAAATTCCTCATATCATTTCTCTGATAATATAGAGAAAAAATATGTAAAAATTTTACACAAAGTTCATCACGATTTTGGCTCAAATGGGTTTTTTCAGCAACTGCAAATTCATAGAAAACAAAATTATAGCGAAAATCCCACGATGACCTGTTTGTAGCAACGAAACACTAGAATCCAAAGCTATGATACCAAATGTTATGAAACCAGATCACAAAATAGAAGAAAATATAGATAGATGACTTAAAAATCACCCTCTTTGAGGGGGAAACCTCCTTTACAATACATAAATGAACATGTATTGGATGATACAAATGACAAAACCTCCTTTCTATATCTAGGAGTCCAATGGGTCATAATATAATCACCGACATAACAATAACAATGTAAGGGCACAAAAATAACAATAATAGGCTTCTATTGGGCACAATAATGACAATATGGGGACTACATGGGAACAACAATAAAAATAAGCTAATATATACTAACAATAACAATAAGGGGATACACTAGTATCATCGAGACCTAACATTACATATAGAACATTTTTAGATAAATCAGATAAGACCAGACTAATATTCCATGTATATTTGACAGATAAAAAGGGAGGAATGATAATAGCAATGCTTGTACTAACATTGTTTATCGAAAAACATGAGGAAAAACTTATTAAAAATTATTGTGATTCTGATGAAGTGGAATCCAAATTTTCCAGTGTAAGAGAATATTTGTCGACATTTCGAATCCCAATAGGGATCCATCTTCAGGACAAGTGAATGAAGGAGTGAAAGAAGGAATTGGGTCAAATTTATAGAGAAAGGAAAATTATAAGAAGAGCTGATAAGCATTAATTTCTAGGAATTAATTAATTAATTTTAATTAGATTAAATTAAAATTAATTAATTTATTAATTAATTACATATATTGAATAAATTATATTAAAAATATCTAATAATGATATCTATATATAATGATAATATCTACTAATATAATAATACTATTATTATTATTAATTTTTTTAAATTTTTTATAAATATTTTATTTAATTTATGATTAAATTTCAGAAGAAAAAAATTAATTTCATAATTCCTATGATCTTCTTTTTCTTAATTAGAATTAATTAGTATTTATTTAATAACTATTTAATAATACCTAATACATAGTAAATATTACTAATAATAGTTGAATTAGTTTATAAGGATTAATAAAATCTAATAATGATAAATTATTAATAACCACTAATAAAATCTAGATTCCTCTTCATCAATTGATAACCATAGGAGCTTGGAAACTAGTATTGTGATTCTATTAGAAATTTTGGAATAATGCCAAAGCATAAATATCATACTGGTGATTGTGAGAAAACTATTTTGCTAAACTCTAACATTGTAGAAAACTTTGGTCCTTTTTATGGAGAGTACTAGTTTTCCCAAAATATGAGGATTGCAACTCTATCTCGTAGTCATGATCCATTTCTATTTGGCACAATAAATTCCATTGGAATTTCAACATCATAGACATGGATGCAATATGTAATAGAAATTAAAGAGAGGAATGTCGATCAAGACAAGAAAATAGTAAATTTAGATTCATTTCAATGTCTCAATGATAGAAATTTATTGTCTACCTCTTATACAATTTAAATGTATTGTTTCAATATTACATAAGTGATAGGTTCAAGTACACAAAAAACTGCTTCCAATGTATCTTTCAATCCAAAACAATTGCAAGAAAAAAAAAATCGACCCATTTTGATAAAAACTATAGTTAAAAAAACATGAAAATGTTTCACAAACTTCAGAATCCATGTTCATTTATTCATTGAAATCAAAGAAGAAAGTGGAAAGTATAAGAAAAATGAATTTATTCAACAAGTGGAGTATGCATGGTAATATATATATATATATATATATATATATATATATATATATATATATCTATGTATATATATCGAGATAGAGAGAGATGTTGATTTCAAGTTGTTAGGTCTCTATTTTCTACATCAATTTCATAGAACCTCCAAGGACTCCTACTAACAACTAGTACATAAATGAATTCCTTTGAAACTATATGTGAGAAATGCAGTAGTCCAATTACAATTGTAAGAACTATGGATGAAACTATGGTTTATTGTACTATTTGCAAGGAAAATTGTCACTTTTTTCATTTCCATCAATTAAACTATGTGATACATGAAAATGATAGGACTACAAAATATTTTGTTCTAAGAGGAATCAAACTATAAAAAAGTATTTCCTAAGCTATGAAAAGTTTCCTATCACCAATATTGTGCAAAAAAATCAATTGTTGTTTATTTGTTATCCAATTTTGAGATCCATGGTACATATACAATAAATAATCAAAATGTGATTTGTAACCACCCCTCCCAACATTCACCTACCTTTATAAGCTCGTAGGGTAAATTTCAGGCTGAGTGCTACTATGACATGACTTGACCTCCAAGTTCCAATTATGGAAGTGGTCTCTACAATCCAACCACAAAGCGAAATCTCTTACGAACGATAGCCCACTCAGGAGGTTGGAAACCACCTCAAGTGGTCCATCCTTGAGATGGAACCCTTTTTTCACTAGGGAAACTCCATAACCACACCCATAACACTTCATCTATGGAGTTATGCAGCTCCAACCACACTCACAAGCTTTCCTACGTGCAATTGTGACTTAAATTCCCATTTTTTGTGCATGTGCTCGCAAGATCTAAGAAAATTTCACAGGAAAGCCTCTAGAGCGCTGCCCAGAACTTCTTATAACTTTCTATAATCATGATTAAGGTAATAACAATGCCAAAAATTCAAGCTTGAAGAAACAACTTGACCTATACATCCTAACACACATTATACATTTCATCAAACATATGGTAAACATATAAGTTACAGGTCATGAATGCATATATGATCATAAGCCTTTGGAATTCATCTGAGAATCACCAATAAGGTCTAATTCCATCTCAAGTAGTTGCAACAACACTTTTTATCCCATGCTTTCATCAACCATTCGAATACTTATCAAATCTTGAACAAGAGCCATAAATAGAGCACATAATTCAACCATTCTTATAATGAGCATATAACTAGAATATTATCCATGAAAATTTAACCATCAAATCACCATAATAACAATTACAAGTGCTCATAAATCATAATAGGAAAACAATTGTTATTCACATATGTGAAATCCAACCAAATCAGGGACTTGCACATACGACCCCTCCATAGATTTGGTTGAACCAAATATTTCTTAAAAAAAAAAAACCCACATGCAATTTTCCAAGCCTGAATGTGGGATCCCATGGGATAATCCAAGAGATAATCAACCACAGAATCTAGAGGTTAAACCACCTCCACCCTCAAGTTAATGTGATCTCACCTAAACCAGTCCTGAGATCACAAAACAAAACCAATAATGGATGCCTCATAATTTATTCACCATACCTTGAGGAATTTTCTTATGTCCACCCACCTCTTGAGGGCTTCCCAGAGAAAACCATCTCCATTCCCAACCCTTGGGAATTTTATTGAGATCACCTCACCTAATTCAAAAATCTTTTGGCAATCCAAATCTCAACCAAGAATGAATCCCATAACACCATGGCTATATAGGAAATGGAAAGAAAACTCTAAAACCATTGTCAAACCCAAAAAAACCCATGCTAATGACAACAAATAAACCAAATAAAAAAAACTACATACCATGCACTCACACCTCAACTAGGAAATCACACATGCTACCTATTACCTGCAAAATTATCCTATTGAACCTATTGATCCAACCTTATCCTTGCTTTCCTTCACTTTCCTTTACTTCACTTTTCTTTCCTTTCTCCAAATCCAAGTGAATGCAAAAATTTTCCAAGAATACTGAAGTGTGCAAGAGTGTATCAGAGAGAGAGTTAAATAAGAGAGCTAAATTGAACTAACAAAAATCTGTGAACTGATCCTATGACACATTTTTATTATTGATTTCACTTTTTTCTTCATTTTCCTTTATTTTTCATCTAATTTCCCTTGCATGCAAATTTGTGTATCTTAACCTCCCCTTTCTCCTATTTTTGTTTATTTTCATAATTAAAGGTCAATTATTGCCTCTTTGTCTTTGCCAATGCATTTTCCAATTTCCATATCCACAAATATAAAAAAAATGATTTCCACTAAATTGTTTACTGAACATTCATCTTGTAATACATGTGTCATGAGCTTGGTATTAGTTTTCATTTATTATCCTTTATTACACGAAACGTTAACACAGGGTTTTTACAAACCCCCCCATTGGGGGAACACCATCCTTGGTGCTCTATGACACCTATGACTAGAAAACCATTGAAAAAAACATATTTCCTTTCAAACTTTATAACATAGCTCATTTTGGTAGTTACAACCCCCCCCCCCCCCCCCCCAACACACACACACACACACACATATACACCAAAAACTCATTTTCCTGAACCAGTAAACAACGAAGGATACAAATCCTTCATCTGATCAAGCATATCCCATGTAGCTTCACCAGGCCTAAAGTGCTTCCACTACACTTTAAATTTCTCTATTGCTCAATTCTAGAAAATGAGTTATTTCCATTGCAATAGGCACCGAGGTTCTAGCTAGAACTCTCCCTATGGTTCCAACTACAATACAAACAAATCGATCTCATGATCAACATTCTATACATATCTCTTAAGAAATTAAACATGGAGAACATGATAGAATTTCATCGTTGGGGGAAGTGCAAGTCTGTAGGTCATTGGTATAATCTTCTCAAGGATATTAAGAGACCCACGATACCAAGATGCCATCTTGGCACATGATACAATACCTAAAGAGATTCTCCTGGGATTGATGTACAAGTACACATTCTCCAAAACTTGAAACTCCTTGAATACTTTGTGCTAGTCTGCATAACTCTTCTACATGTCCTGTTCTGCCTTTAAATTCCTCTTGATAACTTGCATTTCTTGTTCCATCTTCACCAACATATCTGGTCCAATCAACACCCTGTTTATTGGACCACCCCAGTTGATAGGACTATTACAACTCTTCCCCTAAAGAGCCTCAAATGGAATCATCCTCAAGGACTCCTCATACCCATTATTATAAGAAAATTGTACCAGTGGAATATAATCCTCCCACTTCCTATGTTGATGCATAACATACATCCTCAGCATGTCCTCAAGAATCATGTTAACTGATTTTGTCTTTTCTTGTAGATGATAAGTTATCTTGAAAACCCATCTCTATCCCCAAACCTACAAACAAATCCTTCCAAAATCTAGAAGTGAATTTGAATCTTTGTTTGATATGATCTCACAACACAGAATAATAGAAATTCTGACAAAGAGTGTGATATCATCATACTTGTTCTGGGCATCATTGTCAAGCGGCTATTTAAAATCACTAACAAGGTTCGCTTTATATATCATTGACCGGGTCTTTTGAATGGAGGTGCTCTTGGCCCTCAAATCCCTTAGATTACATGTGCTGCAAAAAAGACACACTGCCCCTCAATTTAAGTAAGCAGTGTGTCTGTTGCCTAGATGAATAAAAAATTTACTCTAAAATAGGGTATGGATCAATGGTTTCGATGAATACCTGCATCTACGGTGTTATTGTTGTCATATTTCATTTAAATAAAAGATGTAAGAGATAATTGTTTAAAAAAATTATAAATTGATACATAGATTTTTTTTAAATGATAACTATTAAATTTATGTAAACTTTTTGTTATTTTTTTACTAATAAATTTTGATAATAAATTTTATATTTAGAGTTTTTTTTTTTTTAATATTTTTTCTTTAATCAAAGGAATTAGCAATTGGGTCAGAGACTCTCATGCAACCCACTATACATTTGTCTGTAGACTCGCATGCTACCCACTATATTTTTGAGGCCCATGACTTGTCCTTCTCTCTTTAGTTACCTCCTTGGTAGTGAGTTTTTGATCTCTTAGTTTATTCTAGTTAACAAAATACTCACATTATTTCGATCATATATTGAGCTTTACATCCTCAACAATTAATTTAAACATTATCCTCTAAACGTTTTTTAAATAAATATATTCCACTTGACTTTATGTTATTAATGAAAATGGATCTAATGAAATGAATGGTTTTTTTTAAGATAAGTTTGAATATAAATTTTTTATATATTTGAATAAAATTTAAAGTTTTGATTAAATTAAATCTTTCTGAATTTTGGCTTTTGTGATGCATAATTTTTACAGAGATCTTTAGGTGATCAGCTCATAGGAAAAAACTTGGTCGACCTATTTCTAACCAATGAGTGGTTCATCTTTAGAACAAGATGAGAGATCAGATCATTACATCAAACTTAAATAGATGAAGAGAAAGTTTAACTAACCCTTAGAATATAACAAAAAATAACATTATTAATAACAAAAACTATTTATTATTAACAAAGATATTTTTTGATGATGATGGTGGTGGTTAACATCCACTGAGACCAATCTTTGGTCTATAGGACCTAAAGAAAATAGTTATTTAGTTTGATTTAAGATTTTATTCCTATGCTCAAAAAGCTTGGAGAGAAGCCTCCCGAGCTCACTATAATTTTGACATCTTAAAAGGATAGGAAGGTCAGTATTGCAACAAAGATTATGAAATTGAGCTCTAATGTGGTTGTACGTGGGGAACTCTAAGAGGAAGTGTTTTTCATCCTCGATGTTCATATTCTCACAGACATGGCAGATCCTTTCCATCCATGGTGTTTTAGGAACTGTCCAACGACCTGTTCCACTATGGAACTCATGAGAGTTCGTTCTAATCTTGGCTATATTAATTTTCTTCTTTGAGCTAGTTAAAATAGATAGATACTTTTGATCTTCTAGGGTGGTGTTGATGACCTCCTTATAATATCTTAATTTTCTTTTAGCTTCCAGATCTTTCTCACACCACATTTTTTCTTTGAACTTAGAAGCAACTATTTTTTTAATGTTATTAATGTTTTGCAATGCAACATCCTCGTTGATCTCCCAATGGTTTAACCAGACCCTGGTGTCTTTATACCAACCTCGTTTATGCCTTAGGTGGTTTTGGCTGGAATTTAAAGCTAGCTTAGGAATTATAATTAACATAAAACAAATAATCATTTTCTGTCTTTTTAACCATTTGACTAAGAATGGTTGATTTTTTTTTAAATATAATAAAATATAATAAAATTATATTATATTATATTGTATTATATTATATTATAGCAGCTAGTTAATCTTTCTCTTTGGAAATATTTTCATATCTGATTATCACAAAAAGGTCCGTATGAAGTTTCAAAATATTCTTTTTCAATAATATTGAAAAATAAATATTTATTTTTCAAAGTTAAAAATTATAAGCTGTATTGGTCAATGTTAAACTAATAAATAGAATAAATAGATTTTTAGAGTCCTCCATTCAGAAGGACTAATAATGTAGATAGAGGTGAACTTTATAGTTAATTTTTCTTTTGATATTTTTAGTTCATTTTTACATGAGCGTTTTTCATTTTCGCATTTTTCCAAAAACAATTTCACATAGGTTTTATCCATATTAACCATTAGGGGAATTTTGAGGTCTAAAATGGGCCTCCTAAGGAAAGTATAAAATAATAGTGGAAAAACTAAAATGAGATTTTATTACATCATCAAATTTTAGAGGGAAAAAAGCAAAAACTATTGTTTCAACCCGTATTTTCAACTTATCTCCCAAAGTGTTTAGTCAAATTTCGAGCGAGAAATTGGGAATATTAGATTTGGATGCAAATTTAATTCCTCATCCAAGGAGTACCCATGTTGCATACTTTTGATGGGTTCCTACTACATGAAAAATGAGAAATACATAAAAAAACGTGATTGTAATCACGTTTTTATGTATTTCCATTTTTCATGTAACGGCGTCCATTGAAAGTATACAGCATGAAACTCCTTTGGGTGAAAATTAAATTTTGCATCTAAGCGGAAATTTGAGTAAAAATTGTGGGAGATAAGTTGAAAATACGAGTTGAAAAAGTAGTTTTATTATTTTATTATTTTTAATATTTTTACCCTTTTATTTAAAAAATGGTAAATCATCCCCCATGGTTGACATCATCATCTTGAATCCTATTGGTTGTTATAAAGTTTATTTTTGTTGTACATTTTTCTTAGGAGGCCCATTTTAGACCTCAAAATTCCCCTAATGTCCCTATCTACCAAGCACCCAGAGGGATCAAATCTCTTTTCACTCTAAAAGAGATTTGCATATCAAGATATTTGATCCCATTCAGTAGGCTATATTTCACATGAATACCATAGGTCAATATCACGGAACATTTTTATTTTTATTTTTATTTTATTTTTATAAGGTTATTTTTATTTTTTTATTTTATTTTGACCTAGTTAAAATGTTTACATCACATTAGGTTTTTTATTTAATTTTACTTTTTAATTATTTATTTTTTTATTTTTATGTAATTTGATTTAATCAAAGCATTAAACATTACAACACAACATCTCTATCATATTTTACACTTAATAAGTGAATAAATTGAACTTTATAGTTAATTTTATTTACAAATTTTATATACAACTTAATTTTGTAGTAATTTAACTCATTTTTTAATGAAGAGATATTTTAATCTATTCATATATTTAAAATACATTTTCAAATTATATTTTTATATTAATGAAAAAACCCATAAAAAAAAACATAAAGTTATTATAACTTGTTTTCTTAACCTAAATTATAATAATTTTCATAAAAATAAATAAATCAAACTTCCATCTTCTTTTAGGGAATAAAATGCACTTATATACTCACTTCTTTTAAAAAAACTTGAATTTACTATTTTAAAAAGGGTGTAATAATACAAAAGAAAGGAATCCGCTAGGTTTTAAAAGTTTATCAATTTTAAAAGAATATATTATTTTTTAATATTTTGTTTTAATAAAAGTCATTCTTGTTTTTTAATGTTTTGATTTAATAAAGAAATATATTAATTTTTAATGTTTGGTTTAGAAAATTTACATAATAATTTTTTATTTTTATTAATTTATTTTAAAATAATAAAAATTTGAAAATAAATAAATAAAATATAAAATTATTTATAAATTAATAAATTAAAAATAATTTTATTTTTGTAATATATCATTAAAAATAGAATATATTTTTAAGAAAAGAGTGACGTCATACATGTGAGTTGATTTAAATAATAAATATTGGAAAATTACTTGCGAAAAATCAAATGACAGGTTTTTCAGATTTTTATTATTTAAAATTTATTTTCAATTGTACTTTCACTTGAACTAATAAAACATAACGTTTTTCAAGAAAAATTTCAAATCATAAAACTTACAATATTGATAAATATCCCACAACGTCAAATGCTCACCGTTGCGAAGACTGGCCTATTCAAAGGCACGTACGTAATGAGCCGCTTTTCAATATTTGGATTTAAGAGGATTAAAATGGTCTCGAGTTACCATGGCGGGCCCGACACCCTCTTTACGCTTTCACCTTGGACCACGCATTCCTCCTAACGTTGCTCAACATGGGATACCGGGTCATCATACGGAGCTCTCCATCCTCACTCTCATTAAAATTAGTTATGTATTTTTAGTGAAAAGGGAAATTGTGATTTTATTAAGATTAATTTTTTAAATGATAATTGGGAAAAAATATGATAATTTTATAAATTTGATTGATCAAATTTGTATTATGTCAAATAATATTTTTATCCGAATACTAAACTGAAAAAATTATGAATTAGTTAGGAAATTTAAGAAAGATCACACAAATGAACCAAGTTATATGAGTTAGTATGTAAAATAAAAAATCGCCTAAAAACCAATTATGATTGTCTAATATGGAAGAGTGGTAAGGCTATGTATGATTATTTAGTATGGATGATTTGTAAAATTATTTTATGTTTTGTAAATTTTTTACTCAGCGAAATTAGATAACAATAAAAATAAAATAAAACACAATTGAAAATAAAATAAAAATAATAATAATAATTATAGTTATTAATAAAAATATTTTGAGTAGATTGTTTGCTAGAAACATTTTGTGCTATGGACTGTTTGTCTTTTTCTAATTGAGAAACTCGGAATTTTACAACAGAAATTTCAGATTTAAGCATATGTATTTCACTACTCACCTCCAACAAAGTAAGTGAACGAACTTTGTTCTACATTTGATCCCGTTGATAGGCTTTGGTGTTGCGCTCAAAGAATGCTTCAATAGTTCGAATCCCTTCATTTACAAATATACATATTGGACGAGGATATGATTATGATATTTCTTTCAAAGCATTCATACGGGCAATGAAAATTTGAATGGTGGACGGAATCATTTCAGAAAAGTTTATAAAGAAAGAGCAGAAATCTGGGTAACCGAAATTATTGAGATGTAGCCATAAAAGAAATTCTTGCCTCTCGTGAACCAGGACAAATTTGTAAATAGCAATGGCCAGTTGACCATCAGCAACATCAGCCTAGTGGCATACACAGAACTTAAATCTCTCAGTTTCTTTAGCAAAGAACACCATCGAATGACGCCGAAGAATCATGCCCATAGTCAACCCTGATCCCTCTGTGTTGGTGCTTGATTAGCTGGACATTTCAATAACAACAAGCGTGGTAGTTTACTTACTCTTTTACTAAATCTTTTTATAAAACGATTTTCTTCTGTAACTTATGAATAATAACAATATTCTTGAGGCTAAACAAATCGGATCTCCATTGTATAAATTATCTGTGAAGTAGAAGATACTATTTATCAAAATAAGTATACAAATCAAGGAGCCCTTCCTCACATTATATTTCAAATAGCTTTCTTAATCATGAAGTATCCTATATTAAACGATTTATTTCGCACCATTTTCAATCACAAACAATTTCGTTAGCGAAGGCATTTTGTGACATCGTCTGTCCGAAACAATATTATCAAAGGACCATAAGAGCTAATACGATTAACCTAATCCCTTTCGACTTTGAGCATTGTCCAAAAACATATTCAATCTTGCACTCTCTCAAACTGAAAAGCATTGCAAATCTTCACAGAGTTTCAAAAGGTGAAATCTAAATATTTGGTGAAATAGTTTTTAATCAACTTTCTTCAACCTATTCTCTGGAAACTAAACCTATAATTAATGAAGAGTAAACTCTAAATAACAACTAATCTATATTTTTCATTAATTCTTTCCACAAATCTATATTTTTCATTAATTCTTTCACTGCAATGTATAATCCCATCCTCAATTCAACCCATCGAATTACTTGAAATTTTAAGCTATAATCTAAACCAAATCTCATAGATCCCTAACTGCAATGCAATTCAATTAAACGAAAAGAGATTGATTTGAATGGAACAAAAAGAGTCAAAGGTTCGAACTGAAATCAACACATGGATGATATGCAAAGTTCAACAAGATCCGATTTGTATTACTTTTGTGACACATTTTACTCAGACCTGCCATAAAAAGGAACGACAGAACGGCACATTACAATTTGTGATTAGGCTAATTAATTTTTTTGATCTGATGGTCAGGATTGGAAGATGCCAGTATATTCTGGTCGTCGCCACTAAATCGATGGATAAAATCTACCCCACTAACTTCCTTGCATATCTAAATTAGATGTTTAAACCGTACTTAAATTAATTTTTTACAAATCTAGATTAAAAATTTACTGTCCCATTTACTCACTGCCACCTATCAAATTAAGAAATCCTCCCATCCCATAACCACCACGTTGATGGGCCGCACGTTGCTCATTACAAGACTGTTTGTCTGTTCGTAGACATGTGGCGATGGAATTGGATATGGGGAGTTTAAGAGTCTCCACCTATAAAACGCCCGCCGCCTATTATAAACCATTCGTCGTGGCCACGTAATACCAAGGTTTTTAACAGTCGCCACATATATAAAAGGCCCGCCGCCTATTATAATGCCCGCCGCCGTTTGTATATTGAAAAATATTACATGTGTTTATTGTTTTAGGTTTTTAACAGTCGCCACATATATAAAAGGCCCGCCGCCTATTATAACGGCCGCCGTCGTTTAATATTCTATATAAAAAGAATAAGCGAGGTTTTTCAATCATGGAGTTTGAAAAAGGTTTTAATTTACTGGTACAAAATTTGAAGGGATAATTCAATTCATTTACGATTAATAAAAATTGAAGAAAATATAATTATTATTGGATATAAAAATTTGGGAAGCCCATCTGTTTATTTTCGTTATTTATTGTTTCAATGAGAATCTCTTATATTCTGGCCCTGTTTTTTATTTCTATTGCAGGTATAATCTATGGAATAAGGAAACCTTTCTCTACGACATTACCAAGAGTCCCTTATTATAATGAGTTTAATTGCATTTTCTTTTTCTATAGGTCGACACTTCCGCCTTATTCATCTTGTTTGACGTTACTGTATTGGGTATTGTTTTTCATATATAATTCTAATTTTCTACTGTATTTTTTTTATTTTTAGTTTAAACCTTCATGGTTTTGAATTATATCTATTAATATTTTTCAACTTGACGTTATATATATATATATATTCACAGTAGAACAAAATATTTATTTTCCTATATGCCAAAATATTTTATTTTTACTCTATCCGTTAGAGTTAATAATGTGCTCTTTATCGTTCTAGGTATACTTGTATTCGACACCTGAGTGAAATTATCTGTTACGGTTTTGAATTTGTTTTTAAACTGGAGTTTAATGTTGGCATCCCTAGTATTCATTAGAATTCTATTTTATTCGCTGTGACTATTTCAATATAGTATTATTCTTTTATCAATGCCATTTTATTTAACTAGTTTATTAATGCGTTTCAAAGACATTGTAACTGAATCATGATTTTTTATTTTAGTTCGGTGTGCATGAAACTTCACTAAAACATTTACACAGTTTCATATAATAAGACGCACGACACTGATGCGAATTAAGAGGAAACAATTGGAAAAATCTATGTGTTGTTTAGCCATGAGGGAAGAATATTCAAGAATTAGGTTTAAGGGCCACGCGTCGCTGTTATGGAACGTGGGCGAGAAATGTTATTTGGCGGAATGAAACGTTCTCATGCAAAGTGGGCGGAATGGAACGTGGCCCACGCATAGGTGTTATGGAACGTGGGCGAGAGCGAGCAGGTGAATGAAGGCGGATGCAAGTGCGCTGGCAGAACGTTTCAGTTTCAACTTCATAACGTTTCAGGTGAGCATATCAGGTTCATAACGTTTCCCACAGAGTTTGTATTTACAGAAAATCTTAATGTTTCGCTCTGGAAATTTTAGTTGTCAGTAGCTCGCTTTACAGGTCCGTGCGCTGGATGTGAAAAGTATTCACCGAGCGGAGGAGAGTTTCGTGGGGCGCAGGTTACAGAGTTACAGGTATCTTCGGTGTGTTCCATAATTATATTCTACAATGTTTTATAGAATGATCGCCATATGGAGTTAGGGTTTTGGAATTGGCTGAGCTCTTAGCAGTCCTATATATAGATATTTCTCCCATAGATATGCATTAACATAAGCGTAGATGCTTCGGCAATTACTCTGTCATGTCGTACCACAAACATGGAATATTAGTGCTAAATTTTTCTTATGAATGATATCAACATTTTTCCATACAACTTTCGCTGTTCATCTGTAATTTTCCAAATCACGTGTACTACTGCTTTTGGAGCCTCTCCCCCGGTTGATGCCTCCCTTCTCGCCAAAGCTTTCGAGATCGATGCCTCCCTCGTCCAACTTCTCCAAAGGAAATTCTTGGCAGCTTGATGCCCACTCCATTCATCTAATTCATTCTTTCATTCGTCGGCTGTTATATATGAGACCAACTAAATAAATAAATGAAACCTCTCTTTCCCTCACTTGTAGAGTCGTGACTCTTCTATATGCAATAAAGGATAATTTTACAACAATATGGGTGTTTAAGATTTTTATGTTATAATCATTTTCATTTCCACCTTTATGTTTCTGTTTAATGCACACCACACTGCCAGCTAATATCTTCTCCGTTGAATTGATGGAGCGCTGCAGCATGAATGCATCTCATCTGATCTGATGCAAACAAAATAAAAATATTTGACTTTGAATTATCATTTAATCTGCACTGGTGTGATCTGTTGGGTAGTAGTGTCAAATTTCCGTGTCATGATCGTTTCCTCTTCACTGTTTTGTTTAAGTCACACAACATAAATACATCGACCAGGGTTCTCTTCCAAACAAAACAAAACGAAACACATATGTATGGCTGACCTGAAGAAGAAAACAAAAAAAAACTCACATTATAACACCTACTGCAATGACTTTCAATTAGTTTTTGACTTTAATGACTTTCCAATATTTTTGACTTTAATGACTTTTCAATTTTGTATTTGTTCAACGGCAAAGTTAAATTTTCATTATAATGGCTTTCCCATTTTGTATTTGAATTTGATTTTAACGGCTTTTCTATTTTGTGTCTGAAATGATAAAACGGGATGTGAAGTTAGATGATGTATTCCAAATGATAAAATAGGGGATTCCAAATGTTAAAAAATATACAAAATGATTATTATAATAATTTTTATGCCAAATCATACGAACAATTCGTACCTTTCTGACGGCTTAGTCTTTGGTATCTGTACTTATATTGGAACAATCTCTATTCCAATATACTTATGTTGGTATCTGTAACTACACACCCTAACGCTTCCTGGCAGGGCCCATTTGCTCTGCTCTTTTTCCCTTTCTTTTCGACATTTCTCTAGGGTTTCTAAATTCTTTCGAAATTATTTGTCATGTTTGTAGAAAGAAAAAGAGCGATTCTCTATTATTTGTTTTTGCAAGAAATTTTCCATTAATTACATATGTAAATATTGTCTTCCTTAGAGTAATTGCTATTCCATTTCTGCTTATATGATTTACAATTATTTATGTTTCAGAACATTTAAAAAACGTTTTTCAGAACAGAGTAGTTGCTATTCCATTTCTGCTTATATGATTTACAATTATTTATGTTTCAGAACATTTAAAAAACGTTTTTCAGAACATTTAAAAAACAGAAGTAAAAGGGAAAAAAACAGAAGTTACATGTTCTTTTAATAATCTTAAAATCTGTCTTATAAATGGGAGAAACATTGTGTTATTTGGTTACAACTATAACTATAACTAGGTGTGAGAAATTACTAGCTAGCAGTGTAGAATTTCATGTTAATCTAATAAAGGTTCTGAGATTGAAACTAATGCAACCACTATTGATCTTTTATTGGACGAAGTTCAACTATTTCTGTTTTATTTTACGCAGTTTGGAAAACAGTTAGATAAGATATCAAGATGCAAGAAAATTCAACATTAGTCCGATATATAATGAACATATCTCCTTCATTACCATAAATAATTTTTTCACGGCCGTTCCATAATAATTCATATTCAATCATTACATCAACCTCCTATATTTTATTATAATCGAAATACCTGTTATAATATACGAACTTGCTGTCCTCAATGTGGCTCAGTGTAACACATCGGATCCATTAACTCAGTGAAACGACATATCCTCACTGATAAATAATTACAAAACCGTTAAGATGACACATTATCAAAAGATGAATGCATTAAGAAATTATTATAAAATTAGGTTTAAAACGTAATTCAAGCATGTTGGAAATATAAAGAATTAGGTTTAAAACGTAATATTCAAGAATTAGGTTTAATATTCAAGAATAGGTTTAATATTCAAGAATTAGGTTTAAAACGTAATTCAAGCGTGTTGAAAATATAAAGAATTAGGTTTAAAACGTAATGTTTCGGTAACTGTTTTTTTACAATATGGTAAAAATAAATGTCAACACTTTCATTTAAAAAACTAATTTTATATTTTATATAATTGGGTTGTGTTCTTGGTTTTCTTTCAGTTCTCTTTTGCATCGTTTGCATTGCCTTATTAAATTACAAATTTATAAATAATTTTTAAATTTTATATGTATATAGAATTGTAGTTAAATAAAAATCATATTAATGTGTTTTGGCAATCATGTTTTGAATTAATTTCATATTCAATCTTTTTTTAATGTTTTAAATTTTGACCGTGTTCAATAGGGCACTTTACCTAGATAGCCCAACTGTTTTCGATGTATATTTGTGAAATTTCAAGTGTACAAAGTTCAAAAAATAAGTAGACTACAATGTTTGAGAAATAAATTTGGATATTTACCTTTTGTATATGTTATATTGACTATGGTTAAAATGGATATTTGATAAAATACAGTGGCGTAAATATTGTAGTTTAATTAAATATTGATATTGTAGTTTAATTAAATATTAAAAAATGAAATAATCAAATTAATTATAAGATAATTTTAATTTGTTAATATAATGTGTTTTTTTATTTATTTTTTTTACTTTTAATGATTCTAGTAAATTTGAGATTCTAATAAATTTAATATCTACACTTAAAAAAAAAATGAAAATATTAATAAAGATCTCTATATAAATAAAAATATAATATAAAAAAAGAATGTATATTTGTTTTCTTTTTTTTAAATACACTTAGGTTTATTTAAATATTTTTTTCTATTTTTATTTTAAATACATAAAATTTTAAATTATTTAATTTAAAATTTTATGTTTTTAAAATAAAAATACATACAGTTTTGTGTATTTTTATTTTAAATACATAAAATTTTATGTGTTTTTAATAATGATTATTTCTAATATTATAATAATATTAATATATATTAGTAATAATATATATTAATAGTATTATAAGATTTTAATATTTATATTAGTAATGTTATTTTTTTTTATCTAAATTGGACCCATAAATTTTTTTTATTAAAATTGAATTTACACCAAAAAAAAAAAAATCAATCCTTGTCATGCTTTAAAATAAATCTAATTATTGATTTAAAAAAATTAATTGAAATTAAATTAATAGAAAAAAAAATATTTCTTTACCATCTTTTAAAATAAATTTTATTATTAACTATTAATTAAAACTATTATAAAAAATTTGATAATTTAAAAAATCTAAGATATGAATGATAAATTATTATTAAAAATTCAACATGCTTTCAACATGCTTTCAATTTCCTTGCAGGAACATAATGGATCATAGATATATCTCACAGCTCCGACAATTTTGCAAAGAAATCGATGAACAAGAAGCTGCACTTCTTAATGTACAGGAGCGATTCCTGCGTCCACCTACTCTGCCTCTTTACCGGTTGCGCCCCACGATACAACTACTGCAACGGATAAGAAATTGGATGAATCTCCTCATCCATATTCATGAACGGGATGCACATAGAGAACTCCGAGCATACTATATTGATCGTGTACCTACTCTGGACGTCAAGTGGTGCTGTCGTTGTCGAGCAACACCTTGTCTATACGACTAGTATTTCCCCCTAGTGGGAAACCATCTAACCACTATGCTACACATGATGCAATTCTGTCAATACATCTTATTTTTGACATTTCGTAAGCCTTTTTAAGGAGATTTTTGATATATATATATATATATATATATTATAACAATGAATCTGCGGAGCATTTTTCAATTTAAAAATTAGCAATGTGGTGCCCTTGTTTTATTATAACAAACGTATCCGAGCCTTTAATATCTGAATACTTTTTGTGCAACTATTAAAAAAAACATAAAATACATTTCATAAGTAAACAAAAAGCTTTGTAATTGTAATATTAGTATTATTACACCTCCCATCTTGGAGGAGGATCTTGTTGTTCTTGTCGATCATATCGTTTTATACATTATGTATATGTGCATCTTACTATATTTGTAGACGGAAAATTGCTTTTCTATGTTACATGAAATTAAAAATATTTATCAATGTGGTTTGCTAAATGTGTTGTGGTTTGGTTCAATGACAAGATATTTATATTTGTTTCAGTTTTTAAAAAACAATAGAAACAGGGTGTTATATAGTGTTATGTATTACTTAAATGAATACATTCATGAGATGAGATATAGTAATATATGAGAAATTCCATACATCGTTTTCCGTGTTGTTCAATATACCTCCAGTTTTTAGTCACTATTGTTCTTTTGTTTATAGTAGACCATTTAGACATATACAGCCAGTTATATTAGCCAATCATTAAATTCAAGATTGAAGTCCATATCCCTATTACATGAAACTAAAAATATTTATCAATGTCGTTTGCTAAATGTGTTGTGGTTTGGTTCAATGACAAGATATTTATATTTGTTAATAATATTAGACTACATTTAATATATACATTGACATTAATTTAAATACAAATATTGAATTACTAACATTATTAATATTTCATTATAAACATTGAGTTTAGAATTTTGTGCTTTCTTGTTGATTACTGTAATATGGGTCATATCACAAATTTATTTTTATCACTCTTTTCATCTGCAGTATGTATTCCTAATGAGGTTTATAGTATCGCATTTTTAAGATTCATTTTTTTAAAAACAATAGAAAAGGGGTGCTATATATATATATATATATATATATATATATATATATTATGACAACAATTGTCTCAATGTTTAAATCAATTCCCTTGGGTTCACCAATAACTTTGGTTTATAATTTTTTCGGTAATTATTTTCCCTTGGTTCACCACTTGCTTTGGTTTATAATATTAAACCCTTGGGTTTATTAGTTTTTTTGGTTTATAATATGAATAATCAATCAATGTCATCCATGATCAACTGACACATTATGAGAAACATTGTCTCAAATATGGAAATTTCCCATGGCCAACCATGGTCATAGTTGGTCCAACGTCGCATTGGGGCAACCAATGTCTCAATGTTTAAATCAATTCCCTTGGGTTCACCAATTCCTTTTGGTTTATAATTTTTTGGGTAATGGTTGTCCCTTGGGTTCACCAATTCCTTTGGTTTATAATATTAAACCCTTGGGTTTATTAGTTTTATTGGTTTATAATATGAATAATCGATCAATGTCATCCATGATCAAATGTCGCATTTTGACAAACATTGTATCAATATGAAAATCACCCATGGCCAACCATGGTCATAGTTGGTCCAAAGTCGCATTGCGACAACAATTGTCTCGATGTTTAAATCAATTCCCTTGGGTTCACCAATTCCATTGGTTTATAATTTTTTGGGTAATGATTTTCCCTTGGGTTCACCACTTGGTTTGGTTTATAATATTAAACCCCTGGGTTTATTAGTTCTTTTGGTTTATAATATGAATAATCGATCAATGTCATCCATGATCAAATGACACGTTATGAGAAACATTGTCTCGTTATGAAAATCCCTCATGGCCAACCATGGTCAGAGTTGGTCCAGCGTCGCATTGTGACAACCATTGTGTCAATGTTTAAATCAATTCCCTTGGGTTCACCAATTCCTTTTGGTTTATAATTTGTTCGGTAATGGTTGTCCCTTGGGTTCACCAATTCCTTCGGTTTATAATATTAAACCCTTGGGTTTATTAGGTTTTTTGGTTTATAATATGAATAGTCGATCAATGTCATCCATGATGAAATGTCAGATTCTGACAGACATTTTATCAATATGAAAATCACCCTTGGCCAACCATGGTCATACTTGGCCCAACGTCGCATTGTGACAACAATTCTCTCAATGTTTAAATCAATTCCATTGGGTTCACCAATTCCTTTGGTTTATAATTTTTTGGGTAATGATTTTCCCTTGGGTTCACCACTTGGTTTGGTTTATAATATTAAACCCTTGGGTTTATTAGTTTTTTTGGTTTATAATATGAATAATTGATCAATGTCATGCATGATCAAATAACATATTATGAGAAACATTGTCTCAATATGAAAATCACCCATGGCCAACCATGGTCATAGTTGGTCCAGCGTCGCATTGTGACAACCATTGTCTCAATGTTTAAATCAATTCCCTTGGGTTCACCAATTCCTTTTGGTTTATAATTTGTTAGGTAATGGTTGTCCCTTAGGTTCACCAATTCCTTTGGTTTATAATATTAAACCCTTGGGTTTATTATTTTTTTTGGTTTATAATATGAGTAGTCGATCAATGTCATCCATGATGAAATGTCACATTCTGACAAACATTGTATCAATATGAAAATCACCCTTGGCCAACCATGGTCATACTTGGCCCAATGTCGCATTGCGACAACAAATGTCTCAATGTTTAAATCAATTCCATTGGGTTCACCAATTCCTTTGGTTTATAATTTTTTGGGTAATGATTTTCCCTTGGGTTCACCACTTGGTTTGGTTTATAATATTAAACCCTTGGGTTTATTATTTTTTTTGGTTTATAATATGAATAATCGATCAATGTCATGCATGATCAAATAACATATTATGAGTAACATTGTCTCAATATGAAAATCACCCATGGCCAACCATGGTCATAGTTGGTCCAACGGGCAACCAATGTCTCAATGTTTAAATCAATTCCCTTGCGTTCACCAATTCCTTTTGGTTTATAATTTCTTGGGTAATGGTTGTCCCTTGGGTTCACCAATTCCTTTGGTTTATAATGTTTTGGGTAATGATTTTCCCTTGGGTTCACCACTTGGTTTGGTTTATAATATTAAACCCTTGGATTTATTAGTTTTTTTTGGTTTATAATATGAATAATCGATCAATGTCATCCATGATGAAATGACACGTTATGAGAAAGATTGTCTCATTATGAAAATCCCCCATGGCCAACCATGGTCATAGTTGGTCCAGCGTCGCATTGTGACAACCATTGTCTCAATGTTTAAATCAATTCCCTTGGGTTCACAAATTCCTTTTGGTTTATAATTTGTTAGGTAATGGTTGTCCCTTGGGTTCACCAATTCCTTTGGTTTATAATATTAAACCCTTGGGTTTATTAGTTTTTTTGGTTTATAATATGAATAGTCGATCAATGTCATCCATGATGAAATGTCACATTCTGACAAACATTGTATCAATATGAAAATCAGCCTTGGCCAACCATGGTCATACTTGGCCCAACGTCGCATTGTGACAACAATTGTCTCAATGTTTAAATCCATTCCATTGGGTTCACCAATTCCTTTGGTTTATAATTTTTTGGGTAATGATTTTCCCTTGGGTTCACCACTTGGTTTGGTTTATAATATTAAACCCTTGGGTTTATTAGTTTTTTTGGTTTATAATATGAATAATCGATCAATGTCATCCATGACCAGATGACACATTATGAGAAACATTGTCTCATTATGAAAATCACCCATGGCCAACCATGGTCATAGTTGGTCCAACGTCGCATTGTGCACCAATGTCTCAATGTTTAAATCAATTCCCTTTGCATTCACCAATTCCTTTTGGTTTATACTTGGGTAATGGTTGTCCGGGTTCACCAATTCCTTTGGTTTATAATTTTTTGGGTAATGATTTTCCCTTGGGGTCATCACTTGCTTTGGCTTATAATATTAAACCCTTGGGTTTATTAGTTTTTTTGGTTTATAATATGAATAATCGATCAATGTCATCCATGATCAAATAACACATTATGAGAAACATTGTCTCAATATGAAAATCACCCATGGCCAACCATGGTCATAGTTGGTCCAACGTCGCATTGGGGCAACCAATGTCTCAATGTTTAAATCAATTCCCTTGCGTTCACCAATTCCTTTTGGTTTATAATTTCTTGGTTAATGGTTGTCCCTTGGGTTCACCAATTCCTTTGGTTTATAATTTTTTGGGTAATGATTTTCCCTTGGGTTCACCACTTGGTTTGGTTTATAATATTAAACCCTTGGGTTTATTAGTTTTTTTGGTTTATAATATGAATAATCGATCAATGTCATCCATGATGAAATGACACGTTATGAGAAGGATTGTCTCATTATGAAAATCCCCCATGGCCAACCATGGTCATAGTTGGTCCAGCGTCGCATTGTGACAACCATTGTCTCAATGTTTAAATCAATTCCCTTGGGTTCACCAATTCCTTTTGGTTTATAATTTGTTGGGTAATGGTTGTCCCTTGGGTTCACGAATTCTTTCGGTTTATAATATTAAACCCTTGGGTTTATTAGTTTTTTTGGTTTATAATATGAATAGTCGATCAATGTCATCCATGATGAAATGTCACATTCTGACAAACATTGTATCAATATGAAAATCACCCTTCGCCAACCATGGTCATACTTGCCCCAATGTCGCATTGTGACAACAATTGTCTCAATGTTTATTAGTTCTTTTGGTTTATAATATGAATAATTGATCAATGTCATCCATGATCAAATGTGACATTCTGACAAATATTGTTCAATATGAAAGTCACCCATGGCCAACCCTGCTCATAGTTGGTCCAACGTCGCATTGTGACAAGAATTCTCTGAATGTTTAAATCAATTCCCTTGGGTTCACCAATTTCTTTTGGTTTATAATTTGTTGGGTGATGGTTGTCCCTTGGGTTCACGAATTCCTTTGGTTTCTAATATTAAACCCTTGGGTTTATTACTTCTTTTGGCTTATAATATGAATACTCGATCAATGTCATCCATGATCAAATGTCACATTCTGACAAAGATTGTCTCAATAGGAAAGTCACCCATGGCCAACCTTGGTCACAGTTGGTCCAACGTCGCATTGTGACAACAATTGTCTGAATGTTTAAATCAATTCCCTTGGGTTCACCAATTCGTTTGGTTTGTAATTTTTTGGGTAATGGTTTTCGCTTGGGTTCACTAATTCCTATGGTTTATAATATTTAAACCTTTGGTTTATGATGACATTGGGTTTGTATTATTAATTATCCGTTGGGTTTATTAATATCTTCACTTTCAAATATTGATTGTTAGGGTTTATTAATCTCTTGGGTTTTTTGTTTTTAAATTTTGTTTCATATGGTTTATTACTCTCTTCAGTTTAATAATGATTATTAGTAATATTATAATATTATAATAATATTATTAATATTTAATAAATATTATTAATATATTATTAGTTTTTCTGGTTTATTCATAATATAACCATCTATGATATTAAATTATAAATAAATATTAAAATATTAAATATTATTTTTATATTTATAAATATTATTATTATATATTATATATATTTGAAGATAATTTATAGTATGTATATAGTTAATATTAATAATATATTAATAAATATTTTTAATATATATTATTAATACTTATTATAATATTATAATAAGTATTAATAATGAATAAAAATATTATAATATTATTAATTTATTTTTGTATAAATTAATAATATTATAATATTACTAATATTCATTATAAATAAATATTCAAATATTTATTAATAATGCTTATTTCTAATATTTTAATATTATTAATAATATATTTTAATAGTATTATAATATTTTAATATTTATATAGTAATATTAATAATATTATAATATTACTAATAATAATTATAAATAAATATTGAAATATTTATTAATAATGATTATTAGTAATATTATAATATTATTACTATTATATATTATAAATATATATTGAAATCTTTATTAATAATGATTATTAGTAATATTATAATATTATTAATATTCATTATTAATAATATATATTCATAATATTATAATATTTTAATATTTATTTAGTAATATAAATATTATTATAATATTACTAATAATTATTATTAAGAAATATTAGATTATAATGTTACTAATCATCATTATAAATAAATATTCTAATATTTATTAATAATGAATATTTGTAATATTATAATATTATTAATAATATAACTAACTATGATATAATATATATTATTAATATATTATTAGTTCTTTTGCTTTATTAATAGTATAGCCATGTATGATATATTAAATTATTATATATTATTACTATTTTTTTATATTAATATATATTATATATATTTCAAGTTAATTTATAGTATGTATATAGTTAATCATAATTTATAGTATGTATATATTATTATTTTTATTAATATAAAATATATATTTTTCAAATTAATATAATAAATTTATTATAGATAATATTTATTTATTGATATATAAATTAATGTGATGGGTAGTGGATATAGGCCTATCGGCGTATATCAACCACATTGGTAAATGTGGTTGTGAATCTATTTTATATACGCCTATCGGCGTATATCAACCACATTAGTTTTTACTAATGTGGTTGTGCTAGTTACTTTTGAGACACATTTTACTCAAACATGCCATAAAAAGGAACGACAGAACTGCACATCACAATTTGTATCACTTTTGTGACACATTTTATTCAGACATACCATAAAAAGGAACGACAGAACGGCACATCACAATTTCTATTTCTTTTGTGACACATTAATTTACTCAGACATACCATAAAAAAAAAAAGGAACGACAGAAAGGCACATCACAATTAGACCCTATAGTGTACCATCGATAACATATGTGTATGATCTCTACAAAATAGGGTTGCCGTGGCCCTGCGCTGCGCCATCATGTTCGAGATCGCGTTCACCAGGATGATCTGATGGGGATATCTTCCTCTGGCTGTCTCTGGTAAAATTGTTCGTGAGGGAACGCACGTCAGACACCGGAGATGACTGCGAATAATTTGGCATATGGCATTCGCCAGGTGACAAGGAGACATCGGACTTTTTGGGTATATCAATCGCAATATGACGCATTCCACCCGAGGTTCCCTCATCCATATCTGCATTCATCTGCTCCTGCCCACACCGAGATAATGCAGTTGGTGAGCTATATTGCAGATCATACTCTTCTTCATAGCTTGCAGTTTGTCCTTGCTCCGAATTCAGATTAGGATGGATCCCTGTCGGAATTGTAGCCGAAACCTGTCCTATTCTAGAGGATTCCTCTAAAACTGGATGTTCTCTGCAAAGGGGACAAGTGGAATGGCAAAGAAACCACATGTCGATACATTCGACATGGAAACTATGCCCGCATTTGGGCAAAAGCCGGACTTTCTCATTCTCCTCCCACTGGCACAGGCAGACTGCGCACTGCAACGTCCCAACCCTGGAAATCTGCGATGATGGATACACAAATATGGGCAGCGTCTCTAATATCGCAGAATCCAAGCCGACGTTCCGCAGTGTCGCAGGTTCTTTTCCTGTAAAATCAAACTGATGACCCATCAAAGCTGATCCCTGTCTTCTCCGTCTGATAAATCTAGCATAAACGCGCAGCAAAATCACCAGAAAAATCACAATAGTACAAATTCTGACAAAGATAGTGATATCATCATATTTGTTCTGACCATCATTGCCATGCGGCTGATTAAAATCACTGACCGGGTTCATTTTATATATCAAATTAAACCCACGAAATTGTATTTCGAATGGAGCTGCTCTCGGCCCTCAAATCCCTTAGATTGCCTCTGCTGCAAAAAAAAAATAACACTGCCCCTCAATTTAAGCAGCGTCTCCGTTGCCCAGATGAATCGAAAATTGACCCTAAAATAAGGTAATGGTTCAATGGTTTCGATGAATACCTGCATCTACGGTGTTATTATTTTCATATTTCATTTAAATAAAAGATGTAGGAGATTATTGTTTAAAAGAATTGTAAATTGATACATAGAATTTTCTTTTTAAATGATAACTATTAACTATTAAGTTTAATTTTCTGTTAATTGATATAAAGACTTCTTTTTAAATGATAATAATTATGTAAACATTTTGTTACTTTTTTTTATTAATATAAATTTCCATTTTGTTATTTTTTATTATTATTATAAATTTTGATAATGAATTTTATTTTTAATGTTTTGTTTTTTTTTTTTAATCTTTTTCTTTAGTCAAAAGAATTAGCAATTGGGTCAGAGACTCGCATGCAATTTACTATACTTTTGTGTCAACTCGCATGCAATCTATTATACTTTTGTGTCAAGTCGCATGCAACGCACCATACTTTTGTGTCAACTCGCATGCTATCCATCATACTTTTGTGTCAAAGACTCGCATGCTATCTACCATATTTTTTAGGCCCATGACTTGTCCTTCTCTCTATAGTTACTTAGTTGGTACTGAATTTTGGATCACTTATTTGTGAATTTTGGATATCTTAGTTTATTTTAGTTTACACAATACTCATATTATGTCGATCATCTATTGAGTTTCACTTTTTCCACAACTAATTTAAATATTATCCTCTAAACTTTTTTTAAATAAATATATTCCACTTAACTTTATGTTATAAATCAAAACGAATCAATGAAATGAATATTTTTTTAAGTTTTGTTTGAATATAAATTTTCATATATTTTGATTAAAATTTAAAGTTTTGATTAGATTAAATGTTTTTGAATTTTGGTTTTTGTGATGCCTAATTTTTACAGAGATCTTTTGGTGATAATCACATAGGAAAAATCATTGCATCAAACGTAAAAAACATGAAAAGAAGGGTTAACTAACCCTTAGAATATAACAAAAAATAACTATTTATAACAAAAAAAGATTTATTATTAAGAAAGATATATATTATAAATAACATAAAACAAATAATCATGTATATAAAATCACATCAAAGTAAATTTAGTCGAAATCTCATCAAGGAACTCATTTAAGTAAATAAAGAGAGCTCCAACTAGTAGTTGTAAAATAACTGTTAGTTTGACTCAGTTAAGAAACATAATTAAAATTTATTTAATAACCATCATATTATTTATTTATTTAATATTTGATTAAAAAAATAAAATTATTTAATTGATACATGCCGTTATTTTTAAATTATAATTATTAAAATTATGTAAACTTGTTTTTTCTTAACAAAAAATTTGATAATGAATTTTATTTTTGGAGTTATGTTTTGTTTTTTTTTAATATTTTTTCTTTAATGAAAGGAATTAGCAATTGGGTTAGAGGCTCGCATGCAACCCACTATACTTTTTGGTTAGAGACTCGCATGCTACCCACCATATTTTTTAGGCCCATGACTTGTCTTTTTCTCTGTTATTTATAACAAAAAAGATTTATTATTAAGAAAGATATATATTATAAATAACATAAAACAAATAATCATATATATAAAATCACATCAAAGTAAATTTAGTCGAAATCTCATCAAGGAACTCATTTAAGTAAATAAAGAGAGCTCCAACTAGTAGTTGTAAAATAACTGTTAGTTTGACTCAGTTAAGAAACATAATTAAAATTTATTTAATAACCATCATATTATTTATTTATTTAATATTTGATGAAAAAAATAAAATTATTTAATTGATACATGCCGTTATTTTTAAATTATAATTATTAAAATTATGTAAACTTGTTTTTTCTTAACAAAAAATTTGATAATGAATTTTATTTTTGGAGTTATGTTTTGTTTTTTTTTAATATTTTTTCTTTAATGAAAGGAATTAGCAATTGGGTTAGAGGCTCGCATGCAACCCACTATACTTTTTGGTTAGAGACTCGCATGCTACCCACCATATTTTTTAGGCCCATGACTTGTCTTTTTCTCTGTAATTACTTGTCTTGTCTTTTTAGTGAATTTTGGATCTTTTAGTTTATTTTAGTTTACATAATACTCTCATTATTTGGATCATCCATTGAGCTCCAGTTCCTGGAGAATAATCTTTAAACAGTTTGAATATTTCTATATTTTGATTAAATACCATGGAACATTTTTATTTTTATTTTATTTTATTTTTATAGGGTTATTAATTTAATTTTTTTAATTTTTTTAATTTTTATTTTTTTTGTAATGTGACTTAGTCAAAGCATTAAACATTACATTACAACATCTCTATCATATTCAGCTTTCAACAGTTAATAAGTGAATAAATTGAACTTTATATTTAATTTTTTTACAAAGTTTATATAAAATCTAAGTTTGCAATATTTAAACTCATTTTCTAAAAAGCAAAATTTAAACAGCATACAATTTTCCACTTTTCCTAACAAATTTTCAAATTTAATAAACAATTATTGATATAAAATTGTAGATGTCTACAATCTCTCTATCATTAAAAAAAAAAACATAATTTTAATTTATTCATATATTTAAAATACATTTTGAAATTCTATCATTATATTAATGAAAAAAACCATAAAAAACATAAAGCTATTAAAGTTGTTTTTTTAATCTATATTATAATAATTTTTATAAAAAAATAAGTAAATAAAACTTACACTTTATTTTATGAAATAAAATTGTAATTTAATTAAAAATGATTTTTATTTTTATTTTTAAGTTTGATAGCAGCTTTCATTTTTTAATCTTTTTTTTCTCTCTATTTTCATCAACATGACCCCATTCTGATAAAAGAATTGAGCCATTTAAAGAAAACCCCACAGACAATTAAAAATGAATACTTATTTGCACTTATATAATCGCTTCTTTTTAGAAAAGCTTCATTTTAATATTTTAAGAACTGTGTAATAATATAAAAAAAATAAAAAAATAAAAAAAATCAGCGAGGTTTTAAAAGCTTAAAAAATGAGTATATTATTTTTTAATATTTGGTTTTAATAAAAGTGTATATTATTTTTTAATGTTTTGATTTCATAAAAGAATATATTGTTTTTTAATATTTGGTTTTAGTTTAAAAATAAATAAGTGTAATAAAATTTACATAATATTTTTTTGATTTTTTTTTATGTATTTTTGGAAAAGAGTGAATTCGTACACGTTAGTTCACTTGAACAATAAGAATTGGAAAAATATTTGTTAAAAATCAAATAACAGGTTTTTCAAATTTTTATTATTTAAAATTTATTTTTAGTTGTAATTTCACTTAGAACTAATAAAACATAACGTTTTCTCTTAGAATATTTCAAATCATAAAATTTACAATATTGAAAAAACATCCCACAGCGTCAAATGCTCACAGTTTCGAAGACTCGCCTATTCCATAGGCACGTACGTAAGGAGCTGCTTTTCAATATTTGGATTTAAGACGAGAAAAATGGTCTCGATTTACCATGGCTCGAAACCCTCTTTACGCTTTCACATTGGACCACGCATTCCTCCTAACGTGCGTCAACATGGAAGACGGGGTCATCAAACGGAGCTGGCCATCCTCACTCTGAGTTAAAATTTCGTTAGGTTTTTTCGTCAGAAGGAAAATTGTGATTTTATTAAGATTAATTTTATAAATGATGAAAAAATATGTCTATTAATTTGATTTGATTGACCAAATTTGTATTATGTTAAATAATATTTTGATCCTAGTACGAAAATGAAGAAATTATGAATGAGTAAGCAAATCTAAGAAAGATCACACAAATGAACCAAGTTTTAAATATAAGTGAGTAAGTAAAATGAAAAATGGTTTATGATTGCCTAGAAGGGAAGAGAAGAGTGGTAAGGTTATGTATAATTGCCTAAGGTATAAAGTTATGTTATGTAAATTTTTTACTCAGTAAAATTATATAACAATAAAAACAAAATAAATACAAATTAAAATAATAAAGTATAAAAATAAATTTAATAATTTTAGTTATTAATAAAAATATTTTAATTAGATCCAATTATATATAAATAAAAATTAATAATTATATTTATCAAATATTGTTAATTAAAGTAGTCTAGATTTATCTTAGTTTTGGATTTACCGAGAATCTATAAGGATCAAATCCCTTAAGGTGCAAATCTCTTTTAGAATGAAAAGGGATGGGATCTCTCTGGGATCTTGTTAAATCCAGAGTTAAGATGGATCTAGGCTGGTTTAAATTTAAGTACATTATATGGAAACTAAATGACAAAAATGACTATATTTTTTTGTATCTTCTAGTTGAATTGACTTTTTAATGTGTGTGAGGAAGAAGTGTTGTGCACAGTGATGAACATAAAAAAATTCAGTGAATGTTCCATGCCTCCACATACTTCTTCTGCATATATCCCTCTCACACAATAGTATTGATTAACAAATCATGTTTTATTTTATATTGAGATGCGAAAGATTTATATCAAAGTAGAAACAATGAATCTTGGTCCCAATAATACTTTCTTCTACAATGTTTAGTATTTACGCATACATGTCTACACACTACATATTAATCTATTAATTAGTGGTTTTGTGTTAATAAATTTTTGGGTATGAAAATTTTCAGTAACATGTTTAGAGGACGCAAAATAAGGGCGGATGATTAACTATTCCCACTAGTTTGTTGTCATGGGCCTGTCTTATTTGAGCTCATTGAATACTAAGTGCATTTGCGAATTGACATTTTACAATTAAATAGTTTTTATCAAATATTAAATTAAGTGTATGTGTAATGTCTCTGAGGAAGAAATGTTGTGTGGGAGAATGGGTGACCGGAACAAGGAACAAAAACTCCGCCTTCCTGCACCCCCCCTCTCTACATACTTCCGCCACACACCTCTCTCTCGTATAACATTACGTATTCACCAATTAATTATTGATTTTGACTTATTAATGTGTGTGAGGAAGGAGTGTTGTGCGGGAGAATGGGTGTGCGAAGCATGGATTGAAAACGTTCTTTTGCAATGTTTTGTACCTTTGCATAGATTTTTGCACATTGTCACCACTACAATGTCCACAATATGTCATTGTATTTGAGTTTCCCGAATACTAAGTGCATTTTTTATTTCACATTTTTTAGTAAAATAGAACAAGAAATAGAATATTTCATTAATAATGTTTGGATCTCCCCATACATTCCTGATATGCACATTTTTACCACACACATCCCTTCCATATATTGATCAACAATTAATTAGTGGTTTTGGGTTATTAAAATTTGTGTGATGAAGTGTTGTACAAGAAAACGAGTGTCCGAAGCAAGGAAAAAAAACATTCTTTGGAAATGTTTCATACCTTTGGATACATTTACACATACTATATATTAATCAATTAATAATTAATGTCCGTACATTTGTATATATTCCCCCTCTACACACTTATTTCACACACATTCATTGTGCATAAGAGTAAATATTAATCAATTAATAATTACCAGTTTTTGCTTGTTAAACTTTGGGGCATCAAGAGTTTAGTGTACATGTATACCATGTTATTATTATTATTATTATTATTATTATTAGTAGTAGTAGTAGTAGTAGTTGTAGTAGTAGTAGTATATAACATATTTTCTAACTACTAATTCTATTTATTTTGTGCGCAAGTGCATTGGTAAGGTATTCAAAATAAGATATTGTGGATAACATGTGATCACTACTTAGTATCTAATACATACGTTGAAATTTTAAAATGTAATGTGGAAATTTTAACCACTAGTTCGATTTATTATGTCCATAGGTGCATCATCCAAACGGTTATCGTGCAGTTTTTAGCATACATGTTGTCATTGCATATTTGATTACTTTTCTGAGGAGATGGTTATGTAAATATTTACTCTCTAGGATGTATGGTGGTTTTTCTAGTAGTTGCATTATGTGAGGGGATTCTCTCGAAGCTCATTTTGAATGCAGATGCAAAATGGATAACATTTTTGGTAGGTAAGTGGTGTGTTCTTAATTTTTATGAGCCAATCGAATGCTCTGTGGTTATGCTGGGTCTTCAATTTATGCCTAATGAGAGTGAAGGCTGGTGTAATATTAGAATCACGACAATGGTTAAGGAATGAAATATCTGCTTCTCTTCTCTGAATTTTTATCCTTGTTTTTGTTTCTGTGGTGTAGATTTTGAGATGCATATCCACAGTATTCATTTTTAGTCGACGTTTCGAGTCTAAATCAAGACTCATCATTAGGAAAAACCTGCTAAGAAGTGAAGAGATTAGGGAAATAAATAGAGGAAAGGAAGAGAAGAGAGAGCCAACTAATTCTTAATTTTTATGAGCCGGTCGAATGCTCTTTAGTTGTTAAACATTGTAATAATTTTTTTAAAAGGTGGATTTGTGTTCAATTTAACATCGTTTTATTATTATTCCATGCCCCACTAGTGACTATAACACTCACATCGCTTCCAAATTCCCTTGTTACATTATAGAACTCTATCTTATTTTGCTATTTTTGTTATATAAAAATGACCCTTTTCCAGTTTTCAAGAAAAATATAACACTTAAGATATTCATATTGACGAGAATAACTATAAGGTAAAATGTATTATGAAATTTCCATAATACATTTGTGCAATTGTAAATTTTTCATTTTTTAATCTAATATATCTAACAAGGAACTATAAATCAAAATTTGTCGAAGCTAAAATATATTTGGTATTTTACCTATACGCATAGAAATTAGTCTTTATATGGTAACTATGAACCTGATATTAGAATATACATTAGAAATGAATTTGCGATATATTTTTTTGTCTTGAAAATGCAATCATTACCTAGTATCAATTATAATTTCATTTTAACCATTGATTTGAGTGCAATATTTGTGAACTCTAAAAAATTATTAGATTCAAATAAAAATTTTATCAATGATGTGGTGATGTACATGGACGAAGAAGTAGAGATGAAAATGAGCAAAATTATAGAAGCAAATATCATAGGAAACACGAGGAAAGGAGCATAAAGAAGAAAAGAAATAGAGAGAGAAAGGTAGTTATGTCAAAGTTTAGATAATTTTATTTTGATTTCTTATTCTTTTCTTGAATTAATTTGAATTGAATGCTCATGAATAAGCAGAAAAATATCGTTTATATGACATTATTAATCAACGATATTAGTAACAACATAGCATGAAGCATTTTCCATGGTTTTTTGTTTGTTATATGTTATGAAACCAAATCACAAAATAGAACAAAAGATAGATCAACGACTTAGAAATCAGCCTCTTTGATGGGGTGACCTCCTTTACATTTCACAATTGAACAATTATTGGATGATACAAATGAAAAAACCTTTTTTCTATATATAGAAGTCCAATGGGTCATAATACAATCATAGTAGACATAACAATAACAATATAAGGGCACAACAATAATAATAATGAGATTCTATGGGGCACAATAATAACAATATGGGGACAACATGGGCATAACAATAAAAATAAGCGGATACACTAGTATTATAGGGGCCTAACATGCCCCTTTCCTTCAAACAAATGTTTTTCTCAATGCTCGATTATTTATGTATACTTCTATATAAAATTATCACCCTCCCATGCGGAATCTTTGTAACACCCCTAGTTTTATGTTTTTCAAGTTAGACATTTGAACTTAAGTCCAAAGGGGAGTGGACCCCAATGGATAATTATTGTGTGGATGTAGTTAATTATTTATTTATGAAAAATAAATAAAATGTTTTGTGTGCAATATGACCAATTTAGATTTTTGAGATCGCTTGCCTAATCCATGAGGTTATGGAAAGAGGGTAAGACTTTCCCCAGAATCTTTCAAAATGCCTTGAAAGAATTTATTTCTAATTTATATTTTTGAGAAAAAATCTAAATTTCCCCAACGATGAGGAAAGTAGTTGGGAAGAGGTAAAAAGTTGGAAAAGAAGAAAGCAGCTTTAAAGTCCCTAACTAAGGGAAGCCTAGGCAAACAGGAGTAAAATCATCTTGAAATTCTGGGCGCAGAATTAGAAAGAGGCTTTGGGGAAAGCATAGCTTAAATAAGCTACTCTATAACAAATTAGGGTTGGTCTATTCTGGGAGAGGATCTCAGGTCAGGGGTGAGTTCTGGAGACAGACAAACTCGAAGGTTGGAAGGACTAGTCATAAGAAGAAGAGGTATGCACACTAATTTTATGAATGATTAAGATAGATGTTGTGGTACAATATGGCTAGATGTTGTAGATGTTATTTTGAATTTAGTTTCTGAGATTTGTAAATTCTTACATTCAACAGATTTCATTACGAGAAATTAATCTCTAAAATCTATATAGTTGTAGGAACAGTAATTATGGGAAATTATCAACTAGAATCTCTAAACCAGAATATGGTTTAAATATGGAGATATATTAATTATTCCCATAACCAAATTAACCATGGTAAATTAAATCTTTTTCTAGTATGAATAGTTACATGAACAAAAAAATATGTATAAAATTTAAATCTACAATTGATATTTGAAATTAGTGGATCTGGTTTACTAAACTTTGTATAAACATACAATGAAAACATTGTTTCTAATACTAAGGAAGGAATAACAGGTAGTAAATAAGAAATTATATTCTAGAGTACTGGGAGATCATTATAATTGTACAAGGAAAATAAATTCTACTATATAGTAATGACATTATTGTATTATAATTTCAAATAAAATATAACCAGAACCAATTTCTATACTTCATGGAATGATTAGAAATTGTATAACAAAAAGATAGATGTCATTGATATATTATAGTGAATTTAGTTTATGTCTATATTAATTTCCTGAAGAAATTTTATAGTTATCTACTCTTGTGACTTGCAGTGGTGATATAATAGCAGTCTGATCTGAACTATTTCACTGGAAGGAAAGTACATGCATGATGGGTACAGATCCAAACAAAGGCATAGAAAAAGTCTATTTATATAATATAACTCTGGATAACACCTAATATGGAGGAAATATTATTTTTCATTATAGAAAATCCAAACTGTAGAAACTGATATAAATTTTCCTAGACATTAATTGTCACAGAATTTTAACAAGTATTGAAAATCGAATTAAACTCAAAGTAGCAGAATGATTTACTACTAATAAATAGAAGAGTTGGATTTATCTGAACTGTAAAAGCCACAAAATATTATGCAACAGAAATTTAATATTAATGTACGAAGACATATATGCGAATATTTAATTCACAAGAAAAGCCTTACTTATTATCAACTATAGATATATATGGTTAAATTACAGTTGAAAAAAAGTTAAATGAGCAGACTTAAACCCAGTCTTATATATAGAACATCATTAAATATCCATAGAAGAACACTGGCAATGTAAATCTGATTAGAAGAATGTTTGGACTTCAAAAATATTACAAGGCCACGCAAATAGACCAATGGTTGTACTAACAGAAATATACATTTCTTTTCAAAAAAAAAAATTGTATTTCGCAGTACGCTGAGATAATAATATCCTATGAAAAAAGCTATGTGAAGATGAGGCCAATGTTCTGAGAATTGCAAAACACTGATATACCAACCTGAAACAAATCAAAATGAAAACAATTTACTATCACTCTAAGCTCTCATGAATTGAATCGATTTCATAAATGCACGATGGGATGAACTGTATAAACCAAAAATTTGTACCTGCAACATAATAGGAGAGCCAAGTGAATCTACTGAAGAGATAAGACCTCATTATGTTCATAGTAAACCAAATAGAACGAATCGAATGGTAAAAATAGGAGCTATCATACCTAGGGTATTTGGAAACCTCGCTTTAAACCTATATCCTGAAAGGAAATAAATGGAAGCAAAAATTATATATATAATTTCAGAAAAGCAAATTCCTTATAGGCATCAATAATTTCATAAAAACATTAATAATTGACACAAAGAATTCAATACAAGTTATAGTCTCACCATAGAAAGGGTTGGGAAATTTAAGATATAGAAGTGCATTTTCGAATAAATCATCGAGCTACTAGTACGAGGACGAAGGAGGGTTGCGAAATATCCTTACAAAATGAACAAGAAAATTGTATAAGAGGAGGTAAAAAAAAATCAAAGTGACTAGAACAATTCGCTATTCAAGAAAACGAGGATTTAAACCTCTGAGATTATAATTAGAAATAAAAAAATTTAATTCTCAGAGTTAGTAGTAAATCCTACAGAAAGGACAAATCATCTAGTAAATTTAACAAGCAAGAGAACTATGTCTAAGAGAGACATACACGCAGAAATCCATAAGACCTTGCATTAAATAAAAACCTTCACGGTGTAAATACCATTTGAACCAAGGTTAACAACCTACAGAAGAAAGGTTAGAGACAAAAAGCCATTATAATAAAGGGCATGAGAGAAATCTCAACATACCTGGGTTCTCAACTTCTCTATGGGAAATTTTACGCCATGATAAGAAGATGAACTCGCTCCACAGATAATGAGAACATGCCTTAGGAGAAAGGTCAAGAGCTCTTGAAGCTCGAAGCTGAAAATGAACTCGCTCTTAGAAGAAATCGAACCATATATACCTCAAGAAAACCCTAATTTCCTATGCAGATCGACCATACATGTGTAAAGCTATGGAGCGTGTATCGTAAATGTACACCGAGAATTCTCGAACACGTAAACAACGTAAAAGTAAAATAAGTTGATCAAATCTATACTCAGAGATGAAATCCCTTACATAAATGCGAATGTACCAAGAAATCCATTTCGGATAGTTAAAAGAGAAAAAAATTTATGAATAGGACTCCGAACCAATCCCAACGTTATGGAAAGTTGGCCATACAATCCTCGAAATGAGGTGAATAAGGAGTCAGAACAATAAATGATACTTATAAAACCACCAATTCACAGGTATGATGTGAGGTTTTTGCAACTGGAGATGAGTACAAAATGATTTAATGCGATCATAACGTTTAGTACATAAATAAACTTTAAATCCAACTATGTGCAAGTCGTTTAAAGTCATTCGATGTTGAACTACAAACACATACATATAGTTATACTCTAACTTCATGCTAAGACGTAGAGTTAGTTTCGAATGGCGATCGTGTACGACTAAAAAAATTTACAAGGATCGATGAATTTAGTTAAAGAGATATGTGTAACAAAAATTATATTGTAGTCTGAATATATATATATGTGTGTGTGTGTGTGTGTGTGTGTGTGTGTGTGTGTGTGTGTAATTGAAATACATATATAAACAAGAAATATAGTATAGTCTATCAAAGGAGACATATGCACAATTATACCCAAAGTATAATAAAGATGAAGGGGTATGTACTCAAGGGTAAGATGGAAAGATAACAAATAAAATTTTAGAGAAATTATATTGTTATTTAACTACATAAATAGATGAATAAGTAATGACATAAATTATATTTAATAGAGGTATATTAAATATAATTTTAATTCGGAATAATTATTAAGTACTTAAATGAAAAAAAAATGTTGGTAAGTAGAGACATTACAAATGGTATCAGAGCCCATGTTAGAAAAATTGGGCTATTGTTGTGCTCACTACATAAAATAATTTTTTTGGAAAAAAAAATTATATTGTTACTAATGTTGTTTTGTTTGGTGTACACAGGTACTCAACTTAAAATTCAATGGCTAAAGAAAGTGAATTCTATGTTGATCTGGGCGATAGAGATAATACACCAGATCACAATGCTTCTTTAATGGCTATGTTTCATAGGTCACAGCGGGATATGGCCAAGCTAAGAAGCCAGAATGACAGGCTATCATTAGCTAGTGAGGAGCAGGAAAAACTAATAAGAGAACTAACTTTGCGGAACAGCCAAGAAAGTGAAGGTTCCGAAAGGAGGAGGAAAGGTAGGTTCTCAAATGATTCTGAGTAAGATGACACTATTGGACATCAGTCTAAATAGAAGAAGGAATTACAAGGTGAATTTCAAAAAATTAAACCTCCCTCCTATGATGGAGAGAAGGGGGAAGATGCTGAGGCATGGCTATTAAATATGATTAAGTATTTTAAGGTCTACGAATATGAAAGCAATCTGAAGGCCATATTAGCTATATACCAGTTGTAAGGTAATGAAACCCTGTGGTGGGAGGAGACAAAAATGGTCATGCCATTGATAAAAAATCAGTGACTTGGGAAGATTTCCAATTCAAGTTTAAAAACCAATATTTGAACGAACCGTATTATGATGATAAAGAAAAGGAGTTTCATGAACTCAGGTTGGTACAACTCACCATAGATGAGTTGGTTACCAAGTTTACAAATCTGTTAAGGTATGTTCCTTATATTCGTGAAGAGAAAGCAAAGGTGCAAAGGTTTTGAACTGTTTGCCCACTATGTACAAGGAGAAAATAGAGTTCGAAAATCTAAAAACTATGGATGAAGTGGTGAGGAAAGCTAGACTATGTTACCAATAGTTTAAAGGGAATACTGAACAAGGGAAAAGCTTGATAAACAAGGGAGAATTCAAAGGAAAGAAACAGAAACCAACCTACTTGAAGAACTTTGGTAAGTATCATCAGCCGAAGAAATTTAACAAAATAAGGGAAATTCAAACTACTGTCCCAAGTTGGTTCAAAGATAATAGATGGGGAGAATAAGAAAGAAGGGACAGTTAAAATGCGAGAGCCTTTGAAAGGTTGCGGTTGTGGAGAACCTCATTTGTTGAGGGACTATCCACACAGAAATATTCAGATGGTTCTGAGAGATAGAGAAGCTACCACAGTGAATGATATAGCCATGAACATACACACTATCAGTGCAGCCTTGGAGAACCGAAAAGCATAACATCAGTCTACTATGGTCGATCTGGAAGGTAAAATCTCTGATCAATCTATTATTATCTTAATTTATTGGGGTGCTTCTTTGAGTTATATTAGTCCACAAGTTGTAGAAAAATGTAAATTTAGAACAGAAAAGTTTCAGCAGCCTTGGTTGGTACAATTAGCTACTGGAACTAAACGCAAATTAACTCATAAGCTACCTAAAACATTGATTAAATTGAATGAATATCAAACAGAAGTTGATTTAAAGATTCTGCCATTAGGTTTTTATGATTTATTGATAGGAATGGATTGGCTAGAAAAGAAAAAGACCATGCTGAATTGTTGGGACAAAACTCTGCACTACATAGATGATGAAGGAAAACCATTCATACTAAAAGGGAAACCGAAACCTATTTCTGTAAGGCAAATCCCTGCCCTTCAGCTAAAAAGAAGAGCTAGAAAAGGATATCAAGTATATGTTGTACATGAGGAAGAATTAGGACAGCAACCTGAAGAAAAATTACTAGACACTTTACGAGTGGTAAGAGAATTTAAGGAAGTTTTTCCAGATGAGATTCCTCATCTTCCCCCCAAAAGAGAGATTGATTTTTCAATCGACTTGGTGCCAGGAGCAACACCAGTGTCTAGAGCTCCTTACCCGATGAGCCTCCCGAACTCATGGAGTTAAAAATGCAATTACAAGAATTGTTCGATAAGGGTTACATCGAAACAAGTGTATCCCCTTGGGGAGCACCAGTGTTGTTCATGAAAAAGAAGGATGGAACCTTTATAATGTGCATTGACTACAGTCAATTGAATAATTTGACAATCAAAAACAGGTACCCTTTGCCCAAAATAGATGACCTTTTTTATCAGGTGAGAGGGGCTTCAGTATTCTCTAAGATTGAATTGAGGACTAGTTATCACCAACTTAGAATTAAGGAGGAAGATATTAGTAAAAAAAAATTCAAACCAGGTATGGTCACCACGAAATTGTAGTCCTACCTTTTGGTTTGACAAATGCCCCTGCCACTTTTATGTGCTTAATGAACAATGTTTTGAACAAGTACTTAGCTAAATTCGTACTAGTGTTCATAGACAATATTCTAGTTTATTCAAAGAGCGAGGTAGAACATAATGAACACCTTAGAATGGTGTTATAGACTCTTAAGGAGAATCAATTATATGCCAAGTTTATCAAATGTGAATTTTATAAGGATAAAATTCAATATCTGGGCCATATCATTTCTGAAAAAGAATTGGTTGTTGATCCTGAAAAGATAAAAGCCATAAGAGAGTGGCCTGTGCCCACTGATGTATCAGAAATAAGGTCATTTATGGGGATTGCAGGATATTATCAAAGGTTTGTGGAAATATTTTCTGCAATAGCATATCCCATAATGTTATTACAGAGGAAAGGCACCAAATTTGAGTGGACTGAAAAATGTCAACATAGCTTTGAACAACTGAAATTAAAACTTACCACAATGCCTATACTGAAGATTGCAGATCCTGATAAAGTGTTTGTTGTTGTACGGATGCATGTAGAGAGGGGTTGGGAGGAGTTCTACTGCAAGAGAATTTTGTCATTTCATATGAATCTAGAACACTTAAGAAACATGAACATAATTACTGTGTATATGATCTAGAATTGGCTGCTGTAATTCATGCTTTGAAGATGTGGCGACACTATCTTCTTGGGAAAAAATTTACATTGATGACAGATCATATCAGTCTCAAGTATTTGTTTTCTCAAACAGATTTGAATGCTCAACAAGCCAGATGGTTGTATTTTCTGAGTGAATTTGATATGGACATAAAACATATCAAAGGGAAAGAGAAAAAAATTGCTGATGCTCTAAGCAGAAATGCTTGCCAAAACATAAGCAGCATTGGGAGTAGTGCTAGTTTAGACTTAGAAGAATTAGTTAAAAAGGCAGCAGATCAAGATCCCAACTATGAGAATCTACAATTGAAAATGCTAAAAAAATAAAAGGTTGAATACACCCAAAATCAAAAAGGGCTAATCTGCTATAGAAATAGATTGTACATGCCCAATGTGGATTCTTTGAAAAGAGAAATCCTAGATGAATATCATAAACAGCCATATTCAGGACATCCTGGATATCAGAAAATGCTTACAGCCTTGAAAAAGAAACTGTTTTGGCCAGGAATGAAAAAGGATGTAGTAAACTATTTAGCTAGATGCATGGAATGTCAACTAGTCAAAGTTGAACATCAGCATCCAGCTGGTATTTTAAATCTTTTGCCAATTGTAGAATGGAAATAGGACACTGTTTCTGTATATTTAATAACCGGGTTACCCAGAACAAAGTACCAGCATGACTCAGTGATGGTAGTGGTAGATACCTTAACAAAGGCTACACATTTCATACCTGTAAAATCCACTTTAGGGACTGCCCAAGTAGAAAATGTGTTCCTAAAAGAAACATCAAGGCTACACGGGGTTCAAAAGATGATTATTTAGATAGAGATGCTAAGTTCACAGTAGCCTTCTAGAAAGGGTTATTTGGGGGTTTGGGCACTAAATTGAATTTTAGCACTGCTTATCACCCTCAGATGGATGGTCAAACAGAGAGAACCAATCAGATTTTGGAGGATATGTTGAGAATGTATATGATGGATAGATCATCAAAATGGGAAGACTACCTACACTTAGTCGAATTTTCTTATAACAACATCTACCAATCCTCCATCAAAATGAGTCCATTTGAAGCACTCTATGGAAGAAAGCGTCGTACTCGTTTAAGTTGGAGCCAACCTAAAGATAAGCTAGTACTTGGGCCAGATACTCTATAAGAAATGAAAAGGATTTTCAAACATATACAGAGAAACATCAAGACAACACAAGATCGATAGAAAAGCTATGCCGATAAGAAGAGAGTACATCGAGAGTTCAAAGTGGGTGATCATGTGTATCTACGTATTAAACCCAAAAAGAGCACACTTTATGCTGGAAGCTGCGCAAAATTGGCTCCTAGATACTGTGGACCTTTAGAGGTGTTAGAAAGGGTGGGACCAGTGGCTCATAAACTGGCCTTACCTCCCTATGTTAAAATTCATGATGTGTTTCATGTTTCGTTATTAAAAAGATATGTGCATGATGTTTCTCATATTTTTGATTGGAATGTGATACAGGTGGAACTAGAAGGGGAGTTCCTTCTAGAGCCACTTCAAATATTGGAGCGAGAAGAAATTGAATTGCAAAATCAAATAGTAGCTAGAGTAAAGGTGCAGTCGAAGCACTTTACTTCTGAAGAAGCTACATGGGAGAGAGAAGCTGAGATGATGGAAAAATATCCAAATTTATTTTCAAAATAAAATTTAGTAGTTAGTTGTGAATACCGAGGAAGGTGTTTGTTTTCAGAGGGGGAATATGTAGCACCCTTAGTTTTATGTTTTTCAAGTTAGACATTTGAACTTAAGACCAAAGGGTAGTGGAAACAAATGGATAATTATTGTGTGGATGTAGTTAATTATTTATTTATGAAAAATAATAAAAAAATTTGTGTGCAATATGACCAATTGAGATTTTTGAGATCACTTGCCTAATCCACGAGGTTATGGAAAGAGGGTAAGACTTTCCCCATAATCTTTCAAAAAGCCTTGAAAGAATTTATTTCTAATTTATATTTTTGAGGAAAAATCTAAATTTCCCCAATGATGAGGAAAGTAGTTGGGAAGAGGTAAAAAGATGGAAAAGCAGAAAGAAGCTCTAAATTCCCTAACTAAGGGAAGCCTAGGCAAACAGAAATAAAATCATCCTAAAATTTTGGAGGTAGAATTAGAAACAGGCTTTGGGGAGAGCATAGCTTAAATAACCTATTCCAGAACAGATTGGGGTTGGTCTGTTCTGGGAGAGGATCTCAACTCTGGGGTGAGTTCTAGAGACAGATGAACTCTAAGGTTGGGAGGACTGGTCATAAGAAGAAGAGGTATGCACACTAATTTTATGAATGATTAAGATAGATGCTATGGTACAATATGGCTAGATGTTGTAGCTATTATTTTGAATTTAATTTCTGAGATTTGTGAATTCTTACATTTAATAGATTTCATTAGGAGAAATTAATCTCTAAAATCTGTATAGTTGTAGGAACAATAATTATGGGAAATTATCAACCAGAATCTCTAAACCAGAATATGGTTTAAATCTGGAGATATATTTATTATTTCCATAACCAAATTAACTATGGTAACTTAAATCTGCTACTAGTATGAACAGTTACATGAATAGAAACATATGTATAAATGTTTCAGGAAATAACTCCCTAGAGGTTGTTGGGTCAAAAACCTCTACAGATCAGGGCATGCTATTCAAGAAGGACTCACAAAACCAAACTTGTATGCTAAAAACTAGATAACATCGATTGTAGAACTCACTCGTAGATCCTACGTTTGATGTAGATCCTGCGGGGTCCAAACCCCCAGCAACCCTTCTTCCTCTTCTACCTGGAAATCAAGAAAGAACATGCACGGAAATCTAGTTGTACAGCATATATCTCTCCTAAATGTTAGTGTAATCCATGTGAAACATCATATAAACAATAATAAATGCTTAATTAACAATCCTTTCACATATGCAAGCAGATATTAACACATGAATTCGGGAACAAGATGGTTCTTATTCATTACAAACAACATGTACAATAATAGAAAGGTGGAGAGATCACTTGAATCCTTCCACGATCTTCGAACAGATCGTCGTCTGGATCTGTCCCGCCCTTGCCTCGCTAGGATAATTTCAAGACTTGTGCACACGAGATGACATATAAGCTAATGAACATCTCCAGGAAACAAGGGTTTCCTGTAAAAATCTGGGAAGTGGAGGAGGCACAGGAAATCAGACTTGAATTGGCGCTCCAACAGAGTATAATGTCTATAATTTTCTCTCTCTCCCTTAGGCCACGCACATGAGGGGCTTTTATACTCCCTCAAAGTAGTTTCAATCTGTCGGAAACAGTTGGCCACGGGCTGGGGTGGTTGAATTACGGAAATAACCATCAACCCAGCCTCGAAAATAGGGATTTTTATATATTTTTTAATGATTTTAATGGCATACATAGAAAAGTATCTATGGACTCGCGTATACATGTGGAAAAGTCTGGGCACACCCACGTATGGGATTTTGAACACTATTTTTTATGAACTTTATTCAAGTCTGTGGGAATGGGTGCCCAAGGCCAAAAAGACAATCATGAATCACATGAGGGTGAAAAACGATGCTATAATAGATGTCCCCTAATATATGAGGTCAGAAAGGGTACATGATGGTTGAAATATATTATGTGCATAGAAAGAACTTCGCGAGGACAAGAGAGGACTTCACCAGATTTCAGCCTGCCAAAAACCAATGAAAGAAAATAGAGAGTCAAGTCATGTCTGAGGCGGGCATACCCATGCTCAGTCAAAAATATATCCATATAGAAAGTACAGAATAGATCCAGAATGTATACAGCTAAAGCTGGACTGAAAGTACACAATGAATCAACTAATCACGGCCCGGAAGTACAAGTCGGAATCAATGTCCAAGTATCAAATATATCAAACTGATCAATAGTGCTGAAAATGGATTTCTGATCACAAAATTAACTGAATCTTCAAGTACCAAATCATAAGGGGTGGAACACATGGCACAATCACGCAACTCGGGAGCCAACATATAGGATGCTGCTGTACTGACACTGCAACATATAAGGGTGGACGACATCACTGGTAGAAACTGAATGGACTGTTAAAAGTGAACCGAAAGATGCTGATGAAACATGAGGTCTTCATCGATCTTAATGGCACAATTCTACACAATGGGAATAAATGAGCTGAAGTCAACCATGTGAGAAATCGTTGGATTACCGGTCAATAATGTATACCATTAACCAACGCGAGACAACCCACTAATAATGAAAATGAATGTCAAGGTGCCCCAGTACAATCTAACAAGTGCGAATGAATGAGTTGAAGTCGAACACTTGGAAGAATCTACCAATCAGGAGGCAATGATGAAACCCCACTGTCTATAGCGAAGAGTCTGCCACTAATGAATGCAAACCCTAAGGTACTGACAAAAGACTCTAGACCTTATTCCCAGAGCAATGAGTCACAGTCGATGGGAAAAGATCTGCTAGAAGGAAGGCATTAAGGCATCCCACATCAGTCCAACGCGAGTGTAACCCGCAGGCCAATATTTGGAAGGAATCAGACGAAGCAGAGTGACAGAACCAAAGCGAAGTAAGTTTCTAACATGAAGAAGATGAAGCTAGTGCACAGAAGAAACCCTCTAAACTAACCAATAATAAAATTTGACACAGAGGTGAGATATCCACCGATAGGGTCAAATGGAAATCAAGGTACTGCATGAATCCCAAGTGTGATAATGTATGCTGATGTAAAACACAGGGGAAACCCCTCAGTCAAAGACCCATAATGATGGTCAAATGCTGAGCACAAGGTCAACTATCAATGATGAAAATAGGGCCAGGGTGGGGCTCTAGGTTTACTCTTAGAGCAATATGTCGTAGTCAATGAGATAAAACCCGCCAGCAAGAAGTCAATGGAGACCTTCTCAAACCAGCACGAGCAGAAGACCAAAACATCTAATGTGATAGAACAAGATACTGACAAGACCGGGTAGGCCGACTGAAATAATGAGTCAAGAGACACCGCAAAATGACCGACTCTGGTTAAACTTCCCTTGAACAAAAGCACAAATCGTGATGACCATGGCAGTAAAAATGACACTATATAAGTCTATTATGCAGGAGGCAAAAACAAACTCTCCATATGATTGGAAGAGAGAACCAATCGGGGGAGGACTGACTAGTGAAACAAGGCAAAATCTTAACCTAGGTCAAAACTAAAACCATCCCAAATGAAGGAAATATATAAGTTTATGTGCTTTGTTCAAGGGCGACAAACTGATACTGTACTGCCATCAAATTATGAAGTAACATCCCGTTCCCACTCTTTTTGTTATATTTGATTTTTTTGTCTTTTTCATATAATAAGCCTAAAAAGGAATAAAAGAAGGCTATGGTACAATGGATAGAATGAGTATCAAGAAACAGATGCACTAGTTCCTGGGATAGGAACGATCCTATGCTCAATGCAAGGTGGCAGAAACTGGTAAGCGATACTCAAAGGAATGTTCCATCCATGGGTAAAAAGGGTGTCAAGTCGCGATAGCTAAGTGCATGCAATGGTTAACTTGTACAGACAGTCAAGGTCAAAAGATGGCTTAAAAATCGTGTCCAAATGAAGCCGGATAAAGGCCAGGATAAACAAGTAGCTAGTATGCAATGCATTAGTACAACTCAACAACACCAGGGAGCCTCTAGGGTAATAGCCAGAAAAATGATAGTGAAGAAGAAGAAGAATGAAGCTTCAACACATAAGTCACGGGGGGGACTAAAGAGGACTCTCGAGCCTATAGGAAACACAGCATGGCAAACAAGTGATAGCGAGGAACTAACTAGGAAGCCCATGTAAAGGAAGGCTCTACCACCAAGTCATGATTAAATAATCGGCGAGTGAAATGGGTGAAATACTCATGACCTGATGGGATCAACCCTATGGCAAGTGATCAGAATGGAGGCTAGTATGCAAAATGCAACGGAAAAGTGGATTCCCTAACCTATATGCTAGTGAAGATCATATACCTGCCATGACGACTCAGCTGTCATGGATAAAAAATCGGAAAAATATCAAATTCATCAAAATGTACCTGAAAATATACCAATCTGGGCACTTCCAAGCATCGAGGTTATGCAGCTTAAGATAGATTGAAAAAATAAGCATAACAAATTTTTGCAAAAAATTTCAAATTCTGGGCATAAATACACATGTTACCTCACATTTGGTTCATTGTTACTTGCTGATTTGGGAAAAAGAGCTATGGAGAGAAAGCCTCTTTCGTCAAAACAGGAGAAATCGGTGATCATACTTCGCGGAATCAGTCAGGTAAGCTCTTAATCCATCATTATTATCAATTTAGTCCATTAATAGAGTTAAAATTTGGAAATTTCATCGTAAAAATATTTTTTTTAATTTAGGGCTCTGTGCATACGCGGGTTCGTATGGACCAAGCCGCATATATACGCGACTATGTATAGGGTAAGTCGCATATGCGCAACCCGAAATGTAAAGAAGCGTTTCTAACGAACAAATGAATGATTTTTTTTAGGATGACTATCACCTGGAGGGAACGTGAGCATAGTGAAATTGACAATGAAGTAATGCAAGATCAACAATCGCTCAATATCCTCCGAAATTGTGGATTGCTCAAATTTTTCAAAATGCCAAATATGAAGAGTAATGTCTGGTTACTTGAAATGCTAGTAAATTATTGGGAACCGAAGGAAGATTGCTTCGTGATAGATCAAATGCCCATACACATAGAGGTAGAAGAAATTTACTCCATTACTGGGCTCTCACGAAGGGGAGACCCAGTAGATTTGCACAGGAAGCCTTTGAGTAGGCTTACTATGGATGACTATGTCCACATCTATTGTGTAGAGGGGTCCAAGAAAGTAGGGACTCAGATTGCTACTAAATATTTAAGAGATCTACACATGAAGATTCTCCTATTCACCATTGGCAGGGTAGCAGGATCTGCTTCCTTGCATCAGGCATCCATGACTTAGATGAGCATAGCTGTGGAATGCCTAGCTCACCTATTTGATTGGTGTACAGCTCTATTAATGAACATGAAGCAACAACTGACTTCCATCCGGAAAGAAAAAAAAAAACATTTCGGATATGGAACCATCTTGATGACATTCTTCTTTGAGAAGATTCCTGGGCTTCGATCCAAAGTGATCTCTTCCATCAACAGCCCAAGAGACCCAAGAATTGCCCGATGGGAAGATCTGATGAAGAGACTGGGGGGAAGTGAAGTTCCCCGAACCACCTGGGATGACGAGTTCTTCCAATGGTGGGCAGAACAAGTCATCGCAGTGGAGGACTACCCCTATGCCGGGATGGATTTCTGTGGTGATCCAGACCTCGTCCTTCCACCTGGCGCGGCATGGGGCACAATCGGTAAGATTGCAATTTTTTAATTATATGATTTTTTTTGGATTTTTTCAATATATATGAAAAAATGTGAAAACAAAACATGTTTTTTCATTGGATTCAAAATGAATTACAATATTATGATGACCATGATACAGATATTGGACCAGTCCGTCCTGAGGGCTACCCACGGCATAAGCGCTGCAGAGGCGAGGCGGATACTGTAGACCCAGACAGGACCCTCCATGTGGTACAGAGGAACTTGGAGGGTTTAACTCGCCAAGTGCCTATGGCTGCAGTGGAAGATCTCACTACAAGAAAAAAACACATTGGTGAGGGTCATGCTTGTGACGGACCTTTAAGGTCCGTCACCAATGTCACATATGGTGACGGTCATTAAAAAACTATTACTGTAAGTGTATATAGTGATGGTCTTTATGGTCCATCACCAAAGACATTTTCAATGACACTTTTGGTGAGGGTCGTTAAAGGCCCATCACTAATTCTCTCTTTGGTGACACTTCTAGTGACGAAATTTTAATGACCCTCACCAATGCTCTTTTTGTTACTTTTGGTGACGATAAAAAAATGTCCTTCATCATTGATCACTAAAAACCATCACTGTAAGTGTATATAGTGATGGTCCTTTATGGTCTGTCACCAAAGACATTTCACTTTTGGTGAGGGTTGTTAAAGGCCCATCACTAATTCTCTTTGGTGACATTTCTAGTGACAAACTTTTAATGACTCACACCAATGCTCTTTTTGTTACTTTTGGTGATGGTCAACAAATGTCCGTCATCATTGATCACTAAAAACCGTCACTGTAAGTGTATATAGTGATGGTCCTTTATGGTCCGTCACCAAAGACATTTCACTTTTGGTGAGGGTCATTAAAGTCCCATCAATAATTCTCTCTTTGGTGACACTTCTAGTGACAAACTTTTAATGACCCTAACCAATGCTCTTTTTGTTACTTTTGGTGACGATCAAAAAATGTCCGTCATCATTGATCATTCCAATGAATTTTTGATGATGCTATTTGCCTGTTAATATATTTTTTGTCAAAAGATAACGATTTAATACGATTATTGTGGAGCATTTTTTATAATATTTCCAAGGCCATAGTGGTTAGGGTCAGTCAATTTTTAAGAAGTAATAAGCGTGTATCATTTCCCTCAAGTAATGACTATTCAAATAGAGATTTCCTATGAGTCAACACATGATTCATATCTATTAAGTTTATTATCTAGAAAATTCCATTTAGATAAATTTCCACTGTTGTGTGTAGGAAATATATTATTGAATACATAATCGAGCTCTGAAAATTTTATTAATGAGAAATACCTAACAATCCTCAACAATCTGGGCACACCTTAAATTAATTCTTTGGCACACGCTAACATTTCCTAGCACCCCACATGTCTTGGAACATCTTTGTACCTAGAACATCTTGTGATGACATTGACGCCCAAGCACATGGTGGCATGCACTAGCACAACATGGAACTCTCCTAGCATGTGTTGGCATGCTGCATATAGTCGCTAGCATGCCCTGGAATACCTTGGTTGAATGCATTGACATACATTGGCACTTGGCACACAATGCCACTTGGCATGTATTGGGACCTATTATTAGTGTGCCTAGCATGCGCCTTTTCAAAAAGATGAATTCCTGACTTATTAACCCTCTTATTGGTTCTTCCTTTTGTTGCCTTGACACATATCGATATCCCTAGCACCCTGTGCCACATCCTTAGCACCTAGCATGTATTGGCATATATTGGCACTATTAATTGGCACATGATATAATTAGCACACCCTGGAACTCCCAAGCACACTTTGGGAATTCTTAACATGCCTTGATATTCCCTAGCATGCCTTACCAATGCTTAGCATACCTTTTCACTCCCTCCTTGGCATGAAAACTAACACTGACCATTAACACTAGTCTCTGGCAGTACACGTTCCTCATATTCATTAACTTCCATGAATTTTTACCTAGTGCTCCCTTAATGTTTTTCCCTAGTACTCCTTAACACTCATCAACATGCGTTATCACTCTCTAGCACACCTTAGCATTGTTCAACATTCCCTTCCACTTTATAGCGTGCATAACACTAGTCTCTAACAGATATTGGCGCTTGGCACGTGTTGGTGCTTGGTAAGTCTTAGCATGTATGGAATACGTTGAGATTCCTTGGTATGATTTAGCATGGTTTAATATTAAATTTATTTGTGATGATCAATTGTTGGAAAGTAGATGAGAAGCAACAAAGGAATACTTGGCACTTAAAATGCACTAAGACTTTTCACTTGGCACCTATTGTCACCTAGTGTTAGTGTGCCTAGCATGCCCCTCTTGGAAAAGGTAAATTGATGATTTATTAACCCTATTATGTGTTCATTTCCTTGTAGTTTAAATTTTTTGTCCCTTTTGTTGTCTTGAAAGTCCCTCACACGCATTGACACACCCTTGCACATCTTGGCATGCCTTATCACTTGGCACATCTTAGCAAGTTTGACATGTATTCCCACTATCTGGCACATCAAGGGGGTGAAGAGAGATGTAGTCCTAAAGTAAGTCGAGCACAAGGGCCAAGTAAGGGTTGCTAAAGGGAGGTCATGATCATCCTCCAAGAGTAAGATCATCATGTGAGGGTTGAAAATAATGTTGCATACCTTAATGGTTGGTTTGCGCTAGGAAGTAGGATGGCATATTGTTGATTCTCTTCTGGAAGATCAAGCTTAATAGAGGTTTCTCATGAGAATCTGGGCCTGTGATTTCAATGGTGTCTTTGTGTGAAGGCCACATCAAATTCTGAAATGTTGAAATTTGCAACAAGAAATAGTGAGATTGGAAACCAGAAAGGACAAAAAAAAATGCACCCACACTAGTGAGGAATTTTGATGCACCAGGAGTGAGGAATGTGGGGCGTCTAATTTATTTTTCCCTTAAATAAATTGGTCAATAAATTGTAATTTCATCTCATAACAACTTGTGTCAGTTAATTAAGTGATTATGACTGAGCTAACTCAAAAAATTCGAGTTGAGGGTCTAATATGAGGCATCTAGAGGGATTCTAATATTTTTGGGGTCCAGTTGAAGTTGATGCATTAGTGCGGTGCAAGTGTAATTAACTCAATTAAATCAGTTAAAATCAGTTTAACTAGTTCTAACTGAGTGATGAGCTAGTGAGAGGTCCAGTGAATTAAATTATATTTAATTCACAATGAGTGATCAATCAAATAAACGATAATTCACTATTAATAGTTGCATGCATGTCAGTTTCAAGAAATACCCAGTTCAGACAGAGGTTAAAGGGACCATAACTATCAGTTTTATTCAGAGAAAGTTTCCCATGTGCAATTATAAAGTCATTGGGATGCCATGATAGTTTGCGCAATCTAGGAAAACTAATTTTCCTAATTAATAAGGAGTTAATTCCCTAGGAATTGCATGAGCTAGGCAGACTGAAGTAAGGATGAGAATTGGCTAAATACTAGACCGAGTTTTCCTAGATCAACAGGAGACAATTGACAGAGTGTTGGAGAATCTCATGAGAGATTAAGTATTGTATTGTTTCATGATTCCTTGACTTAACATACAATAGAGATAGAGGGGTTTTGATTAGTTGCTTTCCCCAAATACATCATGTTGTTGTGCGATTAATAATTTATTTCTCTTACTTATATATAATTTTGCGATCATGTTTTGTTTCCGTAAATTGTAAGAAGGATTCAGTATCTTGTTTTAGTAGATTACAAGATCAGATTGAATCTCGTTGGTCAGATTTTTTACATTGTATTAGAGCAGCATTTTTTTGGGCGGCGAGTTTGCAGAGAATATTTGAATATTTTGGTGTAAATTTTTTGAAAACAAATAAAATATTTGGATTCCTTGCAAAAATCTACCCAAATGGAAAAAACAATGGGTCAAATCGGAGCTCGGATGAGGGAGATATCATCGATTTAAAATCAACTCTTTTTTAGAAACTTTTTGTAACTTTGAGACAATTACACTGTGCACGAGTCAAGAACCTATATGCACTTGAGGTACCAGATGCATGCAAATCTTTGAGGAGAAAGGCAGAAGTTAGAGACTTGGTGGTTTAGAGGGAGCATAAATTACCTCTCAACATGCATCCTCATGAGAAGAAGTCTCAAAAGGCTGTGGAGTAGCTGCCACAATTGGAGAAGTAGAGACGAGACCGAGTGGAAGCATCCACTCAAGAACAGACCTCCATGAGGGGGAAATTTCAAGCTAGATGGGAAGAGGGAGTAGCCATACCTCAAGGTGTAAGGTGGGGTTATGTGTAGACATAATCCCAAGATAAGAAATTTGGGCAAGGTCCATTGAGATGGCATGTCTCATGGATCGAACCTGGCTACGAGGAGCGCACAGTACAACAGTAGTAGGAAGGATAAGTTAGATTGATGTAGTCAGATGTCAGCAAGACAAAAATCATAGTGACAGATGTCAAATACTGGAGCACAAATAGAGTTAGCAATAGTTCAAAGGGCACGGATGCAGATGTCATAAGCAATCTAGAGAATCCAGTACTAGATAGGTGCAGTAGCTAGAAATAGTCAGAAGACTTTGATGACAGATGCATTATACTGATTCAGTTGTTCAGAGGCTATTCAATTTCAGGATTTGCAGGTGCAAACAACAATAGAGAAGAGTAGCATGCAGAACATTCCAAAGGTAACAAATGGGGATAGATTGAATTCCTTTCTTGTTGAGAGGGAGTGTTGAAATTTACAACAAGAAATAGTGAAACTGGCGACTAGAGAGGAAAAAAAAAAAGCACCCACACTGGTGAGGAATTTTGATGTACCAGGAGTGAGGAATGTGAGGCGTCTAATTTATTTTTCCCTTAAATAAATTGGACAATAAATTGTAATTTCATCTCATAACAACTTGTGTTAATTAACTAAGTCATGATGATTGAGTTAGCTCAAGAAATTCGATTTAAGGTGATCGAGGTGGATATTGGTGGCCACCCGCCTATTCCACTTGGGCCCTCACCATTGTCTCTTTCAGTTTTTTAGTTTCCTTAATTATAGCACAATTTACTATTTTTGTCAGTTTTTTGGGTCCTGAACTTTTGAAGCTGTTTTGAGGCCCCAAACGATGTTTTTTTGGCATTAAAGGTTTGGCGATTTCATATAAATCGCATTAGTATTTTTAGTCCTCAAAGAGATCTTTCTAATGAGGTATCATGTGCGTTAAACGAAGATCATATGACCAAGTTACGACCCCGGGAAGTTGGCTACCCAATTAACCCCAACGGGGCCCATAAACTCTTCGTGTTACATCTCCTCAGGATAGGGTTTTGTTTTTTTAGGGTTTTATCTTATTTTAAATAATAAAAAGACCCTTGATCCTTATTGTAACACAGTTCAGAGGAACATAACTATCAATTGTATTTATAGAAAATTTCCCATGTGCAATAATAAAGTCATTGGGATGCCATGATGGATTGCACAATCAAGGAAGGTCGATTTTCCTAATTAATATGGAGATAATTCCATAGGAATTGCATGTGCAAGGCAGGCTGAAGGAAGGCTGAGAATTGGCTAAGTACTAGATCGATTTTTCCTAGATCAGCAGGAGACAATTGGTAGAGTGCTGGAGAATCTCAAGAGAGATTAAGCATTGTGTTTTTTCATGATTCCTTGACTTAATACAAAATAGAGATAGAGGGTTTTGAGCAGTTACTTCCCCATATACATCTTGTGTTGTGCGATTGATAACTTGTTTCTCTTACTTATATGTGATTGTGCGATTGTGTTTTGTTTCCACAAATTGTAGCAAGGATTCGGTATCTTGTTTTAGAACATGATTACAAGATCAGATTGAATCCCATTGGTTAGATTTTCTACATGAAATAGAAGAAAGGGTTGATACCATCTAATTTCCTTGTGGTGGTTAGTAGGTTGCAAGGTCTGTGATAAAGACCAACATAAATGGAGGAGGGCTTGCATTGTAATTTAGAGCCATAACAGAAGTCGATGCAGGCGTAATATTGACCGAGTTAACCCTAGTTTGAGGGTCAAAATTGAGATATAAAGTTCATGTCAAGATTCAGTCAAAGAAATGCCCAAAATCTATGGATCCATATGAGCTAGGTCGAGTCTCTTATGGAGGCAAGAGTCATGTTTTTTCTATGTGTGGATAGGGTTTGTTCTACAACGATTAGAAGTACATAAGTATAATGCCCTATTTAGGACATTTTTCTAGCATGTTTAGTTCATAAGGTATGACCTTAAGACTGTGACAAATTTGCGTAGAAGAAGATGGGTTGTGAGCCTCAGAGCGAGGTTTATTTCTGCAATAAAGACCAGAAATCTAGAAGATGGTTTGCATATTCAATATGTGTGGAGACAACAGATCCAAAGGAGGGTGGAACCTGAGAAGAAGATTTAGCATGCAGAAGAAATGTGCCATATGAAGAATGGATTGACATGAAGAGGAGTTGATTTTGGTGGACTTTCCATAGAGTTTTAGACAAAGATCTGAAGAAACCTATAACAAATTAGTAAATGGACTGTTAGTGGCTGATTCGTGACCCTAGTTTAGTCATCTACATATTGTTAGAAGTATGATAAGAGGAGTAGTTCATATTTGTTCATAGATTGCACAACAAAGATCAAATTGTCAATACACAAGAACAATGATATTGAGAGGACTCAAACCATTGTCAGGTGGCAGATTTGAAGAGCCCTAGATGAAGACAATATTGTGGGCCCTAGATCAGTAAAAAGAATTGACTGTGGTTGGGTAGATTGATGGTAGGCCAAGTACAATTCTAGGGTTGTTAGGTTACTGTCAAAGAAGAGCCCTGACTCTTGTTCTAGTGAAGTACAACAAAATTGGTAGAAGGGGAGGTGTATAAGGCCTAAGGATGTGCAGACTTTGAAGGACTAAAGTAACATTCAAGTGGGCCAACCAACTATCCCTAGTTCACTATATTATAGAGAATTGATTCAGTTAGAAGAAGGGAAACCTCCATAGCCCTGGAATTCTCATCTTGGAGCTGTAGTATGGAAAAAGTGGGCATACCAAAGAGTTGTTCACAATTGGAATTATGAACAACTTGTTACCACTCAAACTAGTAGTGGATCTAAAAGGGGTTCCTAAGAGGGAAACTGCTAGGACAATGGAAACGATGGAAGCTTAGCCCATTGTCACCACATCTAAGGCTCCTTGCTCTTCACAAACTTTCACCGATGGGTGGAGTCCCAGTAGTCTAGGAAGTCACTTGTATAGTATAGGTCAATGAATAGGTGGGAAGTGACCCTCGAAACCCTTTCCCTAAGATAAAATAAAGAGTGGGACTTGCTTTCCTTTTAAGCAAGGGAATTATCTTCTAGGGAAAGAGGAGGGGGATTGAAGGGCTGAGGGAGAAGAATAAGACTTATGAAGGAAGTTCTCAATCACTAAAATCCATTGGGAACTTGGATTCCCAAATGGTCCTTCATGAAAGGCCTTTGACACCAAATGGGACCACATGGGGCCAAGTGGACCCAGCTCAGGTTCGGGGATGGGATTTAGCAACCAATGATGTTCCTATCCTGGAAAAGGTGATGGGAAGGATCAGAAAAGTGTTTTTACTTTGATAGGTAAAATTGATCCTACTAGGTTCTATCCTTGGGAACACCTAGGCAAAACTTGATCCTAGAGCTAGGGCTTGAGGTATCTGGAGATTCCACCGTCAGAATTGGTCCAAGTTCTAAGGACAGTGAGGGCACCCAGCAATGAAACTGCCTCTAGGAGATAGAAGTTTTCCTCTAGCTAGATTCCTGGGAAATTGTTGCCCTAGGTGACCTAATGGGGCTAGATCTAGGGAATGTAAAAATTTCTTAATATAAGAAACCCTATTGCATATCTTGATTTAATTCTCCTACTTGAATTAAGTTACAAGTTAATTTCTGAAATATTCAATAAATTAACGAAGTAAATAGTAAATACAACTAGCAACCTACACATACAGATCAAATACTGAATAACATGCTCATTGACAAAGTGACACACAGATTTTCTGGACAACTATCCCCAGAAAAACCCCAATGTGGGAAAACTGGTGCAGCTAGCTCTGAAGGGTTTTCATTATTATGCAGACTCTAAGTACAACAATCGTGGGCATCAAAACTGGTTCACCCAACAGAGAAATAAAAACGACAGTAATACGTTGCTCTGAATCCCTCTACGTCAGCCTAAGTGGCCTGCGTCGGCCTATGCGCTACTCAGTAAGGGCTTGCATCACACCTGAAGGGCTTACACTTCCCCTGCGCTGCTTTGACTAGGCCTGCGTCAGCCTTGCGTGGCTCCTGCTGCCTCTGCGCTGCCCCTGCTGGGCGCTGGCTGGACTGCATGGCTCCTGCTGCCCCTGTTGCTCTGGCTGGCTGGAATGCTTAAGAAGAAAAAGCATAGGTAAGAAAGAAGGCACTGGCCAAAGGCAACGCATAATAGTCAGAAAAATTGAAGAAATGAAATGAAAATAGATCAATGTCCACAATTAACTAAAATAACTCAATGGGACTAGAGAGTAAAAGCTTTTACAACAGCAATAAGTGCTTATAGAATCAACTAAGAGAACAGAGGAGACTAATTCATGAGGTTAAAATGTTGTATAATTGTTGGCACAAGAAAAATGTAGAATTGTTAGAGTAAATCTCTGCAGGTACCATTAGTTGGTGATCATCGATAATCATTTCAGTTCATCAAATACCCTGATGAATGGGCCTTACAAGCTATTTTCATAGACAAACCCCATAGAAGTTGTGTGATCGGAAAATATTCACACTATATTGAAGAAAAAACCTACCAAATAAGGATGACATTTCAAATGGGGCAAGAAACAATAGAGAGATATACATCGAAAAAGTTAAAATGCTAGGGAAACAGGAAAGAAACTAGGTAGCATGGTAGAAAGCACAACAAAGAAAATTATAAAAATGGAAAACCCTACAAATTAGCACCCATCCAAACATCACCACAATTTTTTCTTCAACTCTAAATCTCCAAATTCATCAAATTATATCCTGTATTCAAACCTGATCCTCTCTGTTAGCCATTCTGAAGATAAGGCTGAGAACTTACTACAGAACCATCACCTACATGTAGTGAGCTTATTCTGTGACCAGACAACCTACGTTCGTGAAGACATGGAAAGGTAAACACTCTTTGCCAAGATTTTCCATACATCCCAGGTTGAGCAACCACATATACATCACTAGTTTTTTCTCTTCAGATTTGTAACTTAGAAGAGCTTTGTCTGACCACCTCCGGGTTGCTCCCAGAGTCACCCATGCAAGCCCTCTCAACATCATCCTCTTTTTGTAGTACATAATTAGTAATTTAATTAACCATAACAGTTTCTTGATCATGCAGGTATTTCAAATATATTTCCAATAAGCATAAATATTTCATGTTAAACAATCAGGTCAAAAGACTTTAGACTATGATGCAAAAAAAACAAAGAAACCTCACCAACACTCAAAGGACAAACAAAGTCAAACCTCTACAAAGTATAAATAGATATCTGATAAACTTCATTCCACCACAAAAATGTGCTTAACTAAATAAAATTCTAATTACCGTGCTTTCAAGGGCAGTGATGTTATAAACATACCCCTACACCTCATGAACAATCAATGTGTATAAATAGACCATCATAAGGCTTATTTTAAACATCATTATTATCATTTTATAAATCATTTTTATTAAATGAACAAGAAGAAAGAAACAATTGCATTCAGTTCCACTGAAGCAAATTATATGGCAGTTTCATATACTTATTATGAAGCTATCTAGATTTACAACTTGATTGTAGAGTCAACCAATTAGTTGTTGAAGCCCAATATTGTCTCTTGTGAGAATCAAAGTTACATCAAGCTCTATGAAAATCCAATGTGTCATGACCATTTCAAACACATTAATATTCAATAAAATTTCTTAAGATTCCAAGTTCATTAGGGAGTTAGTAGTGTTGGACCACATTCTGAAAAAGTTTCGTATGGTTAATAGTTTGACAAAGCTCCTAACAAAGGGGAAGTTTGACAAGTTGGGGGAGAATCTTGGGTTATTGGAAAAAAAAAAATTCTCAAGAGTGTTAGATTACCTATTTGGTCTCACCTCAGCCTTAAGAATTTGAGCAGCACAAGGATTGCAGAGCTAGATTGTGGTACACCAGTCAGAAAGATTCATAAATACAGCTAGAAGCTTATAACGACACCTTAGAGGATAGATGAATTAGTTGTTGGGTCACACCCACCAAGTATGGCACACTAGTTGAGGAGATTAACACCATCATCTCAGGTGCATTCATGAGTGCACACTTATGTAATGAGGCACCTTCAGGAGAGGAGTTATATCTACTATGATAATGCACTACTCTAAAAGAAAAACCTTGCATACAAGGCAAAGTTATGAGGGAGTTTCTCATGCTCAAGGGAGATGCACCACTAACGCTATCATTAGCCTGTTTTCTAACAACACCTTCTCTTAACTTATAAATGAAAAGGATGGGCACACTAGTTAGACATTTGTAGAAATAGATAATAAGAGTAAGTAATGTTAGCTTGTAGGTTATAGTAGGAGCTTTTGTGAGATGAAAACTTGCTATGACATTCTTCTATTTGAGTAATAAAGACTTCTATACAGTTGTTGTTGGAGCCTGCTCTTTTTATCCTGAATTCTTATATTATAGATTTGTGTAGAGTGGGCCTAATATAATTTTTGTTTTAATCCATTGTACTTCTTCTCTCTCCCTTTCTCTCCTACCTTGCTCTCTCTTCCTCTCTCTCTCTCTCTCTCTCTCGACCCTCCAATCCTCTCACTATATCCCTCCCTCTATCCTTCTTTCTGCCCCCCTTCCATCATTGTGTCACTATCTCCCTCTCTTACCCTTCTCTACCTCTCTCACTCCTCTCACTCTCTCTCTCTCTCCATTCCTTCTCTCCCCTCTCCTCTTGAACATATCAGCGACATTGTGATGAGTTGGTAGCATTGACCCAAAACCAAAGTGAAGGTATGATGAACCATAGGTGATGAATGAACCGTCAATATGATTACCCAACCCAAACAGTCACAGACATGGAGTGAAGGAAGTGTCATGTTCAAGAGCGACTTGCTAACATAAAGAAAATATTGTTCATTCTTCCCAAATTTTTCCCCGGTCATTTGTCGACCAGTACCTCATTATTTTTTAACAAGCTTGAAGAGGATAGCATTTTCTTGATATATAATTCAACCCTTCGGGCAAATAAAGAATGAAGTATCGCTAATTAATAATTTAACGAGTCTAACAATGAATGAAACTCGATTCTTGCCATGATTGACAAGCCTGTCACTATTTTATGATTTAACAAGCTTAAAGACAGTGACAACCTGATCCCTTTTCATATTTAGAGAGTCTGAAAAAGAGGACGAAAGAGAACTCCATAATTATTTTTTTGTAAATTTGTCTCTTAGATCCGAAAAAATGTAAAATAATATCTGAAAGAACCTCTTTGGTGATTTTTAACCAATGACATTCCTTTTTCGTAAATAATCTATCTCAGTCTGGAAAAGGGTTAAACTTATACCAAGTAGATATCAATTCATTTAATTTAACGAGCTCGAAATGACAAGTGCTCGGCAATATTTTCACATTATCAGAGTCTGAAAAGAGCTGAAAGAAGACTCCAAGGGTTCCTTTTTGCTGTTATGGAAGCTCGAAAAGGGATAAAAGTGCACTTTAGATCCATTTTCATTTTTAACAAAGCTCGAAAAATAAGGAGAAAAAGCATGCTTTGTGGTCAAGTCATTCTTAATAAATTTGCACGACTAATCTGTTCATCAGTTGTATTTCCTGTTCAGAGCAACATCAAATGGATTAAAAATACCTGTTTCATGATAAAAACATAATAAAACTATAGTCACAACAATAAATTTAACTTGCAAATAATTAAATGACTATTTAAAAGTAGTTTTACTATTCATTTTTACCATTCCATAATTACCATTTGCATTTTGGAGCTCTGAACCTGATCTTTCCCCCGAACTTCAGTCGTTGATTGCGGTCATTTCTGTGGACAGATTTCGTTGTCGTTTCTTCCAGGTTAGTGCCATGAACCTTCTCCTTCTATTGGTAATCATTTCATTTCCATTTCTTGCAATTTTTCAGGGTTTTAAGACCCCCTAGGTTAAATTTTACCCAAAAAGAGGGTAATGGACCCTCAAGCATCGAAACCTGCGTTGCATAGCAGGTACAGTGAAAGGTACCTGCATGTGCAATGCACTGTCTCAAGCCTAAGCCTGCGTTGGGCGCATTTGAAATTTTTTGTTTTGATGTTTAGCTCAAAATTGACCTATTTTTCTGCAATGGATGGTTTCTAATGGATCTCTTACTTATGGTTCAGGTTTCCATCAGATAACAATGACGATTACATGGTGAGAAAGAGAACATGAAGAACAAGACATGATTTCCCTAAATGACCTGGGTACTGTAAGAGCCCTGAGGGATTGTGGAATTTAAAAGTACTTCAAGTTATCTGGAATGAGGCAGCAAATTGAGCTTCTTGAGTTCTTGGTTTGTGCATGGGATCCGGAAATAGGGGCATTTCACATTAAGAACCAAGTGGTTCCTATCACTGTTGAGGACGTGTAATTTCTCACAGGTTTGTCGAGGAGGGGTTTGCCCATTTATATTTCATGGTCTACTATTGGAGGAGAGACAATGAGAGATTATATTTTGTAGTATTGTTATGCAGGGGCAGAACAGAGCAAAGATGGGAAGATTAGCATCCGTACAGTGAGAGATTTTCCTTTGAGAACTATCTTGTTCACAATCGCAAAACTTACTGGCACGGTGACACTACATGTGGCTAACAGATCTTATATGCAGTATGCACTAGAGTGTCTCGAGCCAACAGTCTTCAACTAGTCTGAAGATGTTATTTCTAAGATAAAGGAACAACTTAATAAAGCAAAAGGAGGAAGGAAAAAGAATTTCAGTTATGGTTCGACCCTCATATCTTTTGCTTTGGAACAGATTCCATTGATGCAGCCACAGTATGTGACGCTGGATAACGCTAGTCCTAGAGAGCCTCAGATGCAGAGATGGGTGGAACTTATGGGTCGACATGCAGGGCAGTCGACAGTTGTATTTTCTACCGCATTCTTCTCCTGGTTCCAGCGACATATCATCACCATCGATGATTATGCATATGCATCGAGGGCGCTCATATCATTTTTGCTAAGTTGTGACTGCCAGGGTGCTTTGTGCACGTTCGAGTGGCCCGTATTAGTTTTGATAAGTTGTGACCGCCAGGGTGCCTTGTGCACGTTCGGGTGGCCCGTTTTCCGTTTGATCCCTTGTGGCATCGTTCGTTTGGGCGCGTCGTGTCGCGCCGTGTGAGGTTGCCCGACCGGGTGCGTTCAGGACAGGCCATTTTGTTCGAGGGCACCTGTATATGTTTTGCTAAGTTGTGACCACCCGGGTGCCTTGTGCACATTCAGGTGGCCCATTTTCCATTTGATCCCTTGTGGCATCGTTCATTTCGGCATGTCGTGTCGCGTCCTGTGAGGTCACCCTACCGGGAAATTTTGGTTTGGGTCGTTTCATTTGAGGGCACCCATATAATTTTTGCTAAGTTGTGACCACCCAGGTGCATTGTGCACGTTCGGGCAACCGGTTTTCCGTTTTCTCCCTTATGGCATCATTCGGTTGGGCATGTCGTGCCGCGCCATGTGAGGTCGCCTGACCTTGCATGTTCAGGTCAGGCCATTTCGTTCGAGGGCGCCCGTATCAGTTTTGCTAAGTTGTGACCATTTGGATGCCTTGTACACGTTCAGGCGGCCCATTTGTCGTTTTCTCCCTTCTTGCATCGCTTGGTCGGGCGCGCCGTGTTGCGCCGTGTGAGGTCGCCCGACCGGGCACATTCAGGTCGGGTCGTTTCGTTCAAGGGTGCTCGTATTAGTTTTGCTAAGTTGTGACCACCCGAGTGCCTTCTGCATGTCCGGGTGGCACATTTTCCATTTTCTCCCTTGTGGTATTGTTCGTTGGGCACGCTATGTCACGCTGTGTGAGGTCGCCTGATCAGGCGCGTTAAGGTCGGGCCGTTTCGTTCGAGGGCGCCTATATCAGTTTTGCTAATTTATGAATGCTCGGGTGCCTTGTGCACGTTCGGGTGGCCCGTTTTCCGTTTGATCCCTTGTGGCATCGTTTGTTTGGGTGTGTCGTGTCGCGTCGTGTAAGGTCGCCCGACCGGGCACGTTCAAGTCGGGTCGTTTCGTTCGAGGGTGCCCGTATTAGTTTTGCTAAGTTGTGACCACCCAAGTGCCTTGTGCACGTTTGGGTGGCCTGTTTGCTATTTGATCCCTTGTGGCATCGCTCGTTTGGGTGCGTTGTATCGCGTCGTGTGAGGTCGCCTGACCGAGCGCATTCGGGTCGAGTTGTTTCCTTCGAGGGCGCCCATATCAATTTTGATAAGTTATGACCACTGGGGTGCCTTGTGCATGTTCGGGCGGCTCGTTTTCTCCCTTATGGCATCGTTTGGTCTGGCGCGGCATGTCGCGGCATGTGAGGTTGCCCGATTGCGCTCGTTCAGGTCGGGTCGTTTTGTTCGAGGGCGCCCATGTTAGTTTTGCTAAGTTGTAACCGCCCGAGTGCCTTATGCACGACGTTCGGGTGGCCCATTTTCCATTTTCTCCCTTGTGGCATCGTGATGCAGAGGCATTATGCTAAAACAATTTCCATGCATTTTTGTTAGACTTAGGGGTTTCTAGTTTTCAAAAGAGTTAGACTTTATGTAGTGAATTTGATGGGTTTTTATTTATTTTAGTTAAATGCGGAGAATTGTAACTGCCTTCGAATGATTAGTGGGCATATGAAGAGATAGTTAGTTTTAGTTTATCTGGGGATTAGGCTAAATTTAGAACTGTAGGAATTTCAGAGTTTTGTTGAGCGTTAAGGGAGGATGAAATGATTATTGTTAATTTTTATAAATAAGCCTCTGTGGCATAGACCTGCATAGAGCTAGAGAGCCAGAGAGGCTGAGTAGGAGAATAGAAGGCCATTAAATTAGAAGATCTCGTCGAGGACCAGAAGATTGTAAGTAATTTCATTTATATGAAGGAACCTGTTTAGTATTATATGTGCATTGATTAATTCATGAATGGTTAAATTCCTGTGTTGAGGATCTGATATATATATGGTCTGCGTGAGAATGTTTTGGACCTCTGTAGCTAACTATGTGAATGGAACTCTGATATCTAGGGGTAATGTCGTTTCTGCATGCCTTTGATGGATAACTTGCAAAATGTGGTTGTCTTCTGAATTTGACCCTATGTGGTTAAATTCCTAATAGATAGAGGATATCTATTGTGTAAATGGAGAACTTTGTGATAGAGTTCGGAGATAAGGCCCTAAATGGGTGGAAGAGTCGATGTCAATTATACCGACATTGTGGTTTGCGTTGGAAGCACCGAGGTTAATCAGGAGGGATGTTAACCTCTGTTCGTGATATTGGAAGCGATGGAAAGGTTTTATAATGAAACCTTAACACTATGCGATGGAGTGGTTTAACTTGTAAGGACCCCGAATCGAATGAAATCGTAGTTAAGAGGCGGATGGAACAATGAGGGAGAAGGAAGCAGAACCAGGAGCGTAAATAGAGACAAGGCTTTTTGGAACTAACCCGGAGGTATTCGCAAAGTTTAAAAGTGGTATTCGGTTTTTGAAATAAAAATACGATATGTTTCTATGCTCAACACGCAGCATAAGGCTATATTGCAAAATAGCCCATTTCACACTTTTTTGGAGGGTTAAAGCTCGTTCAAAAGAAAGTGCGATACTCGTCCGATCAGGGGGCAACAAGGATCGACAGTGGTCGCACTCTGAATTTTCATGGATATTAACGACCGGAGAGGGGCATTAAAAAGCACACAAGTTGGTCACGTGATGATCGTTGATTTGGCAAGGTAAAATCCGATAAGCCTCTGGCTATCATATGGGGAGGTAAGTTAAATTGTATTGTGGGACCCCATTGTTTGTCGGGTTTTGTTTTAAATCGATGTCAGAGTTGTGTTAATGGAGTATTAGGTGCTGGGACCAAGAATCCCTATTATATGGTCTAAACCATAGGCTTGATTAGATATCTCCCACCCTCTGATTTGATTGTTGGATCTCTGTGTAATATGGGTTTTTATACAATTGCACATAGTATACAATGAGGGCTTTATAACCTTTTAAAACAAGCTTCCACACAGTAATACTCGAAATTTCCAGATAAGAGGATTAAGCAGGTGTGTATATTTTGATGCACAGTAGAGGGTATGGTTTCATAACCATATAGTAAGGGTAAAGAGCTTCCACACCTATGTTATTCAAATTGCCAATTCAAAAGATAGAACATTGTGAGGTTGCCCAGATTGTTGAGATTTATTGGGGGCGAAAATTTTGAGATGCATTTATATGCACAGGAAAGAGGAAAATGTGGGGCTATGTGAGGTAGCCCCCGCATCACATCATTTGTTGGGCGCGTCGTGCAAGGTCACCCGACCGGGTGCATTTGGGTCAGGCTGTTTCATTCGAGGGTGCCCGTATCAGTTTCGCTAAGATGTGACTGCCCGGGTACCTTTTGCACATTCGAGCGGCCCGTTTGCCGTTTTCTCCCTTGTGGCATCGTTAGGTCGGGTACAACGTAGAAAACAAAGAAATTAGAGATACACAGAAACTCATATTACAATTAGGATAACATTAAAAAAATTAAACATACACGGAAACTCATATTAAAATTAAGATATTATAGAAAATAATGTGAAAATTAAATTAATATTAAAATAAAATCAAAACAAGAAAATTAGAAATAAATTTAAATGATTTTGGAAACTTAAATTAAAATTAACATAATCTAAAAAAATATAGAAATTAAAATTAATAAAAAAATTCAAATTACAACAATAATAAAAAAAACATAAGAATTAAAAACAACACCGAAATTAAAATTAAAACAATTTAAAAAATATGAAAGTTAATAGGAGAGTTAAATCTTAAAATAAAATTAAAAGCTTAAACTAAAATAATAACAGTTATAACAACAATAATGCACTCTGCCAAAACTGACCGGGCCAAAGCAAGAAAGGGAGGCATTCATTAAAGGCCGCATATATCGCACACACAAAAAAGAGAAGTTTAAAAAAATGACACTCGGGTAACTAACCACCTCTTGATCATGCCCAATCTCATAGCTTGCATATGCATTACGATCACCCGCAAGCTCATAGCTTGCATACGCATTACCTGAAGATTGCCCGTTCGTCCTTCCGTCTGCTCTTGGAGTCTTTCACATTGCACATCGCAAGGCTCCTTCTTCTCTATGTCTGCGAGAAAACAGAGTTACAAGAGAATTTGGAGAAATTGGTCATCTTTGAGTGGGTTTCCAGATACCAAGAAATTGATTAGATAGGCTTTCTAGGGTTTGTGCAAAATTGGGGGGATAATCAGGGTTTTTATGTGATAGGGACTCGATACCAGGGTTTTAGGGGAAGCAAACATGTGGTTGGGTTCATCATGTCAGCAGAGCTTCCATGATAGATGAAAAAGACAGAATCCGCTCTAAATGGTATATTTAACAAGGGCGAGGTCATGGCTTCCCCAGATGGCTGAAGCATCTACCGTTTCGAGGGACTATTGGATGCCGGAACAGTGCTGCATAGTTTGTTATGATTGCGAGTCGTAGTTTACGATCTTCAATCGGCAGCACCATTGCCAGATTTGTGGCCGAGTTTTTTGCAGGAAGTGCACATTCAACACAATTCCAGCTCCTGTTGTCGAAGGGTGGAAGTATGATCAAGAAGAAGAGGAGTGTCTTAGGGTTTGCAGCTATAGTTTCAAGGTACCGGAGGAACAGATGACAGCTTTATAGGATGATGACAATCAATTGTTGTCTTCAGGGATCAGTCGTTCGTCTTCTCTTACAAGTTTATCAAGTAGTAAGTCAAGCGGCAGCGATAGCGGCGTTAACATCTTTGGTGCTATTCCTTATTGAACTGTGCCTTATCAGCATGTCACTTACAGTTCTGCTCTTAGTCATCCAACTCAAGGTCTTGACAGATTGGAGAAAATGCTCGAGAAGAAACAAGATATGTTGTATTCGGGAAGGAACGCGAATTCTCCATCCCTCTTGGAAGGCAGAGTAAATGCTGCCAGTATTTTTGGAACTCCCTTGAACTGATATGGTATCATTTAATTTCCTCAAACTGTATGCTTTGAAACTTTGTCAACTGCTTTACAAGGAGCTTGACCAAACGAAGATCCGTTTTTAGTTCCATTTCTGTTCCAGTTCTCACCACCATTCCTTTCTTGGCTTTGGGATGCAAGTCCTTGGGTTGATATGATATAATAGTGTAGTCCCTCACTCCAGTAATAACTTTGCATAGAGGTGCCTGTGTGCTTTTTTGGTCCCTACTTCCTGTGGTTGTTTTCTTTGTGATGTATTCTTTGAAAGCAATATCAGTGGACTACAGTGGGGTAGCCCTTGTTAATATGACTACCACTACTGCATCATTAATCAATTTAGATTCCTGGTTCATGTTTCATATCCCTTGAGACCGTCTAGCGTTGTTTCTTATTCTGTTGGTTTCCTGTCTCATATCTTGTTTCCAATCTGGTAACGTATGTCAACTGCATGTAGTCTTCAAGTGACGATATCCATGGCAATCCATTGATTGTTAAGTGCTGTGGAAATTATTAAAAAAGAAAATGTCTGGAATCTTGATTATTGAAAAAATCGATGGCAGACATAATTTTTTGAATGATGATTTCCAAAAAGTGTTTGGATACTCCCTTGATGCATTTATGACATCTGTCTTTTGTAGGAGTGATGATGAGGATGATGAGTATGGTAAGATTCCTGAAGATCTTGGGTGGTAGATTTCTAGACAAACAGAAGAATACTTTGAAGGTAACTTTAACTTATTTCATGATCCTGGATACAATTTCAATGGGATTCGTCCTGCTGGTTATAGCTCTGAAAATTCCATGCACTGAGGGATCCTGGAAATAGGGCTGAGTAGTAAAACCAGAAACTCTGATGAGCATGTTGAGGCAATGAATCTCCCTTCACAACCTAGTAACCAGGAATAAAGTCAACACCCAAGGGCGCCAGAAAGGTCTAGAGAAGAATCAGAGGGAACGGACAATGCTGGTGAGTGCAATGATGAAGCATCTATGTTTGAGACATCGGGTCCAGATTTAGAGCAGCTGGTGGACATAGTGAAAATTGTTGATATATGGATTCCTCCTGAGCCAGAAGATGAACAAGACGAACAGGAGTCTAGTGTGTTTGATGATGAAGAAGATGATGATGATGGTGGTTGGGGTTTGCCCCGTTCTGCTGGAAGCTTTAGTGACAGTGACTACAAGAGTAAAGAGAGATCGAGTGAGGAGTATAGGAAGGCTATGAGATCCCTAGTAGATGGGCATTTTAGGGCTCTTGTGGCACAACTTCTTAAGGGAGAAGATGTTCCTATAAGTGAAGAGAATCACAGGGACAGCTGCCTGGAAATAGTCACTTCATTGTCATGGCAAGCAGTGAGTCTCGTCAAGCCAGATACTAGCAAGGGAGGAGGGATGGATCCTGGGGGGTATGTCAAGTCAAGTGCATTGCATGTGGTTGCCCTTCTGAAAGGTAGACTTATAGTCTATTATTTTGTATTGTTTGGAATAGCTACTAACATAATTTTCATTTTAATTTTCTTGCGTTTAAGTCTTCTATAATGTTATGTGTTCCAAGCTGGCATTTCCATAATTGGTATTAAACTTCCATGATCCTCTTTAACAGTGAGGTGATTAAGGGAGTTGCTTGTAAGAAGAATGTGATTATGAATGTTGGTATTTACATTGTTCTGTTGTTGACAAGATTTGCAACACTGGGATTGATGTGGCTTTGTGAAATTGTATGAATAGGTATTCCTACTGTTCTGTTGTAGACAGGATTTTCAATATTGGTTACTGGTTAATGATATGGTTGAGATAGGTATTCATGTAATTATTAATACTGGTATTCACATGATTCTCTTGCTGATCACCAGATGTGTGAAACTGGGTCTGATGTGGGTTTCTGAAATTGTAATAGTAGGTATTCATACAGTTGTGTTGTTGACAGGATTTTCAATATTTGTTGTCAGGACGATTGTATATGTTTGGGATTGCTTGCTCTGGTTACGCTGTTGATATGAATTTCATTATTGGAAGTGTCATAGTTATGAGGATGATACCCAAAAATCCACTTCCTATGTGATTTAATTGTCGATATTTATATGGTTTTGTTATTTGGATCTCTGTTTTCACTTCATTTTGTGTTTGCAAATGGTAATTGTTGCAGAAAGTGGAAGAAGAGGAAGGATTTTGGCACAACGTTTACCAGCCCTAGGCATTGACTATGGAAAAACTGGAAACAATATTCTTCCACCATCTGTAGTAGCAAAGCTTGTTCATAGTACAATTATTTCAAAGTTGAAACTATATGGAGCAGATCCTGCAATTCTTCAATTCTGCACTGCCAAGCCGGGCGCTGATGAGAAAACTTTGGAGGAAAATTTGAACTATGTTTGTGGACAGGGCATTGAATGTAGGCCTATTCAACAAGGAGGTCCTTGATATTCACCAAATATAGTGGCAGGCCATGCTTCTTATGCCATGAATGCATACTATCACACTGCGGGTCGGAACAGTTGGAATTGTGATTTTGCGCAAACTGGAACTCTTACTTCCACAGATCCAAGTACGCATGTGAAATCCTCTTTTCTATGGCCATTAATTCTTTGTTTGAAAACTCCATTAGAATTTACTACTCAGTCTACCAGTTCTATGCATAGGACACTTAGATTAAAAAAGGGGAAATTTCTAACTAATAGAAGAATTGGTTTCAATTAAACCAAGAACGAGAAAATAAGATCACGGAATTTTTTAAAATCAATCTTTGACTATTTTAAACCCCATCAGAGCTTTTGCTAATCCATTTTAGTAAATTATTTCTAAACAGTTCCATTGGTGATTGATGTAGACTTCTCAACCCATGGTTAGTTAAAACTATAGGTGCTTAAGCTGCATCTAAATCTCAACTTGACTAAACCAAAATCAAAATAAAAATTAATTGGATCTTTTGAAAAAACTCCCATTAAACACTCCTTAATATATCGTGTTTAATATACATAAATTTGGTTTGATGTCTGATATGCACCTTTACCTTTGAGGCAAGATATTTTAATTTTTAAGCTTCAATCAATTATAGATTTTGTATAACATTGAACTTCATATCAATAGGAAAGAAGTGGTAAGAGGAAAGGGGGTGTTTTATGATTTTGAGAAAGTTAAAGTTGTAAATTATTTATGGGGTTTAGGATGTCTACATAGTATGTAGAAATCATAAATGATCAAAAGTAATACATATCGTAGGTTTGATGGGTTCCCCCTCCCAGGGCATATAGTCTCAAGTCTCAGGAGTTAGCTTTTGATGAGTTCTGTCGCCTTAAACAGAGGTTAATCACAGTTTCGAATTCACCTTTCTTGGTTGTGACCTAATGAACTTCCGTTGTGAACACAATTATTAGGTGAACTTGTTTAAGTTGGAAATGGAATGGACCTTTATTGAAACCCAGTTTTCCCAGTGGCATTGCACATTATCATTTAGTATGACTTGAACTGTTGATCATAGACATGGAACAAGTACATGCTGATCTTTAATCCGAACCCCTCATGCCCCTCCGCTAGAGCTCATAGAGTGACCTGAAGGAGCCCTTTTGATATCCTAAAAGAAGTCGTGAATGAATTAAAGAAAGCGGTGGCTTTATTGATTAAAACATAATTGTGAGTTGCAGAACTTATTAAAACTCATTTACATGGTTAAAAAATGATATAATCAAATTCAAGTGGAAAAAACCAGAAAATATTAAATAATATAAACAACAAAACAATGTAACGTAGATTAAAAAAATGATATAACTAAATTCAACTGGAAAAAAACCCCTGAAAATCTTGAATATCTGTTTGCTATCATAAAATCCAAATTACAAAAACTGGGGTGAATTTTAAAACATTATGTTCTATTTTCATTTTCAATATGTGCTTCAAAATGTAAGCAATGAAATACATGCATATAAATACATGGGTCATAGAACTTTTCAAATTAAATATGTACTATTTTTATTTTTATTTTTAGTGTGTTTCACAATGCAAAGCAATGCAATACATCCATACAAATGCATCCCTCATAGAACTTTTTCAATTAAATATGTACTATTTTTATTTTCAATGTGTGTTTCAAAATGCAAAGCAATGCAATACATACATACAAAAGCATCTCTGATAAAACGTTTCTAATTAATAAACCTATTGCATCTCTTATAAAATGTTTCTAATTAATAAACCTATCGGCCTCTCTTTGCACCTTTTGGGGCATCTTTGCACCTTTTGGGGAAACTTCTAGTTTATTTTTGTTCGATAGAAAGTTGCAGCAGCAGCAGTGCAGACCAACGGACAACAACCACAAAGTCAAGGGTTCAATTCTCAGGAAGTGGCCAAAAGACACAGGGACAGCGGGGGCAAGAAGGGGAGAGAGAGAAAGGAGCACATTTTGACACTGAACAAGATGAGCGCAGAGCTGGTCTCGTCGTCCAGCAGTTATGGCTAACTCGATGCCCAGATTGACGGCTAATGCAGTACAAGCCCCTCTCAGAACAGGAGGCCAGTAGTGTCAGCCCTTAAACCCGCCGCTTTAAATCTATGCATTTCGTATGAAGTTTCTGTTCGAGATCCATTTTTTTTTCAGAAGTTTCTGTTGCGAAACCTAGGTTTTGTAAAGTTCTGAGAAAATGCACCCTCTCTTTGCCGTGACGGTGCTTGTACACCATGTCAGCACACGGATCCGGCGGCATATGAAGCCCCGTTGGGAAGATTTTCCGGTTATTGGCGAAAATGCTTGGTGCGAATGGCTGTATTAGAATCTGATCTGCTGTTCTTTATGGTGTTAGGGGTTTTCAAACCATTTTTTAAAGAGAAATGGTGTTTCAATGGCCTACAAACTGCGTTGTTCTAGCGCAATGCTTTGTGTTTATCGTTTCAGTTTGGTTAAGTGTGAGACCATTTAGTGTTAAAGAGTTGGATCCGTCATTGTCAAGAAAATAGAACCTAGGTGGAATATTTGGGATATATATACCGGGTGGCCCGGGGTCTGTAGTGGTTTATAAGTGTCTTTGATAAGTGTGTATCAATCCTTTCCTTGCCTGATGATCTTGTGATTAGCCTTTTAAAACTTTGGTTTTATCGGGTGCTTGCATCTTTAAGGGTTGTTTAGTCGTTAATACATTTAGATGTCTTAGACAAGTGTGGAGTCACCTTGGCTACTGATATTGTGATTAGATTTTTAAAACCTTTTTGATGTAGGAAAATAGTGTATGCTTCTCGATGACCTTGATATTTGACAAGTAATTGAGGGCAAAGCGGACCGTGTCCTCGAATACCCTAAATATTTTGTTTTCTGTGGTTCTGTCTTCTGCTCTGGTTTTTTCAAGAGGGTACAGGGGATTAGAATGCTAATTTTGGAGGGAGCTTAGTTTACTACAGCTACTCATTTGGTTTGGGCTTCTGTGACTTGTTAAGACTTTTGAAGATGTTAAATATTAAATATTTTTTTGCAGATTTTGCGTTTGTTTGATCATTAGTTCAAACTTCAAACCGTTAAGACTTTTGAAAATGACTTGTTGAGATTTTATTGCACAGATCTATTAAAGGATTCAGTTATCTATGATATCTGGGAATGTGGTTAGGATGAAAATTCCAACAATATATCCTTTTTGAAACATTTGTTAGAGCCTCTCGTGAGATTTAACTCTATGAATTATTATGATTAAACCACGAGATCATTGATATGCTCAGATAATAAATTGTCGAGATATTATTTTATAGTGTTATGAAACAATTTAGTTGTCTGTGTAGACGTCTAGGTATAACTCCTCTATTATGTAGTAAAACATACCATTGAAATTGTTTGGGCTTAGGTGCAGAAGTCATAAAGATGATATATAGTAGGTATGATAATGGATTGAATTATATATTGAAGAAAAAATATATATTTTTTAAGAATGTTTTTCTCATGGTTGTAGGTCAGAGGATTGTGTGAAAAGGCCAAGGAGATTCTCATGGAAGAAAGTAATGTTCAGGTATGTCCTTTGCTTCAGCTAACTTTGAAATACAAATTATAATTTTCTTTCATCTGTGCCTCAAGGTGTTCAGTTCTATTTTGCATGCATGTACACACCAGTAAAAAATATACGCTGTTGGAATACAAAAAGAAGAAATAGAACAATAAACAAATGAAATACATTTTACCATTCAAAATTCTTTTAATCTAAAAATATGAAGAAAATTCAAGATTGAAATTGGAATCTATTAATGTTATCACAAAAATTGGGACTCGCGGTAACATAGTATTTACGAGGTACACCAAAGAAGGGAGTGCTTGATGCATCTCTTAAGGAAATTGATCTAGCCCGTCTTCAAAACAATAACATAGAATGAAAAATAAGAGCTGGGGAAGATGGCTAAATTCTATCATTTCAAAACAACCATTCTGCTTTTGAAGTATTCAGATGCAATATCCTTCTCATTTGTTGTTCTTGTTGCCACTTTGATTTTTTATGTGTTTTCGTTGTTCTGGTACTGAGTTTTTTCAGGATTTAAATTCATTCACTTTGTCACTGTTTCTGACCGATCTATTTTTAAAATTGTTATTGTTCAGTTTTATTGTTTTTCTGCACTTATCAACCAAGGTTTCACTGTGGTCTCAGTATTTGTTGTATTAGTAAAACTTATGAAGATTAGAGTTAAGAGTTCCAGCATCCGTGTTTTCTAAAGACCCTGGATTTTTTATCTGCCAGGAGTCTTCAAAAACCTTGATGTGCCATTCTCATTGTTTTCACACCTCAGCATGGATATTGACACATGGAATTGATATTGGCACCTCGTTTTTTTTTATACCTCTGGCATAACCAATTATCAGTTATGATGGGCTTGTGTTACTTATTAACAATTTCATGAGTGTAAGATCAACCATCTTATCCTAGACATATACTTTAGAAGAATTAACATATACAAGAAGTATGTCATCCCAACTTTCACAAGCATATAAACACTTGGGCTGTGGAATGCAGCTCTTGGTGCTGTTAGATTGAACAGGTGTGTCATTGCTTGGAATTTTGAAGCAATGTTCATCTAGATGTCACTAAATAGCAATCGTCGTGATTTTAATCACAGAGGAGTCAGATCCAGTTACTGAAAATACTATATATGTCATGCCTAGATGTCATTGGCACAACTAATCTATTTTTTTGTTGTGAAATTCCATGTAATGTGCTCCTCATTATTCTTTTGTTGTAGTTCTTGGGTATGGAAACTATAAAGTTACATTGTGCTGAAGCATTTTTCATGCTTCTATGTGCAGGATTTAAAGATGTGCCTGAAGTGGAGAAAAGCAGAATGGTTGGTGATGTTTTCAGTAGTGTTGCCTCAAAATATGACATCATGAATGACATAATGAGTGTTGGTATTCACCGGCTTTGGAAGGATAGGTTCATATTTATTTTTTATAATTAAAACCATTGAATTTCAATTCCTCAAATCTCTGCTCAGTTTGTCTTTGGATGCATGAAAAAATTTATTTCTTCTTGTGTGATCTGGCTTTTGCAGACTTGTCTCAAAATTGAGTCCATTTGCAGGAATGCAACATCTTGATGTAGCTGGTGGGACAGGTAGTTTGACCAAACTATATATATATATCTAAAACATACCATTGAGATTGTTTGGGCTTAGGTGCAGAAATCATAAAGATGATATATAGTAGGTTATGATAATGGATTAAATTCTGTATTGAAGAAAATATATATATTTTTTAAGAATGTTTTTCTCATGGTTGCAGGTCAGAGGATTGTGTGAAAAGGCCAAGGAGATTCTCATGGAAGAAAGTAATGTTCAGGTATGTCCTTTGCTTCAGCTAACTTTGAAATACAAATTATAATTTGCTTTCATCTGTGCCTCAAGGTGTTCAGTTCTATTTTGCATGCATGTACACACCAGTAAAAAATATACGCTGTTGGAATACAAAAAGAAGAAATACAACAATAAACAAATGAAATAGATTTTACAATTCAAAATTCTTTTAATCTGAAAATATGAAGAAAATTCAAGATTGAAATTGGAATCTATTAATGTTATCACAAAAATTGGGACTCACGGTAACATAGTATTTACGAGGTACACCGAAGAAGGGAGTGCTTGAAGCATCTCTTGAGGAAATTGATCTAGCCCGTCTTCAAAACAATAACATAGAATGAAAAGTAAGAGCTGGTGAAGATGGCTAAATTCTATCATTTCAAAGCAGCCATTCTACTTTTGAATTATTCAGATGCAATATCCTTCTCATTTATTGTTCTTCTTGCCACTTTGATTTTTTATGTTTTTTCGTTGTTCTGGTACTGAGCTTTTTCAAGATTTAAATTGATTCACTTTGTCGTTGTTTCTTACCGATCTATTTTTAATCTTGTTATTGTTCAATTTTATTGTTTTTCTGCACTTATCAACCAAGGTTTCACTGTGGTCTCGGTATTTGTTGTTTTAGTAAAACTTATGAAGTTTAGAGTTAAGGGTTCCAACATCCGTGTTTTCTAAAGACCCTGGATTTGTTATCTGCCAGGAGTCTTCAAATACCTTGATGTGCCATTCTCATTGTTTTCACACCTCAACATGGAGATTGATACATGGAATTGATATTGAGACCTCATTTTTTTTTTATACCTCTGGCATAACCAATTATCAGTTATGATGGGCTTCTGTTACTTATTAACAATTTCATGAGTGTAAGATCAACCATCTTAGCCTAGATGTATACTTTAGAAGAATTATCATATACAAGAAATATGTCACCCCAACTGTCACAAACATATAAACACATGGGCTGTGGAATGCAGCTCTTGGTGCTGTTAGATTGAACAGGTGTGTCATTTCTTAGAATTTGGAAGCAATGTTCGTCTAGATGTCACTAAATAGCAATTTTCATGATTTTAATCACAGAGGAGTCAGATTCAGTTACTGAAAATACTATATATGTCATTGGCACAGCTAATCTATTTTTTTGTTGTGAAATTCCATGTAATGTGCTCCTCATTATTCTTTTTTTGTAGTTCTTGGGTATGGAAACTATAAAGTTACATTGTGCTGAAGCATTTTTCATGCTTCTATGTGCAAGATTTAAAGATGTGCCTGAAGCGGAGAAAAGCGGAATGGTTGGTGATGTTTTCAGTAGTGTTGCCTCAAAATATGACATCATGAATGACATAATGAGTGTTGGTCTTCACCGGCTTTGGAAGGATCAGTTCATATTTATTCGTTATAATTAAAACCATTGAATTTCAATTCCTCAAATCTCTGCTCAGATTGTCTTTAGATGCATGAAAAAATTTATTTCTTCTTGTGTGATCTGGCTTTCGCAAACTTGTCTCAAAATTGAGTCCATTTGCAGGAATGCATCATCTTGATGTAGCTGGTGGGACAGGTAGTTTGACCAAACTATATATATATATATATATATATATATATATATATATCTAAAACATATCATTGAGATTGTTTGGGCTTAGGTGCAGAAATCATATAGATGATATATAGTTGGTTATGATAATGGATTAAATTCTTTATTGAAGAAAATATGTATTTTTTTAAGAAATTTTTTCTCATGGTTGAAGGTTAGAGGATTGTGTGAAAAGGCCAAGGAGATTCTCATGGAAGAAAGTAATGTTCAGGTATGTCCTTTGCTTCAGCTAACTTTGAAATACAAATTATAATTTGCTTTCATCTATGCCTCAAGGTGTTTAGTTCTATTTTGCATGCATGTACACACCAGTAAAAAATATACGCTGTTGGAATACAAAAAGAAGAAATAGAACAATAAAAAAATGAAATACATTTTACCATTCAAAATTATTTTAATCTGAAAATATGAAGAAAATTCAAGATTGAAATTGGAATCTATTAATGTTATCACAAAAATTGGGACTCACGGTAACATAGTATTTACGAGGTACACCAAAGAAGGGAGTGCTTGATGCATCTCTTGAGGAAATTGATCTAGCCCTTCTTCAAAACAATAACATAGAATGAAAAATAATAGCTGGGGAAGATGGCTAAATTCCATCATTTCAAAACAACCATTCTGCTTTTGAAGTATTCATATGCAATATCCTTCTCATTTATTGTTCTTGTTGCCACTTTGATTTTTTATGTTTTTTTGTTATTCTGGTACTGAGTTTTTTCAGGATTTAAATTGATTCACTTTGTCATTGTTTCTGACTGATCTATTTTTAATCTTGTTATTGTTCAGTTTTATTGTTTTTCTACACTTATCAACCAAGGTTTCAATGTGGTCTCGGTATTTTTTGTTTTAGTAAAACTTATGAAGTTTAGAGTGAAGGGTTCCAGCATCCGTGTTTTCTAAAGACCCTGGATTTGTTATATGCCAGGAGTCTTCAAAAAACTTGATGTGCCATTGTCATTTTTTTCACACCTCAGCATGGAGATTGACACATGGAATTGATATTGACACCTCGTTTTTTTATACCTCTGGCATAACCAATTATCAGTTATGATGGGCTTGTGTTACTTATTAACAATTTCATGAGTGTAAGATGAACCATCTTAGCCTAGACGTATACTTTAGAAGAATTATCATATACAGGAAATATGTCACCCCAACTGTCACAAAAATATAAACACTTGGGCTGTGGAATGTAGCTCTTGGTGCAGTTAGATTGAACATGTGTCATTTCTTGGAATTTGGAAGCAATGTTCATCTAGATGTCACTAAATAGCAATTTTCGTGATTTTAATCATAGAGGAGTCAGATCCAGTTACCAACAATACTATATATGTCATGCCTAGATGTCATTGGCACAACTAATCTATTTTTTTGTTGTGAAATTCCATGTAATGTGCTCCTCATTATTATTTTGTTGTAGTTCATGGGTATGGAAACTATAAAGTTAATTGTGCTAAAGCATTTTTCATGCTTCTATGTGCAGGCTTTAAAGATGTGCCTGAAGTGGAGAAAAGCAGAATGGTTGGTGATGTTTTCAGCAGTGTTGCCTCAAAATATGACATCATGAATGACATAATGAGTGTCGGTCTTCACCGGATTTTTTAAGCATAGGTTCATATTTATTTGTTATAATTAAAACCATTGAATTTCAATTCCTCAAATCTCTACTCAGTTTGTCTTTGGATGCATGAAAAATTTTATTTCTTCTTGTGTGATCTGGCTTTTGCAGACTTGTGTCAAAATTGAGTCCATTTGCAGGAATGCAGCATATTGATGTAGCTGGTGGGACAGGTCATTTGACCAAACTATATATATATATATATATATATATATTCAAATGCTTCTTTTTAACTATTAAAAATTTAGCAATATGTCATGTCATTTAAAGAATAAAGAAAATGCACTACAAGTGTAGCTACTAGCCGCCACGAATACAAGCAATGGACATTACAAACCATTTAAATTATCAAAACTACCTTAGATCATGCCTAGACCATGAAGTGTCAAGTTGGTGCACAAATGATAAATTCATTAACAGTCCAAAATTTAGGGGTCAGAAATGTCAGTGCATTGACGTTGGTGAGGGGGATTATCCTTAGGTGTGTTGAGAAATCTAGGGCATAAAGATTAGGTGATTTCTCTTGGTTAGATACCTGCTTGTGAATGCCTTTTTAATTTTTAGGTTAGGATCTTCTTTTACTAAGGTTATTATAGTGTTCCTCATTAAACAACTACCAATTCATAAACCATAAAGAGACAAAAGACACATAATATAGGTGATCAACCATGGCTAAAACCTCTCCCACTTGAGAGGAAAACCCAAACGAATTATTCTTCTTATAGAGACTTCAATTGACGAATACCAAGACCAAGACCCTTGACCTATTTGACTCTCCAAGACCAAGACACAAGTTCCCTTTCACTACTTCTCTTTCGTGCCCAAGTCAACACTTGGTCCAACTGCTTGCTTGCCTTCCTTTGTACCTTGGTCACTTGGCTATACTTCAGATTTCAACTTCCTTTTTCTCTGATTTAGACCTGCAACTTCTCAGCTTCCTTCAGAAACCCTAGCACGTGTGAATAATCAAATTTGGAACCTTGATTCCATTCTCTTTAGGTTGAGACTGCTTACTTGACAACTCTGATTGATATCTTCCTTGTTCTTCACCCTAAGTACTCTCTTACGGTGACTGCAATATTTCAGCCTTCTTCCTACCATAGGCAAGTCTACAATATTGCATGTGTGGTGTTTACTTGGACACAGAACTATGCCAAAGACTTGGCTCTTCCTTCTCTTCTCCTCGCTGGTTATAAGGCTTATTCTTGATGAATTTCACACCACTTTCTAGCTTCAAACCTTGACCGAAAAGCTGTCTCTAAAATCAGGTCGAGCTGCCCTATTTATAGTCGTTGGATAGCATACAATGTATATGCCATATGGGTGTCTAGATGTGTATAGATAGCATGCAATGTCTATGGGTGTCTAGATGTGTATAGAAAATAAGGTTTCAATACCTGCATGGAATGTGCAGAGTCTCTGCTTAAGAAAGTAGCATTCTATTTTTACCTTTTTTGAGTGCTCTATTTTGGGTTGTCATTGATAGTCATGACACTAATATAACATGCACATCCATTTCCATATCAAATTTCCCTTCTACAACAGATCTGTGTAAATTTTTCTGCTGAACTTCTTTTTTTTCATACGATGCCAATCTTGCCAGAGCTGAATCTATGGTGTTACAGTTCTAGAGACTTTTCCTTGCTCTGAGTGATGTGGCTAAATAGTTAAGGAGTTTTAGTTCATCCAACCTCCGTTTTATGATTGATGGAAAAATTTGATGCATGCACTAATAAGTAATAACATGCAATATCTGTGGGTTTTTATATCTATGATTCTGTATAGAAAGAGGGTTTCAGTGATCTTTTTCAGTTCACACCTCGGTTTACCTTTTATCCCTCTTTAAAATTCATGTTCTAGGCTTTGATCCTTCTTCCATCCATGCTTGAAAGTATCCATGCTGACATAATAACATGTCTATGTCAATCTGCAAGTACTTAATGTTGGCTGCATTACATATGATATATGGGTAAGTCTGCCTGCATGTACTTAATGTAGGATAGGGAATTTTCGTTCGTTTGTCTAAATTTCCCCTATATATTCGGCACATTTACGAAAGCTAATTTTCATCATTATAGTCAAGGCTTGATCAACCATATTCCCACATTACATGAGAAGCTCATGTGACACTATTTTTTTAAGTATGATTAATACTTGTACCATTCAATTTCCTGTCAAGTTTTAAAGTTTCATTTTTTTTTTTTTTATTTAATCAGCACACAAAAATTTCTAATGTATATCCACTTTTTATCCTGTTGACATTTCAGTGACTTTAATTGAATGCAAATGTTTTTGTGAAGTGGTTCCGTAATCATGATTTTTTTTACCCTTCTCGTTTTGCAAGTTCTAATTGCTCTCTTGATGTTAATTGAGGAAATATTATTGTAATCATGTACCAAGTATTATTCTATTGCTCTCTTGATGCCTTGTGCACTAAATTACCAAGTAGTAGTGGAGAGCATGGATTTCCAGCTTGAACATATTGGCCTATATGCGAGTTGAGATGTATGTGGTTTCTTTTGGAGTTGGTTTTTTTTTTTTTTTTTGGTGTATGCATGAAATGTGGAGTCTTCTGCTTAAGAAAGCAGCATTCTGTTTTAACTTTTTAAATTTAGCAGTTTTCAGCTGACTGATGGGATTTCTAATTTATTTAGCTTGAGAAAATGATATTCTATTTTCACCTTTCTTCAGTCCTTTGTTTTCATCTGTTCAATATAGTACTGGTGTCAGAGTAGAAACTGTTTGCATTTATATTAAATCATATCCAGGTTCCCTATTAGGGTAAATTTGTGGTTGAAATTCTGAATTCTTCTGCTTTGGATTGCCATATGTTTTATGATGTCAAGGTTCCCTACAAAATTTCAAATTTTCTTTCAGGTCTCAACACGTTAATTTGTTCAGGTCATGGGTCCCATATAACACAACAGTTTTGGTTTATTGAGGTTAGTCACAGGTTTGAGATCCACAGAGGCATTTGATGTATGTTCTAGATAGCATACAATGTCTATACCATATGGGTGTCTAGATGTGTATATATAGCATGCAATTTCTATGGGTGTCTACATGTGTATAGAAAATAAGGTTTCAATACCTGCATGGAATGTGCAGAGTCTCTACTTAAGAAAGCAGCATTCTGTTTTTACCTTTTTTCAGTGCTCTATTTTGGGTTGTCATTGAATAGTCATAACAATAATATAACATGCACATACATTTCCATATCAAAGTTCCCTTCTACAGCAGATCTGTGTAAATTTTTCTACTGAACTGCTTTTTTGTCATACGATGCCAATCCTGCCAGAGCTGAATCTATGGTGTTACAGTTCTAGAGACTTTTCCTTGCTCCGAGTGATGTGGCTAAATAGTTAAGGAGTATTAGTTCATCCAACCTCAGTTTTATGATTGATGGAAACAATTTATGCATGCACTACTAAGTAATAACATGCAATATATGTGGGTTTGTATATCTGTGATTCTGTTTAGAAAGAGAGTTTCAGTGATCTTTTTCAGTTCACACCTCGGTTTACCTTTTATCCTTCTTCAAAATTCATCTTCCAGGCTTTGATCCTTCTTCCATCCATGCTTGAAAGTAGCCATGCTGACATGATAACATGTATATGTCAGTCTGCAAGTACTTAGTGTTGGTTGCATTACATATGATATATGGGTAAGTCTGCCTGCATGTCCTTAATGTAGGATAGGGAGTTTTCGTTCGTTTGTCTAAATTTCCCCTATATATTTGGAACATTTACAGAAGCTAATTTTCATCATTATATTCAAGGCTTGATCAACCATATTCCCACATTACGTGAAAAGCTCACATGACACTATTTTGTTAAGTATGATTAATACTTGTACTATTCAATTTCCTGTCCAGTTTTAAAGTTTCATTTTTTTTTTTAAATTTAACCAACACACGAGAATTTCTAATGTATATCCACTTTTTATCCTATTTCCATTTCAGTGACTTTAATTTAATGCAAATGTTGTTGTGAAGTGGTTCCATAATCATGATTTTTTTACCCTTCTCTTTTTGCAAGTTCTAATTGCTCTCTTGATGCTAATTGAGGAAATATTATTGTAATCATGTCCCAAGTATTAGTATATTTCTCTCTTGATCCCTTGTGCACTAAATTACCAAGTATTAGTGGAGAGCATGGATTGCCAGCTTGCACATATTGGCCTGTATGTGAGTCGAGATGTATGTGGTTTCTTTTGGAGTTAGTTTTTTTTTTTTTTGGTGTATGCATGAAATCTGCTTAAGAAAGTGGCATTTTGTTTTAACATGTTACCTTTAGCAGTTTTCAGCTGACTGTGATGGGATTTCTAATTTATTTAGCTTGAGAAATTGATATTCTGTTTTCACCTTTCTTCATTCCTTTGTTTTCAGCTGTTCAAGATAGTACTGGTGTCAGAGTAGAAACTGCTTCCATTTACATTAAATCATATCCAGGTTCCCTACTAGGGTAAATTTGTGGTTAAAATTATGAATTCTTCTGCTTTGGATTTCCATATGTTTTATGATGTCAAGGTTCCCCCCAAAAGTTGAATTTTTCTTTCAGGTCTCAACACGTTAATTTGTTCAGGTCATGGGTCTCATATAACCAAGAATTTTTGGTTTATTGAGGTTAGTCACAGGTTTGAGATCCATAGAGGCATTTGATGTATGTTATGGATAACATATAGTGTCTATGCCATATGGGTTTCTAGATGTGTATAGATAGCATGCAATGTCTATGGGTATCTATATGTGTATAGAAAATAATGTTTCAATATCTGCATGGAATGTGCAGAGTCTCTGCTTAAGAAAGCAACATTTTGTTCTTACCTTTTTTCAGTGCTCTGTTTTGGGTTGTCATTGAAAGTCATGAAATTAATATAACATGCACATCCATTTCCATAACAAAGTTCCCTTTTACAATAGATCTGTGTAAATTTTTTTTCTGAACTTCTTTTTTGTCATACGATGCCAATCCTACCAGAGTTGAATCTATGGTGTCACAGTTATAGAGACTTTTCCTTGCTCCGAGTGATGTGGCTAAATAGTTAAGGAGTTTTAGTTCATCTAAACTCAGTTTTATGATTGATAGAAACATTTGATGCATGCACTAATAGGTAATAACATGCAATATATGTGGGTTTGTATATCTATGATTCTGTTTAGAAAGAGGGCTTTAGTGATCTTTTTCAGTTCACACCTCGGCTTACCTTTTATCCCTCTTTAAAATTCGTCTTCCAGGCTTTGATCCTTCTTCCATCCACGCTTGAAAGTAGCCATGTTGACATGATAACATGTATATGTTAGTCTGCAAGTACTTAGTGTTGGCTGCATTACATATGATATATGGATAAGTCTGCCTGCATGTACTTAATGTAGGATAGGGAGTTTTTCTTTAGTTTTTCTAAATTTCCCCTATATATTCAGAACAATTATAGAAGCTATTTTTCATCATTATAGTCAAGGCTTGATCAACCATATTCCCACATTACGTGAAAATCTCATGTGGCACTATTTTGTTAAGTATGATTAATACTTGTACTATTCAATTTCCTGTCCAGTTTTAAAGTTTCATTTAAAAAAAAAAGAATTGAAACAACATGAGAATTTCTGATGTATATCCACTTTTTATCCTATTTCCATTTCAGTGACTTTAATTGAATGCAAATTTTGTTGTGAAGTGGTTTCGTAATCATGATTTTGTTTACCCTTTTCGTTTTGCAAGTTCTAACTGCTCTCTTGATGCTAATTGAGGAAATATTATTGTAATCATATACTAATTATTAGTCTATTTCTCTCTTGATGCCTTGTGCACTGAATTACCAAGTATTAGTGGAGAGCATGGATTTCCAGCTTGCACATATTGGCCTGTATGCAAGTCCAATTTTAAAGTTTCATTTTATAAAAAAAAAAATATTTAAATTTCATCGATGACGTTTTATTTTTTATTTTTAAAATTTTTAAATGTCCATCGGTATTGCGACACTTCTTCCTGGCATCGATATTGCGACACTTTTGCTAAGCGTCGGTATTGCGACACTTTTTCTAAGTGTCAGTATTGCAACACTTTTGAAACACGTCGGTATTGCGACATTTTAAATGCGTCGGTATTGCAACACTTTAAAAGCGTCGGTATTACAACACTTCAATAAAGCGTCAGAACAAGTGTCGCTCTTCCGACGCTTTATTGAAGTCTCAAAATTGCGACTCTATGGCTAACCACGCTTTGTCCAGCCTCAAACTATCGCTCTTACGACAACTATGTGTCGAAACAGCGACACTTTGCCCATCGGAAATTGGGCCAAATTTACTAGTGTTAGGTGAGTTTAGTTTAAATTTATCGACTCTATTTTAGTAGTAGTTATATGTTGCATATTTCTCAAATTGTGGAGTTGTTCCTTTCTTGTTGCATGTTTTTTATATTGTTATGTTGTGATTCAAATTTTCAGTTGTGCTTTCCAGTTATTCTCCTACATAGTACATGCTTTGATAGATTATATCAAAAGTCTTACCAATACAATAACATTGATTGTTGTATGTGGACATTTTTGTTCAGGATGGTTCATTACATAATCAAGATGAGGAGCTGGATCATGCAATTGCACTTTCTTTTTCTGAAGAACTAACCAAACCAAATGGTATATGATGGCAATTTCATTTTTTTACATTTACTTTTAGTTTAATTATATCATTTAGTTCGATGCTTTTCATATATTCAACTAAACTTGTGTTGCTTACGAAGACTTTGTCATTTCCATGTTTTAGTGAAACTGTTTATGGTTTGATACTCTTATACAACCTTTATCAAGTTACATGCACCCTCATTAGAAAAAAAAAGAGAATTTTGCTTGCCATGACTATATTTCTTTTTCATTGTTGTCCTAAGAAAGTATTTTAGCTAAGAAACTAGTTTCAAGATTATGGCATAACTTGTCATATAAATTGAATAGAAGTTATATCCAAAATGCTAACTTGTAAACTACTTCATTGGTTTTAGGCTTTCCATTTAAAGTCTAATTCAGTTTGAAATTTGAACAAGTTGTTCCATAGACTTGAATATTAAGAGATTTTGGTGTAAGGATTAAAAATTAGCTCGTAAGGACTCTAAGTTATTCATTTATTTTATCTAAATATAAACTTTACTATTAAATTAGAACCACTCGGCACAAATACATCATAGATCAAGATCATACTTTGTAGAATGTCGTAGAATAAAAATTGGAACAAGGACACTGAATTCTTTCAGTTTTCCTGGTTATTATTCCTTTGTGTATCTTTGCACCTTTAGGGGCAATTGCTAGTTTAAAGTCTAATTCTTTAAAGGGTGCTAGCTCAATGGAAGAGCACCTGCTTTACAAGCAAGAGGTTGGTGGTTTGATTCCATCGTGCCCTAATATTCATATATAGGGAATGACGAAAATCAATTTTTGCTGACGGATGCTCTTTTGACCATCACCAATGAGCTTATGGTGACATTTTTTGAACCTCACCAAGATATGAAATGGTGATAGTCAACGAACGCCACCATATATACACACTAATAGTAACGACTATTAAAGGTCTGTCACCGTAAATCGTTGTTATTGATATGAAATGGTGAGGGTCACTGTTTGTCATTATAGTCATTATTCGTGACGAACCTTGATGTCACCAATGAGTTTATGGTGACGGTCAATGAACGTCACCATATATATGCAACAATAGTGACGACCATGAAAGGTCCATCACAAAAAATCGTTGCTATTCATATGAAATAGTGACGGTCACTATTCGTCATTATAATCAATATTCGTGACAGACTTTGAATGTCACTACAACACATACTTTCGGCGACGCCACTTTTGGTGACGTTAATTTTTTTGGTGACAGAGGCTATTGTCTGTCACCATTTCTCATATCAAATGGTGACGGTCACTATTCGTCACTATAAATCATTATTGGTGATGGACCTTGAATGTCACTACAACACCTATACTTTTGGCGACGCCGCGTTTGGTGATGTTCAGTTTTTTGGTGACAAAGGCTATTGTCCATCACCATTGCTCATATGAAATGGTGACGGCCACTATTCATCACTATAAATCATTATTGGTGACGGACCTTGAATGTCACCACAACACCTATATTTTCAGTGATGCCACCTTTGGTGACATTCAATTTTTGGTGACGAAGGCTCTTTTGACCCTCACCAATGAGCCTATGGTGACCATTTTCGCCCCTCACCAATGTGGGTTTTTCTTGTAGTGTCTACCTGAGGCCATCCAGAGACGGGTAGTGGGAGTACCACGTGACTAGGTGCAATTATTCCACCGAGTCGCTACTGCAATCGTGTTGTATAGGAACACGAATTTTGGGCAGGGACCACAGGAGTAGATAGATATGATTACCAGATGACTATATATTTTTTGATACTGAACATGATCGGGCATAAGCCAAAATTTTTGAATGACTTATGGATCCAAATTTTGTATAGTTTTTTGAACACTCTGATGATATATATACAGTGATTTATGATGTGATGTAACAAATGTACATAAATGCATGATGTTTTTGATGATTAAATTTTAATGTATGGAATGATTAATATGCCAATCAATTGCTTGATTAGCTAATGAGTCTGCCATACAATTGTCTGCTCGAGGAATATGAATGAATGTTAAAAATTGAAATGATCTTTGTAACAAATGTACTCTAAAAGACAATCGAAGTAAAAATGGATCTCGAACCCGATAAGTATTTTTCAACTGTGACTCCACCAGCTGGGAGTCCATGAAAACTACCAACGAATCAACACCCAAAGATATTGCCTCCGAGAGTAGATAAATAACTGTAGTGTACTCTACTATATTATTGGAAGCAGGGCCAATGCAGACTGCTCTTGATACTAACAACTGACTGGATGGATGATGGAGCACCCAAGCTGCGGAAGCCAAGTTGTGGGTGTGTCTACTAGCACCATCGGCAAAACCACAATGACTCATGACATTCGACACAACCTGCCAAAGAAGATGAAAAACATCACCATCACATAAAATACCTAAAAACCAGATATGTACAAAACAAAACTAACTATATACAAAAGTAAGATGCCAGGCCGAAGCCTAGGCATAATACCTTTTCAAATAGAGCCCATTTCTGAGCTCCGACAACTCGTTTCCTTCAAAATGAACCAAGGTATATGCTCCTTTTTTAAGTAATTTTTTAACGATGAAGGGGCCATACCACATAGACTTAAATTTTCCTACACCCAAGGCATCCTTCTATCGGGCATAGACCAAAACAGAGTCGCCAGTTCTATTTTGGGAAATAACTCCCTAGAGGTCGTTGGGTCAAAAACCTCCACAGATCAGGGCATGCTATTCAAGAAGGACTCACACAACCAAAATTGTATGCTAAAAACTAGATAACATCAATTGTAGAACTCACCCATAGATCCTACATTTGATGTAGATCCCGCGGGGTCCAAACCCCCAGCAACCCTTCTTCCTCTTCAACCTGGAAATCAAGAAAGAACATGCACGGAAATCTAGTTGTACAACATATATCTCTCCTAAATGTTAGTTTAATCCATGTGAAACATCATATAAACAATAATAAATGCTTAATTAACAATCTTTTCACATATGCAAGCAGATATTAACACATGAATTCGGGAACAAGATGGTTCTTCCTCATTACGAACAGCATGTACAATAATAGAAAGGTGGAGAGATCACCTGAATCCTTCCATGATCTTCAAACAGACCGTCGTCTGGATCCATCCCGCCCTTGCCTCGCTATGATACTTTCAAGACTTGTGCACACGAGATGACATATAAGCTGATGAACATCTCCAGGAAACAAGGGTTTCCTGTAAAAATCTGGGAAGTGCAGGCGGCACGGGAAATCAGACTTGAATTGGGGCTCCAACAGAGTATAATGTCTGTAATTTTCTCTCTCTCCCTTAGGTCATGCACATGAGGGGATTTTATACTCCCTCAAAGTAGTTTCAATCTGTTGGAAATAGTTGGCCACGGGATGGGGTGGTTGAATTACGGGAATAACCATCAACCCAGCCTCGAAAATAGGGATTTATATATATATTTTTAGTGATTTTAATGGAATACGCGGAAAAGTATCTATGGACTCATGTATACATGCGGAAAAGTCTGGGCATACCCACGTATGGGATTCTAAACACTGTTTTTTATGAACTTTATTCAAGTCTGTGGGAATGGGTGCCCAAGGCCAAAAAGACAATCATGAATCACATGAGGGTGAAAAATTATGCTATAACAATAAAATTTAAATCTACAGTTAATATTTGAAATTAATGGATTTGGTTTACTAAAAATTGTATAAACATACAATGAAAACATTATTTCTAATACTAAGGAAGGAATAATAGGTAGTAAATCATAAATTATATTCTAGAGTACTATGAGATCATTATAATTGTACAAGGAAAATAAATTCTACTGTATAGTAATGACATTATTATATTACAATTTAAAATAAAATATAACCAGAACCAATTTCTATACTTCATGGAATGATTAGAAATTGTATAACAAAAATATAGATGTCATTGATATATTATAGTGAATTTAGTCTATGTGTATATTAATTTCCGAAAGAAATTTTATAGTTATCTACTCTTGTGACTTATTGTGGTGATATAATAGCAGTCTGATCTGAACTATTTCACTGGAAGGAAAGTACATGCATGATGGGTACAGGTCCAAACAAAGGCATAGAAAATATGTATTTATATAATATAACTCTGGATAACACCTAATATGGAGGAAATATTATTTTTCATTATAGAAAATCCAAACTGTAGAAACTAATATAAATTTTCCTAGACATTAATTGTCACAAAAGTTTAACAAGTATTGAAAATCGAATTAAACTCAAAGTAGCAGAATGATTTACTGCTAATAAATTGAAGAGTTGGATTTATCTGAACTGTAAAAACCACAAAATATTATGAAGTAGAAATTTAATATTAATGGACGAAGACATATATGTGAATATTTAATTCACAAGAAAAGTATTACTTATTATAAACTATAGATATATATGCTTAAATTACAGTTGAAACAAAATTAAATGAACAGACTTAAACCCAGTCTTATATATAGAACATCATTAAATATCCATAGAAGAACATTGGCAATGTAAATCTAGATCGAAGAATGTTCGGACTTCAAAAATATTACAGGGACATGGAAATAGACCAATGGTTGTACTGACAGAAATATACATTTCTTTTCGAAAAAAAAAAATTGTATTTCACAGTACGCTGAGATAATAAAATCCTATGGAAAAAGCTATATGAAGATGAGGCCAATGTTCTGAGAGTTGCCAAACATTGATATACCAACCTAAAAAAAATCAAAATGAAAATGATTTACTATCGCTCTGAGCTCTCATGAATTGAATCGATTTCATAAACATACGATGGGATGAACCGTATAAACCAAAAATTTGTACCTGCAACAAAATAGGAGAGCCAAGTTAATCTACTGAAGAGATAATCCCTGATTATATTCATAGTAAACCAAAATAGAATGAATCGAATGGTAAAAATAGGAGCTATCATACCTATGGTATTTGGAAAACTCGCTTTAAACTTATATCCTGAAAGGAAATAAATGCAAGAGAAAATTATATATAATTTCTAAAAAGCGAATGCCTTAGAGGCATCAATAATTTCATAAAAACATTAAGAATTGACACAAAAAATTCAATACAAGTTACAGTCTCACCATAGAAAGGGTTGGAAAATTTAAGATATTGAAGTGCATTTTTGAAGAAATCATCGATCTACTAGTACGAGGACGAAGGAGGGTTGCGAAATATTCTTACAGAAGGAACAAGAAAATCGTATAAGGGGAGGTGAAAAAAAAATCGAAGCGACTAGAACAATGCTCTATTCAAGAAAATGAGGATTTAAACCTCTGACATTATAACCAGAAATAAAAAATTTAATTCTCAGAGTTAGTAGTAAATCCTACAGAAAGGACAAATCAACTAGTAAATTTAACAAGCAAGAGAACTACGTCTAAGAGAGATATACACGCAGAAATCCATAAGAACTTGTGTTAAATAAAAACCTTCACGGTGTAAATACCATTCCAACCAAGGTTAACAACCTATAGAACGAAGGTTAGAAGCAAACAATCATTATAATAGAGGGCATGAGAGAAATCTCAACATACCTGAGTTCTCAACTACTTTGTGGGAAATTTTATGCCATGAGAAGAAGACGAACTCGCTCCATAGATAATGAGAACATGCCTTAGGAGAAAGGTCAAGAGCTCTCGAAGTTCGAAGCTGAAAATGAACTCGCTCTTAGAAGAAATCGAACCATATATACCTTAGGAAAACCCTAATTTCCTATGAATATTGACGATACACGTGAAAGCTATGGAGCCTGCATCGTAAATGTACACTGAGAATTCTCGAACGTGTAAAAACTGTAAAAATAAAATAATTCGATCAAATCTATACTCAAAGATGAAATCCCTTACATAAATATGAATGTACCAAGAAATCCATTTCTGATAGTTAAAAGAGAAAAAAAATTATGAATCGGACTCCAAACCAATCCCAACATTATGGCAAGTTGGCCATACAATCCTCGAAACTAGAAACGAGGTGAATAAGGAGTGAGAAAAATAAATGATACTTAGAAAACCACCAATTCGCAGGTATGATGTGAGGTTTTACAACTGGAGACGGGTATAAAATGATTTAATGCGATCATAATGTTTAGTACATAAATAAACTTTAAATCCAACTCTGTGCAAGTCATTTAAAGTCATTTGATGTTGAATTACAAACACATACATATAGTTATACTCTAAATTCATGCTAAGACATAGAGTTAGTTTCAAATGGTGATCTTGTACGACTAAAAAAATTTACAAGGATCGATGAATTTAGTTAAAGAGATATGTGTAACAAAAATTAAATTGTAGTCCGAATATATATATGTGTTTGTGTGTGTAATTTAAATACATATATAAACAAGAAATATAGTATAGTCTATCAAAGGAGACATATGCACAATTATACCCAAAGTATAATAAAGATGAAGGGGTATGTACTCAAGGGTAAGATGGAAAGATAACAAATAAAACTTTAGAGAAATTATATTGTTATTTAACTACATAAATAGATGAATAATTAATGACATAAATTATATTTAATAGAGTTATATTAAATACAATTTTAATTCGGAATAATTTTTAAGTAGTTAAATGAAAAAAAAAAAAATTGTTGGTAAGTAGAGACATTACAATCTTAAGGGGGTTTAAATTCTTCCACTTGCTGAGATACCCTAAAATTGATCAATTTCGTAGTTGTCGAGTTGTTGTTTCCATGACTGCTTTAGGTTTCAATATGATTTTCCTTCCTCGTCATGTTCTGGAAATATTGTTTTAACTGCGATTTTTTCACATATAACCTTCTTTAAGCATGAAACATGGAAAATTGGGTGCACTCGGGAAGATGGAGGCACCTCCAATCTATATTCCATAATACCAATCTTTTGCAACAACTTTTAAGGACCATGGTACTTTGGCGATAATTTATTGTCCTTCTAATCTAGGTGGATATCGATGGCCACCCACCTATTCCATTTGGACCCACACCATCAATTCTTGCATCTTTTCACTTTCAGCACAACTTACTATTTTTAGAAGGTTATCGGTTCTTGAACTTTCGGAGTTGTTTTTAGCCACATGGATATTTGTGGCCACCCACCTATTCCATTTGGACCCGCACCATCAGTTCTTTCAGTTTTTCAATTTCAGCACAATTTACTATTTTCATCAGTTTTTCGGGTCCTCAAATTCCTGAGCAGTTTTAAGGCCCTAAACAATGTTTTTTGGGCATCACGCCGCTGGAATATAATATTTCATTCCACGATCTCCATTCCTAGTAAGAATTTGTATTCCTCAGATAGATCTTTGTAATGATGTATCGTGTGCGTCAAATGGAGATAGGATGCAAACATTATGACCCCGGGAATTTGAAACACCAATTTACCTAAACGGGGCCCATAGTTTTGGCGCTTCATCTCCTATGGTTAGGCTTTTGGATGTTTAGGGTTTTTCATTGTTTCTGAACAATAAATAGGCCTTCTAGCCTCATTGTAACATAGTTCAAAGGCATGTATCCACCACATCTCTTCTCAGATATAAGCTACCATCACCCCAAATATTTTATTTCCATTATGTCTGTAAGAATATTTTTGTTATTCGATATTAATGAAATAAAGCATTATTTACGTTGCATCTCTGTGTTTATGTATATTTTTGTATTTTATTGCGTTACTGCATAAATCCAGGTCAGTGGTATCAGATCAGTCTACTCTTTCTCTGTTTTTATTTGCATGTCCCCAACGCGGTCAGGGTATAAGTAGTTAGGGCTTAATATAGTTGAACACTTACGAGATTAGCCTCACAAACCCTAGCGACCTCCCATGGTGGAAGAAAAGAAAGACGAGGGAGCAGGAGATCCTATCAAAATATTTCTCGAGGAGGCCCTCAAGAAACAAAGGAATGCGATGGCAGATAACTTTACTCAAATACTTCAACGACTGCCCACCTATGACGCATCTACATCCTACAAAAACTTTGGAGGTGCCACTCCCTTCAAGGTACAGGTAAACTTTAACATTCATGTAATTGAAGGCCAGATAGATCTAGACGTCGTCGATACATGGTTGAATTTTCTATAAGGGTATTTTTCAGTCCATTATTTCTCTGAACAAGAAATATTATTTTTTCACTTCTTAAAGCCGCCCCCCATTTCAAGGACTAGTGGGAAACATATTGTGAGAAAAAGGACAAGGAGGAAACCTCCCAGTTCTTGGCCACACTCACTTGAAATTTGTTCCGAGATGACATCAAGGGACAATATTACCCCGTGGGGAGCTATGAGCACAATTACATCCAATGGACCACACTACGGCAGCAAAGGGATCAAGATGTTCACAAAGTGATGAATTTGTTCCATACCGTGTGCACAAAGTTGGGTATTAAAGATTCATAGAGACATTTGGTGCTCAAGTAGAGCAACTGTCTAGATAGACACATTCAGGAGGAAACGGATTTCCTCAACATTACATTACTTGGCATGCCATATCACTATGCTACCAAGATCGAGCAGAAATTTAAGCAAAAGAAGTGAGACTTTGGATCTGCGAATCCGAAGCCAGGGAAAGGTGCCCCCAAACAGTAGAACAAGGGGTGAGGCAAAAGCAGGCGACTTAGAACAACACCACAACTCCAAAGAAGGATATGAGGAAGTGGTGTGAATTTCATAACAACCCCACTCATAGCACAAATGAGTGTCGGGCCAAAAAGTCGTTGGTGGCCAAACTAAAGGCACCCAAATCAGATGCATGTTTTGATCTTGAGTCAAAACCAAACAGAGGCAATGAAAAAGGGAAGAAGATCAATTATGCGGATCCGAGTGCTATTGTTTCCACCACCAAGATCAAAAGGGAGGATCCCGAGGATCCAGAGGAGGGGGAATGCCTCTTCTATTCGCAGATGTGGGTAAAGGGTTCTCCACTGCAATTCCTTGTCGATAGCGAGAGCCCAAAGAACCTCATTTCAGCGGAGGTCATGAAGAGGCTCGAACTACCTGCGATAGCACACCCGTATTTGTATACAATCGGGTGGCTTCACTAAGGGAGAGATCTCCACGTCCGCCAGCAGTGCCACCTTATGTACAGTATTAAGTAATTCAAGGATGAGGTATTGTGTGATGTTGCTCCTCTTGATGTAGCTGATGTATTATTGGTTAAACCATACTTAGGGAGGAAACATGCTCTGTATGAGTCTAGGCATCGTGCGATTATTATTACTTTGGGAAATAACTTGGACAAGATACCAGAGGTAGTACTGCCTCTTTTCATCTCTTTGACTACTGCAAAACAATGCAGTAAGATTGTTTCCCAAAACAGGAAATTTAGTTTCCTTACAACTCGCTCACAGGGAAAGAAGAATATTCTGGCGACAACTTGAAAATAGAGCTCCACTGCATGGCTGCAACAGATGGACGAAGTCATGGAGGAATAAGAGGACATTTTCTCATAACTCATAGAGGTTCCTCTACACTGTCACGAAAAGCTCTCCATTGATTTGACCCCCGACGCACTGCCACCTGATGTTGTTATAAGTTCTTCTATGGATAACTTATGTTTGTTTTCGGTGTAGAATTTATGTGGCCGATAAACTATTTGGTGGATAAGCGCAATTCCTTTTCGGCAAATAAGCGTCACGCTTCTTAAAAAATTTGGGGGTTGGGTGAGTTATCCTTACTAATTGCGCAGACTAGTTTTCTAGGATGACTAGCTCACGTACTATGTCTTGAAATATTTAAACCCAATCGCAACTGTGCAGAAGGACAGAAGGCAATAGCAGATTTTTTGTTTGAACTTGCACACAACTGTGTAATGAATTTTTGGTTTCAACACGCCTGCAAATCCATTTTATTTGATAAATTTCGTAGCCCTATTTATGCAGTGAAAACCGTTGTGCCATACCTCCATTTAAATCACAGCATCTACCGCATTAAGACTGCACCAACCACATTAACCTGTGTCATTTATATTTGACTTGAATCACCCCACGTCCCCTGCGTGGAACCCACCTCCGCCAAGTCAACAAACAACATCCAATCACGCAAGGATCACAAGATCTGAAGCCTACATTACCAGCTCCCAAAATGGATGTGATAGCCTTATGAAATACATTTGAACCACATTTGGATTCCTCCAATGTGTGTACCCTCCAACCGATAACAACCTTATCACAAATTTTAAAGTCCAGTGAGCCAGGAGGGAATTGGATGCGATAAATTCATCAAATGGAATTTTGATTTTATTTTTTAGAATCCGCGACAAGCATTTGTATAAGGTTTTTTAAAACCCTAGGCTTAACATTTTTTTAAATGTTTTATATTTTATTAAAATTCCATGACAATTTTAGATTTAAGACTTAGGTTATGAATGCTTTATAATATATATTGTAAATATATTATATAAACAATATATATATATATATATATATATATATATAATGTAATGAAATGTGGATCATATGATATATGTGCCAGAATGTAGAAAGAAAACTATGTGTGACTGTGTATTAAAAAAACAGAGAGCAATGAGACAAAAAAAAAGAAATAGAGTGTATGCTCGAAGGGAGTGAAGCATAATTTGAACAACATTGCATGTGTAGTAGTCACCAAAGTCATTTATTTTTTAAAATAGAACAACTGCAGTTCTAAAGGATATTTTTGTAATAGTTTTTAAGTTTAATAGAAACATAGTTTTTACTCCATCTCACTGTGCATATAATTTTATTTAAATCTCTGTGCTAAGGAGAGGATTTTTTTTATTTCCTCTCTATGTGTTAGGAATTATTTAGAAATTCCAACATGGTATTAGAGCTAGTCCAAGCTCTTTGCATTTTCAAAATAAGCTAAAGGAATAAGAAATTTGTTGAAGTTTTCTCCAACATTGTGAAGGCTCAACGAAATAAGGTATTTACCAAACCGAGTTTTGTGTTTGTTTTAAAGAAGTTTTTTCCGAAGAATACTTTAAAAGACAAAGTTTATCTCTCAGCGGTGAGAAGGTTCATTTGAAAAACAGAATCAAGATTTTTAGCATAGTTCAAAAAGATAGATATGGCAGTAGCCAGCACAAGCACGAGTATGGGAAATACTCAACTCCCATAGTTCAATGGGAAGATCTATGACTATTGGAAAATCACAATGAGAACCCTATTTTCCTCGCAAGATGTATGGGAGCTAGTTGAATATGGTTTGGAGGAACCAACAGATGAACAAGGCAAAGAAGGATTTACTGAAGAGTAACAGGGAGAAGGACACAAAATCCCTCTTCTAGCTATATCATGCAGTGCATGAAAGTGTATTTCCAAGGATTGCAGCAACCAAGAGGTCCAATTATGCATGGGATACCCTTCAGATAACCTACAAGTCATGGAGAAGGTAAAGAAAGAAAAGCTTCAATTAATGAGAAGAGATTTTTAAGTCATTTGCATGAAGGAGTCTAATATAATAAACTCATTCTTCACTTTGTTTATTGGGTTGGTTACCCAAATGAGATCTCATGGAGAGACCATAGAAGAAAGAAGAATAGTAGAGAAACTATTGAGGAGCTTACCCTCTAGATTTTATGTGATAGTCAAAACCATTGAAGAGACAGAAGATCTCTCAAAGTTTACTGTCGATGAGCTTCATGAATCATTAATGACACGTGAAAAAGATTGGGTATAAAAAAAAACTCATTTTTGGAGCATGCCTTCAAGAACCAAATTTCCTTTGGAAGAGGAAGAGGTAAAGGCAGAGGAAACTACAGAGGAAAACGAAAAGGCAGAAGCCAAGATGCAGGAAGAAAAAACACCACAAATACTAGTGGAAGGGGAAACAGTCAAAATCCGAATCAAAGCCAAGGAAGCAGCCAACAAGGTGGAAAAAATCAAGCACATGGACAAGGGTATGATAAATCCCAAGTCCAATGTCATTACTGTAAGAAGTATGGCCATTATGCCAATGAATGTAGGAAGAAACAAAGTAACATGGGTAATACACTCAGTGCCAATTTTACAAAAGAAAATATCAGTCAAGAAAATCTACTTTTAGCATCTAATATGGCTGAACAGAAAAATGAAGATATATGGTTTCTAGATTCAGGATGTAGCAACCATATGACTGGAAACATTTCTATGTTTTCCATGATTGATGAAAATGTGAAGTCTCAAGTAAAATTGGAAAGTCTCTTGTGCCACTGCTGCTTTCTCTTCACCATTCTTCAAATCTGCTCTCATTCTAAGAGAGAACATCCTATTCCTCGTCATCTTCACTTCAGCAATACATTGTTTGCTAGGTGGGTTATCCATGATGGTACAAAAATCATCCTCAAAGAAAACATTATACCCCTTATGGACAAGTTTTCCAATACTTAAGAGGTTACACTTCATTCCTGGAACATAATAAACATCTGCTATGGATTTCTTTGTTGCTTTCCTTGTTAAAACATTTACTATCCCTTTTCCCATAACAGAAACTTTGCTATCAGTTCCTAGTGTGACTTGTGACTTCACACTCTCATCTAACATAGAAAACATTGCTAAGTTTCTTGTCATATGGTTACTGCAACCAGAGTTTAGAAACCATAAATCTTCATTCTTTTCTTTAGCCATATTACAAGCTAAAAATAAATTATCTTGGCTGATATTTTCTCTAGAGAAATTTGCTCTAGTTCTACTTCCCATATCATGCTGCCTCTTTCTACATTTGTTAGCATAATGACCATATTTTTTACAATAGTGACATTGGACATTGGATTTATCATACCTCTATCCTTAAGAATTCTGCTGACCACTTTGTTGGCTGCTGCCTTGTCCTTGACGCTAATTTGGATTGCTGGCCCTTCCTTGAGCATTTGCTAGACTGTTCCTTCCACCTCTATTTTGGCTTCTGCCTCTTCCTCTTTTGTTTCCTCTTCCTTGCCCTCTTCCTCTTCCGAAAGACATCTGGGTCTTAAGGGCATGCTCAAGAGATGAGCTTTCACTCCTACCCAATATTTGTTCATAGGTCATCAGTGATGCATGTAGCTCATCCACTGAAAACTTTGTGAGATCCTTAGTCTCCTCTATGGTGGTGACAATCACATAAAATCTTGAGGGTAGAATCCTCAAGAGTTTTTCCACAATCCTTTTATCTTCAAGAGTGTCTTCATGAGATCTTATTTGTGTGACCATTCAAATCACATGAGTGAAGAATGAGTCAATGTTATCTGACTCCTTCATACAGAGAGTCTCAAAGTCTCTCCTCAGCAACTGAATTTTTGCTGTATTCACTTTTTCCATGCCTTGATAGGCTATCTTGAGAGTTTGCCATGCCTCTCTAGATCTCTTTGCTGCAGCTATCCTAGGAAACACAGTCTCATGCACTGCTTGATACAATAAGAAGAGAGCTTTGGATTCTTTCTTCCTTTTTCTCTTCAACAACTCTCTTTCTGCCTGAGTTAAATCTTCAAACTCTTCTTCATTTGTTGGCTCTTCAAAGCCATCCTCAACAAATTCCCATAAGTCTTGGGAGACAAATAATGCTCTCATAGTTATTGACTAGTAGTCATAATTTTTCCCATTAAATAGTGGGAGGTGGATATTTCCCATACCCATGCTAGTGTTGGCTCCAACCATTCTGCACTCTTAACTATGATTCAAAAACACTTGACTGTGTATTTAAAATAACTGACTTTTCTACAATAGTAACACAATAAAATGTATAGAGAAATACCTTGAATTCTTTTTGGCTGAGTCTTCACACTGCTAAAGAAGCTGCTGCAACAAAGAACTCCTTTCCTTCAGCTTCTTTGACCTTCAAAGAGCCTGGACTAGCTCTGATACCATGTTGGAATTTCTGAGAATTCCAGAACAATAATGGAGAGAGTAATACTCTCCTCTTCTAACACAGAGAAATATAAAAATTTCACTTACAGGAGACAGAGTTTCCACATGAAATTCAATTTCATAACTTCAAAACAAAAACTATTACAAATATGGACTACTTCAGAAACATAGTGCTCAGAATAGACTTCACTGTCTCAATAAAACAATACATTGTCTGTGTATTTCTTACGATCTGTTTCTAAAAAAAAGAAACGCTCTGTTTCAAAAACAACGCACTGTTGTGCAAATGAAAATTCTATTCTGTGTAAAAAAAAATTACTTTAGCCTCTCGAGCTTTTCATTTTATATATATGCCGCGCATATAATCAAAACATAAAAACATAATAAAACTTAAATCAAATCTTAAATCTTCCCTATAGAAGGATCAGGTCCAGTCTTTAACCATAGCTCGCGGCCCTTTTAAAAATCTCAATCTCCGATTGTTATCTGGATGTGATGACCATTTTAACTCCACTACATAAGTCCATCGGGTCCGGGTTATAACAAATAAAATGGTCCATCGGAAAAGTTTCGATTGCGATTGGCAAGGTGGACATGATGAGCAAATAAACTACGCCATATAAAGTGTCATCGTGTCCGGTTGTAAAACAAAACAAAGCGACCAACCGAAATTCCGATTGCGATTATAACATAGATGCGATGGATCAATTACCTCCGCCATATAACATGGCCGGGTCCACCAATTGTTAGTGCAATCGGGCAAAACAAAAACGCGGCCCCGATTGTGAACTTGTGATTATATAATAACATGGCGCATGGTCTGTGGGACCAGCTGGCCTCAGCTTTGGTGGAGGGCGTTTGTAATATGATTGCGATTGCGATTATGATCGCATCGCAATGTTTCAACAATGCAAAACACATTGCGGTGGTATCAAATGAAACTGCCAATTGTGATGATCACATCGGGCCTCCAACATCAACAAGACACTTAATCTTTAAAACATATTTGTTGTGACATATATGTGAACCGTTCCACTTGCGAAACTCACCACATCAACAAGACACTGCAAGTAAAAATTTGCGATTACCGCCTCATTCATTAACTCCGCCGATTATATTGGTAAGGCTTTAAAGCATGATTCAACCTGTAATCAAAGCTCTGCACTACTGGCGAGACTTTGAGTCTAAACATTTAAATCTGCTCTTAAGAAATCGGCTACCGCCTTAGATTAAATATCAAAGGGGTCTAATCTTATCTGCTTTGTACTGCATCTGTGCTGGCTTTCCAATCCTTTTGCAATTGCATTAAGATAACGGCAACCACCTTTGCTAAGGCTTCAATGTGCCGTAGTTCTTTCACCTCTGCAATTACTACTATTTGACTTCAGCAGTTGGAATTAATTTCCAACATTGCATCCCAGAAATACACGAGAGCGAACTTGAACTTGAACTCTCTTGGGGCCTTTGTGAAGGTATCCAACATCGTGGGAAGCCATTGCTTTCAGGCGTGAGAATCCCTAAATTCCCAGCAACTAAGATCAAGATTAGATGTCGATTATAATATTGGATGTCACAGGCAACACTATAATACGCAAATCTGCAAGTAATAAAGATTCAATGCAACAGACGAAATTATACAGTAAATAATAAGCACAGTAAAGCCTGACATTTGACAGAAAAAAAAGAGAGAGTAGCGATTCAAGAAAAGAATCCATACTTGAAAGGAAAAGGTGCTGCCAAAACCAGAGACAGAGAAAAGCAAAGTTTCCGTAAGTAGACAGACAACTTTTTGTTTTAGGATACTATGATTGAATTGTGAGATGGAATGGAGTTTGTATAGATGCTCCAAAGCTAGAAGCGATGTTATAAGTTCTACGGAGAGAAGCAAAGTTTCCGTAAGTAGACGGACAAATTTTTGTTTTTCCTTCAAAGGCTCAGAGGAGACTATGATTGAATTGTGAGCTGGAATGAAGTTTGTATAAATGCTCCAAAGGCAGAAGCGATGTTATAAGTTCTTCTAAGGATAACTGATGTTTGTTTTCGGTGAAGAATTTATGCGGCCGATAAACTATTTGGCTGATAAGCGCAGCTCTTTTTCGGCGGATAAGTGACACGCTTCTTAACAAAGTTGGGGGATGGGTGATTTATCCTTAACAAAGTCGGGGGTTGGGTTGTCTGGGCCGACTAGCTGACGTACTCTGGCAGTGGTGGCTGCGAGGCCTTCCCCTTGTGTACGAGCTCCAGCCCCATACAAATATCACAGAAGCAAAAACAACACCAAAAAGCATTGAAGAACTCAAAATAAGAAGTCGTTCACAACGACCGATATTTAAATGCATTAGGTTCAAATCCCTTCATTTACAAATATACATATTGGACGAGGATATGATTATGATATTTCTTTCAAAGCATTCATGCGGGCAATGAAAATTTGAACGGTGGACGTTATCATTTCAGAAAAGTTTATAAAGAAACCGCAAAAATCTGGGTAACAGAAATTATTGAGATGTAGCCATAAAAGAAATTCTTTCCTTTCGTGAACCAGGACAAATTCATAAATAGCAATGGCCAGTCGACCATCAGCGACATCAGCCTATTGGAATACACAGAAAATAAATCTCTTTAGCAAAGAACACCATCGAATGAGGCCAAAGAATCATGCCCATAGTCAACCCTGATCCCTCTGTGTTGGTGCTTGATTAGCTAGAATCATGCCAATAGTCAACCCTAATCCGTGTGTGTTGGTGCTAGATTAGCTGGATATTTCAATAACAATAAGCGTGGTAGTTTACTTACTCTTTTACTAAATCTTTTTATAAAATGGTTTTCTTCGATAACTTATTAACAATAACAATATTCCTAAGGCTAAACAAATCGGATCTCCATTGTTTAAATTATCTGTGAAGTAGAAGATACTATTTATCAAAATAAATATACAAATCAAGGAGCCCCTCCTCACATTATATTTCAAATAGCTTTTTTAATCATGAAGTATCCTATATTAAACGATTTATTTTGCGCCATTTTCAATCTCAAACAATTGCGTTAGCGGAGGCATTTTGTGACATCGTCTGTCCGAAACAATATTATCAAAGGACCATAAGAGCTAATACGATTAACCTAATCCCTTTTGGCTTTGAGCATTGTCCAGAAACACAGTCAATCTTGCACTCTCTGAAACAGAAAAGCATTACAAATCTTCACAGAGTTTTAAAAGGTGAAATCTGAATATTTGGTGAAATCGTTTTTAATCTTTCTTCTTCAACCTATTCTCTGAAAACTAAACCTATAATTAATGAAAAGTAAACTCTAAATAACAACTAATCTATATTTTTCATTAATTCTTTCACTTCAATGTATAATCCTATCCTCAATTCAACCCATCGAATTACTTGAAATTTTAACCTATAATCTAAACCAAATCTCACAGACCCCTAACTGCAATGCAATTCAATTAAACGAAAAGAGTTTGATTCGAATAGAACAAAAAGAGTCAAAGGTTCGATCTGAAATAAACATATGGATGATATGCAAAGTTCAACAAGATCCGATTTGTATTACTTTTGTGACACATTTTTATCAGACCTGCCATAAAAAGGAACGACAGAAGGGCACATTACAATTTTTATTACTTTTGTGACACATTTTACTCACACATGCCATAAAAGGGAACGACAGAACTGCACATCACAGTTTGTATCACTTTTGTGACACATTTTACTCAGACATACCATAAAAAGGAACGACAGAACAGCACATCACAATTTCTATTTCTTTTGTGACACATTAATTTACTCAGACAGAAGGAACGACAGAAAGGCACATCACAATTACACCCTATAGTGTACCATCGATAACATATTTGCATGATCTCTACAAAATATGGTTGCCCTGGCCCTGCGCTGCGCCATCATGTTCGAGATCGCGTTCACCAGGATGATCTGATGGGGATATCTTCCTCTCGCTGTCTCTGGTAAAATTGTTCTTAAGCGAACGCACGTCAGACACCGGAGATGACTGAGAATCATTTCGCATATGGCGTTCGCCAGGTGACAAGGAGACATCGGACTTTTTGGGTATATCAATCGCAATATGAGGCATTCCACCCGAGGTTCCCTCATCCATATCTGCATTCATCTGCTCCTGCCTACACCAAGATAATGCAGTTGGTGAGCTATATTGCAGATCATATTCTTCTTCATAGCTTGCAGTTTGTCCTTGCTCCGAATTCAGATTAGGATGGATCCCTGTCGGAATTGTAGCCGAAACCTGCCCTGTTCTAGAGTATTCCTCTAAAACTGGATGTGTTCTGCAAAGAGGACAAGTGGAATGCCAAAGAAACCACATGTCGATACATTCGACATGGAAACTATGCCCGCAATTGGGCAAAAGCCGGACTTTCTCATTCTCCTCCCACTTGCACAGGCAGACTGCGCACTGCAACGTCCCAACCCTGGAAATCTGCGAAGATGGGTACACAAATATGGGCAGCGTCTCTAATATCGCAGAATCGAAGCCCACGCCCCGCAGCGTCGCAGGTTCTTCTCCTGTAAAATCAAACTGATGACCCATCAAAGCTGATCCCTGTCGTCTCCGTCTAATAAATCTAGCATAAACGCACAGCAAAATCACCAGAAAAATCACAATAGTACAAATTCTGACGAAGATAGTGATATCATCATATTTGTTCTGGGCATCATTGCCATGCGGCTGAATAAAATCACTCACCGGGTTCATTTTATATATCAAATTGAACCCACGAAATTGTATTTCGAATGGAGCTTCTCTCGGCCCTCAAATCCCTTAGATTGCCTGCGCTGCAAAGAAAAAACACTGCCCCTGAATTTAAGTAAGCAGCGTCTCCGTTGCCCAGATGAATCGAAAATTGACATTAAAATAAGGTATGGTTGAATGGTTTTGATAAATACCTGCATCTACGGTGTTATTATTTTCATATTTCATTTAAATAAAAGATGTAAGAGATAACTGCTTAAAAAATTTGTAAATTGATACATAGAATTTGTTTTTAAAATGATAACTATTAACTATTAAGTTTCTATTAATTGATATATAGACTTTTTTTTAAATGATAATAATTATGTAAACATTTTGTTATTTTTTTTATTAATATACATTTTGATAATGAATTTTATTTTTAAAATTTTGGTTTTTTTTTTATCTTTTTCTTTAATCAAAAGAATTAGCAATTGGGTGAGAGACTAGCATGCAATTCACCATATTTTTGTGTCAACTCGCATGCAATCCACGATATTTTTGTGTCAACTCACATGAAACCCAACATACTTTTGTGTCAACTCGCATGCAACCCACTATACTTTTGTGTTAACTCGCATGCTATCCAGCATACTTTTGTGTCAAAGACTCGCATGCTATCTACCATATTTTTTAGGCCCATGCCTTGTCCTTTTCTCCGTAGTTACTTAGTTGGTACTAAATTTTGGATCACTTATTTGTGAATTTTGAATATCTTGGTTTATTTTAGTTTACACAATACTCACATTATTTCGATCATCTATTGAGCTTCACTTCTTCGACAATTAATTTAAATATTATCCTCTAAACTTTTTTTAAATAAATATATTCCACTTAACTTTATGTTATTAATTAAAATGAATCAATGAAATGAATAATTTTTTAAGATGTGTTTGAATATAATTTTTTATATATTTTGATTAAAATTTAAAGTTTTGATTAAATTAAATGTTTCTGAATTTTGGTTTTTGTGATACATAATTTTTAGAGAGATCTTTTGGTGATAATCACATAGAAAAAATCATTGCATCAAACTTAAAAAGATGAAAAGAAGGGTTAACTAACCCTTAGAATATAACAAAAAATAACATTATATATAACAAAAAAGATTTATTATTAAGAAAGATGTATATTATAAATAACATAAAACAAATAATTATGTATATAAAATCACATCAAAGCAAATTTAGTCGAAGCTTTTCCAACCACCCAGTGTGGTTCATCATAAGGATAAGATGAGAAATCTGATCAAGGAACTCATTTAACTAAATAAAGAGAGCTCCAACTAGTAGTTGTAAAATAACAGCTAGTTTGACTCAGGTAAGAAACATAATTAAAATTTATTTAATAACTATCATATTGTGTATTTATTTAATATTTTATGAAAAAAATAAAATTATTTAATGGATACATACCCTTATTTTTAAATTATAATTATTAAAATTATGTAAACTTTTTTTTTCTTAATAAGAAATTTGATAATGAATTTTATTTTTAAAGCTTTGTTTTAGTTTTTTTTTAATATTTTTTCTTTAATGAAAGGAATTAGAAATTGGCATGCAACCCACTATACTTTTGTGTTAGAGACTCGCATGCCACCAACCATTGTTTTTAGGCCCATGACTTCTCTTTTTCTCTGTAATTACTTCGTTGGTAGTGAATTTGGATCTCTTAGTTGTGAATTTTAGATCTTTTAGTTTATTTTAGTTTACATAATACTCTCATTATTTGGATCATCTATTGAGCTCCACTTTCTCGAGAATAATCTTTAAACTTTTTCTAAATAAATATATTCCACTTAACTTTATGTTATTAATGAAAATGATTTTTTTTTTAAGATAAGTTTGAATATTTCTACATTTTGATTAAATACCATGGAACATTTTTATTTTTATTTTTATTTTTATTTTATTTTATTTTTATAGGGTTATTTTTATTTTTTAATTGTATTTTTGACCAAGTTAAAATGCTTACATCACATTAATCCCTTAATTTAATTTAATTTTTTAAATTTATTCCATTTTTATTTTTTTATAATGTGACTTAGTCAAAGCATTAAACATTACATTACAACATCTCTATCATATTCAACTTTCAACACTTAATAAGTGAATAAATTAAACTTTATAGTTAATTTTTTTGCAAAGTTTATATAAAATTTAACTTTGCAATAATTAATCTCATTTTCTATGAAAAAAATTTAAACATCATACATTTTTACACTTTCCCTAACAAATTTTCAAATTTAATAAACAATTGTTGATATAAAATTGTAGATGTCTACAATCTCTCTATTATTAAAAAAAAAAAAAAAACATAATTTGTCACAATCATTAACAACAGTCTACTCAAGAATTTAAATTTTTTTTTTACCAAGGACATTGACCGGAATATGTTTAACTTGGTGTATATGACAACTTCATTATGTAGAAACCTATATAAATCGTTAGCATACATATGACAGCTTGTACATAATTTGGATTATATTATTTCTCATTATATATATATATATATATATATATATATATATATATATATATATATATATAAATTCTTACATGGTGGTATATGTTTGGATATGTCATATCTCATTACATATATATGGTGCTAACATACGTATGTCGCACTTAATTAAATACACATTAAAAAACTCTCTATTCTACATGGTGTATATCTGTACTGACACAGATTCAAACTCCAAGGCAACACATAAAAACCTGAATGCAAGTTATCGATTCTGCGGTTAAGGGTATGTGATAATAGTAAGGTTCACACGTCGATGAGTTAATAGTAATGGTTCACTCATCATCCCATCACAAGCCGGCACGTCATTCTACAGGGTAGACGTGGCTATTCGGAATTCAATCTCCAGTGTCCAGGGTGGCATGAATCATTTCCGTATCAGCAACTATGGATATAGGATTTATTACCAGTACCGATCCAGATTTTTGGCATGGGAATCCCTCTGAATGAGGCACAGGTGTCATAACCTACAGAGTCTATTGCCCTTTCGCATTAACACTCACGACAGATGTATCCAGTCTCGATTTGCTGAAGATTTTGTGAGGGAAACAGGTTATTCTTCCTGGTTTACTCGGCAGGCTTTCGACTTGGCGCTTGGAGTTCCTCCATGGCGTTCGGAATGAAATTGCGCTCCTCATCGGCATTTCAGTCTTGAACCAATCTATAACAGAGGGAGGTATGCTTTATATTCCCGGCATTACCCGGCTCACTTAACTTGCTTTGTTAACATGCATTTCCTGCGAATTTTCTTTCATTCTCTAGTCTTTATGTTATTTGCGTTGTGGTTTCCTTCGTTTTATTTACAGGGAGAACGAGGATGAGATTCCGGTTTTCTGGAGATGAGATCAGGCTCTCTGATTGCTGTTCGATGGTAAGGTTCTGCCCTTCGATTATCTGGTCTCTTGCCTTGGAAATTATCTCACCTTAGTCCGAATATTGTGTTCTCTCTCTCGCTTCTAAAACCATGTCTTCCTCCTACAGGTTTAACAACTCAAGCCTTTAGGTAAAGCAACTCTGCTTGGTAATTTGAATGCCGTAGTCTTTTGACCAGTTATTAAAAATCTTACTGAACAATTCTTGGTCTATGGTGTTCGCAGGTAATTACGGACAACCCGCTTCCTCCTACAGCTAACATTTCCTTGGCAGCTTCGGTTGAAGTTTTATTCCTTGCTACAGGTACCCAGTTCAGCCCGAGGGTTCGGATGTAACTATCGACCCAGTACTGTTGACTTTTCTAAATTTCTAAGCATGGCACCCGATATTTTATCAGTCCAAGCTAGGGTTTTAAGTTTGCAGAGTTGCCGTTTAAAGTTTTGTAACTATGTCAGGGTTCATACCCTAAGTTTATGACAATACTATGGTTATGGAGTTGGCTCGTAGCGTGTATTCTTCGGAACACTGCATGAATACCACAATGAATGATTCCGCCATTTTTAGTACTTTAAAAATGTCTGTCTATATTTTCTATTTCACTAACCTCATGGTTAAACTTAGACTCTATATTTCATGAATTTAAGTGATCTTTCTTTTACTGGAATCGTTTTTTTACTACATATTAATTTCTGAATGTTGTAAGAAATCATTTCTACAGACTTTACTCTATGACTCTGTTACTGTTTCTTTCGGCAGTTCGCTCTGGTAATAATTTTAAGCTTCTGAATGCCAGTTTAGATAAGAGCTATCTATTTTGCATCTTCTGTCTAAACAACTTTAGGGTGACCGGTCCACCACCCCGACCGTGAATAGGTAAAATCTGACAAGGTTACCTGGGCAAGGGTTCGATATAACTTCGGCACCCTTCTCTGCCCTATAAAACCCCACCTATGTTTTTCTTCTATAATAATATTCTACGGATAATTTTTACCTTGAGACCAGTAACAGAGAAAAGAAACAGATAGCTACTACATGTAGATTTCTACATTCGATTCTTATGCATACGTGTTTCCACAAAAGATAAACGAAAATAGGAGAGTTATAATAAACTCACAGGTAGTCGATTTCCAAAGTTGTGGTCCTCCCTACCAACCAGGTGAGGCCATTACGTCCTTCACCTGCCCCCTAGCTTCAGAACTCTGGGTTTAGCGTCACGGAGTTTACAGTGGATTCCTCTCTGCTGTGACCTCTAGAATTTCCTTCCAGCCACAAGCAGGATGTCAGGCAAATCTCAAGGGTTTCTTGAAAGATACTTCCATTAGGGTTTCCAGCTCAAGACAGTACTTTCTCCTTTCTTGCCTACACCTTCAGAACCCCCCTTCCTCCCTTGGATTTGCACTTTATCCATTCAGGAGAGGGTAACTATTTTTCCCCAACTGTCTCCAACCACTTCCCATTCTGAGAAACTATCACCAACAGCTTTTTTTTGAAATTCTCTTTTCCTCTCATTATTTCAGAATAATAAAAATAAAAACAATAATAATCTAAAAATAGTGATTGTCTCAAAATCTCCTAATAGAGTCTTGTTTGTTCAGAAAATAAAAATTTAAATAACATTAAATAAAATAGACCAACTGTTTTGTTTTTCTTTTAACTAGTAACTACTAGTTACTTCCTTTATGAGACTGTCACATCTCCCCCCTCTGGGAGTAACACCATCCTCGGTGTTTTCAACCCATCTCTGCAAAGAGCTCTGGGTAAGCTTCCTTCACAAATTTTTCATCCTCCCAAGTAGCCTCGTCCGGTCCAAAGTGCTTCCACTACACTTTCACCTGGACAACTACTCTTTTACGGAGTTCAATCTCCCTGCGATAAAGTATGCGTAGTGGCTCTACCAGAAATTCTCCATCCGGTTCTACCTAGATGGAAAGAACAAGTTTTTTCAGTCAGTAGAGTTAAACTTGATTTGGCTTTAGTTAGGATTTATTTGTTTTGTTTCTTTATTTACATATATTTTTTTTTTCATTTACATCCTACCTGAATGTTTTGCCAATGAATTACATGTTTCTCATCATGCACGTATCGCTTCAATAGAGATACATGGAACACATTATGCACTTTAATATGACTAGGTAGCGCCAGTCTATAAGCTACTGGCCCCACCCTTTCCAGAATTTGGAAGGGTCCGCAGTAACGAGGGGCTAACTTGGCGCAAGAAGTCCACCTCAAGGTACTTCTCTTTGGTTTAATCCTGACATACACATGGTCACCCACTCCAAATTCGTGATAAGATCTCTTCTTATCTACAAAAAATTTTTGTCGGTCCTGCACGGCCTTCAAATTTTTCCTTATTCATTTTACTTCAGCCTCCAGCTCTACCAACATTTCGGGTCCCAACATTAATTTTGTCTCTGGACTGATCCAGTTAATTGGTGTACGACACTGTCGCCCATATAACGCCTCGAAAGGACTCATTTTTAGTGATTCTTGATATCCATTGTTATATGCAAATTCCACTAAGTGCAGGTAGTTTTCCCATTTAGCTGGCTGCCGCATTACATACATGCGCAGCATATCCTCCAAAACCTGGTTTACTCGTTCTGTCTGCCCATCCGTTTGAGGATGGTATGCAGTGCTGAAGAGTATTTGAGTTCCTAAACCTGAAAAAAAAGTTTTCCAAAATGCGGAGGTAAACTTAACATCCCGATCTGAAATCACGATCTTAGGTATGCCATGCAACCTAAAGATTTCCCTCATAAATATGTCTGCGATCTGCACTATCTTGTAAGTAGACTGCACAGGTATGAAGTGGGCGGATTTACTTAATCTGTCCACCACTACCATGATTGAGTCATTTTGCTTCCTTGTTCGAGGTAAGCCGGTGACGAAGTCTAAGGAGATCACTTCCGATTTCCATTCAGGGATGGGTATGGGCTGTAGTAGTCCTGCTGGGTGCCGATGCTCCACTTTAACCTGCTGGAACTCTAAACACTTACTCAGATATTCTGCAATGTCTCTGCGCATACCGGGCCAATAATATATCTTTCTAATTGCTGAAAGCATCTTCTGGTAACCCGGATGAGCAGCGTAGTTGCTGCGATGGTACTCATCCAGGATTAACCCCTTGAGACTTGTACGATTAGGAACATAGGTCCTCCCATGAAACATTAACATTTGCTCCTCATTTCTTCCATACTCGGATGGCCTACCTTGCTTCTGCTCTTCTTCCATTTGCCGCCACAAAAACTGGTATTCTGGGTCCTTCTGGGCCTCTTCCCTTATTTTTTCTGATAGCTGGCTTACAAGTTGGCTGTAATACATTGCATAGATCCCATGCAATTTTCTACTCAAGGCGTCTGCAACTCGGTTTTCTTTTCCTTTAACATGTTGTACGTCCATGTCAAATTCGCTCAGAAAAGCGTTCCACCTTGCTTGCCTAGAGTTTAAATCTGCCTGCTTGAAGTAGTTAGTCAAACTAGTGTGGTCTGTTTTGAGTATGAACCTTTTGCCCAGTAGGTAATGCCTCCACACTCGGAGAGAATGCACTATTGCGGTGAGTTCCAGATCATAAGCAGAGTACTTTTGTTCATGTTCTCTCAACTTCCTGGACTCATAGGCTACTACCTTGCCTTCTTGCGTTAATACTACACCCACTCCCTCCTTGCTGGCATCAGTACACACCACATAATCTTTACTGGGATCAGCAACTTTCAGCACTGGTGCTGTGGTCAAGAGTTGTTTCAGCTTCTTGAAGCTGTTCTGACATTCATTCGTCCACTTGAAAGATCTGCCTTTCTTTTGTAAGGATGTAATAGGATAGGCGATCTTAGAAAACCGTTCGATGAACCGCCTGTAATACCCAGCCAGACCCATGAATGATCTGATATCTGCCACATTCTGTGGTACTCGCCATTCCATGATGGTTTTAATCTTTTCGGGATCCACTACTATTCCTTCAGCTGTTACAACATGACCTAAATACTGGATTTCTGATTTAAAGAAATTGAATTTGCTGAATTTAGCGTATAGCTGGTGTTTCCTTAGTATCTCTAACACTATTCTCAGATGCTCCTTATGTTCTTCCTCGCTCCTGGAGTAGATCAGTATGTCGTCTATGAATACCAAAACAAAACGATCCAAAAACTGATGAAAAACACCATTCATCAACCTCATAAAGGTTGCTGGCGCATTTGTCAACCCGAAAGGTAATACTACAAACTCATAATGTCCATATCTGGTGCGGAATGCTGTCTTGCAAACATCCTCATCCTTGATTCAAATCTGGTGATATCCAGACCGCAAGTCTATTTTAGAAAACACTTTGGCACCCCTCACCTGATCGAATAAGTCATCGATTCCGGGTAGAGGATATTTATTCTTAACTGTCAGCTTGTTGAGTTGTTGGTAGTCCATACACATGCGTAGAGTTCCATCCTTCTTTTTAACAAAGAGGATGGGTGCTCCCCAAGGTGACACGCTTGGGCGAATATATCCTTTATCTAACAATTCCTGCAACTGCATCTTTAACTCTGTTAATTCTGGTATACTCATTCTGTAAGGTGCTCTAGACACAGGAGAGGCTCCGGGTAGTAGTTCAATAGTGAAATCAATATCCCTTTTAGGTGGGAATCCTGGAATGTTTTCTGGAAACACATCCAGGAATTCCTGTAGCACAGGGATGTCTTTTATATCTGCCACTTTTCTGTTAGATTCAGCATACCCTACTTGAATTGCATACAACTGACATCCCTTTCTGATACACTTGTTCATCTGAGATGCTGTTATGGGACGCAGTTGTACAGGATTTTTAATTCCTTTGATTTCCTTACCCGTGCCATCCTGTGCTCTATAATAAATTGTCTTTTCCTTACAGTCCACCAATCTCCAGTGTTTCTCCAACCAGTCCATTCCTAATAATACATCATATGATCCCAACGGTAGAATATTTAAGTCTACCTGCAGCTGCTATTTTGCAACTTCCAGACTACAATTCTCAATTTTCGCAGTCACTTTGCGTTTAGCTCCGGTGGCTAGTTGAACTAACCTGGGGTTTTCAAATTTCTGTTCTTTTAAATTGCACATTTCCACTAGTTTAGGACTTACATAACTTAAAATAGCGTCAGGATCTATTAAAATCGAGACAGGTTTAGATGACATAGTACCTTCCAGTTCAATCATTGTGGGCTGGAAATCAGCCTGTCGATCCTCCAAAGCTACATTTATACGTGGTATGTTTCGCGCCACGTCCCCCATGGTTGATGCCTCTTGCAAGTTTGCCACGTTTTCATTCTTTCTTCGTTGTGGGCAGTTCTTATAGTAGTGTGCTTCCCCACAGCCCCAACACTGTAGGGGAGGTTTAGAATTATACCCTTGCTCTGGCTTACTTGATGCTTCTGTGGGTTTTTCTTCAAATGGCCACTTGATCCTTTGATGGTTCCTGTTAAACTGTTTGCTGCCAACGTTCTGTCCCACCCCTTTGAAGTGGCTGCTTTTGCTGCTTTTAAAAGTAGAGGAATTCTTCCGACTTTTCTTGGGCTGCCATCCCTTTCCACCATCCCCTTTAGTCTTATACTGCTGGTAGCACATGCGTGCTTTCCGGACAGCTTCATCCATCGTTTGGGGGTTAACGAACTCTATTCTTTCCCTCATGGGAGCAGGCAAGCTACTCACAAATCTCTATACCTTGGCTTTTTCCTCTCTGAGGTAAGGTACATAATGTAGCAGGGAAGTAAATTTCGTGACATACTCATCCATAGTCATTTGGCCCAGCCGAAGATCGTGGAATTCCTTGGCTTTATCGTCATAAAATATTTATGTTAGATATTTATCCTTGAAGTATTGCTGGAATGAATCCCAGGTAATGTCCCGCTCATCAATACTGCGAACATTCTTTACCTCCTCCCACCATAGGGTGGCTTTCTCCCGCAGCTGGTATATAGCCAATCTGGCCTTCAGATTGCTGCTATACTAATATACCTGAAAGTACTTATTAATGTTAATCAACCAGGCTTCAGCTGCTTCCTCCGCCTCGCCATCAAACATTGGTGGCTTAATCTTGCGGAACTCCCCTTGCAGTTCAACTTTCTGCTTCTTATGATCCTGCTGATCAGACAGATTTTCTGATTGTGCCTCATTATTATTTCGGTTTCTGCTCCTATGAGAGTAACTCTTTTCAATTCTCCCAGCAGTGTTGTTTCTGGTTTGCTGATCTTTTTCTTCTGTTGATAATTCCTTTTCTGCACTGGGTTGTCGCATTTCCTGATTTTGCTTATCAGATATACTTTTCAGAATCCTTTCCTGGTCTTGTAACAACTTTTCATTATCCTTTCGGACTCTCATCATCTCTTCCTGTAACTGTTGTACAGTGTTTAGTAGAAAATCAGTTTGTTGCTGCTGTTCTTCCAGCAATTTACTCGTTTTTTGATGCTGCTCCAATGTGAGTTGAACCCACATTTCTGGGTTCATGATCGTTTGTCCTAGAGTCTCCTCTGGTGGCGTTTGAGATGTCCTTTCTGTCATATCTTTCTACTTCTGTTCAGTGCACTAATACATACACAGCTCTGTTAATAGACCCTTAGGTTACCAGTGTAGCAACCGGCTCTGATACCACTTGTCACAATCATTAACAACAGTCTACTCAAGAATTAAAAAAAAAAATTTACCAAGGACATTGACTGGAATATGTTTAACTTGGTGTATATGACAAATTCATTATGTAGAAACCTATAAAAATCGTTAGCATACATATGACAGCTTGTACATAATCTGGATTATATTATTTCTCATTATATATATATATATATATATAAATTCTTACACGGTGGTATATGTTTGGATATGTCATATCTCATTACATATATATGGTGCTAACATACGTATGTCGCACTTAATTAAATACACATTAAACAACTCTCTATTCTACATGGTGTATATCTGTACTGACACGGATTCAAACTCCAAGGCAACACATAAAAATCTGAATGCAAGTTATCGATTCTGCGGTTAAGGGTATGTGATAATAGTAAGGTTCACACGTCGATGAGTTAATAGTAATGGTTCACTCATCATCCCATCACAAGCCGGCACGTCATTCTACAGGGTAGACGTGGCTATTCGGAATTCAATCTCCAGTGTCCAGGGTGGCATGAATCGTTTCCGTATCAACAACTATGGATATAGGATTTATTACCAGTACCGATCCGGATTTTTGGCACGGGAATCCCTCTGAACGAGGCACAGGTGTCATAACCTACAGAGTCTATCGCCCTTTCGCATTAACGCTCACGACAGATGTATCCGGTCTCGATTTGCTGAAGATTTTGCGAGGGAAACAGGTTATTCTTCCTGGTTTGCTCGGCAGGCTTTCGATTGGCGCTTGGAGTTCCTCCATGGCGTTCGGAATGAAATTGCTCTCCTCCTCGGTGTTTCCATCCTGAACCAATCTATAACAGAGGGAGGTATGCTTTATATTCCCGGCATTACCTGGCTCACTCAACTTGCTTTGTTAACATGCATTTCCTGCGAATTTTCTTTCATTCTCTAGTCTTTATGTTATTTGCGTTGTGGTTTCCTTCGTTTTATTTACAGGGAGAATGAGGATGAGATTCCGGTTTTCTGGAGATGAGATCAAGCTCTCTGATTGCTGTTCGATGGTAAGGTTCCGCCCTTCGATTATCTGGTCTCTTGCCTTGGAAATTATCTCACCTTAGTCCGAATATTGTGTTCTCTCTCTCGCTTCTAAAACCATGTCTTCCTCCTACAGGTTTAACAACTCAAGCCTTCAGGTAAAGCAACTGTGCTTGGTAATTTGAATGTCGTAGTCTTTTAACCAGTTATTAAAAATCTTACTGAACAATTCTTGGTCTATGGTGTTCGCAGGTAATTACAGACAACCCGCTTCCTCCTACAGCTAACATTTCCTTGGCAGCTTCGGTTGAAGTTTTCTTCCTTGCTACAGGTACCCAGTTCAGCCCGAGGGTTCGGATGTAACTATCGACCCAATACTGTTTACTTTTCTAAATTTCTAAGCATGTCACCCGATATTTTATCAGTCCAAGCTAGGGTTTTAAGTTTGCAGAGTTGCCGTTTAAAGTTTTGTAACTATGTCAAGGTTTATACCCTAAGTTTATGACAATACTATGGTTATCGAGTTGGCTCATAGCGTGTATTCTTCAGAACACTGCATGAATACCGCAGTGAATGATTCCGCCATTTTCAGTACTTTAAAAATGTCTGTCTATATTTTCTATTTCACTAACCTCACGGTTAAACTTGACCTCTATATTTCATGAATTTAAGTGATCTTTCTTTTACTGGAATCGTTGTTTTACTACATATTAATTTTCGAATGTTGTAAGAAATCATTTCTACAGACTTTACTCTATGACTCTGTTACTGTTTCTTTCGGCAGTTTGCTTTGGTAATAATTTTAAGCTTCTGAATTCCATTTTAGATAAGAGCTATCTATTTTGCGTCTTCTGTCTAAACAACTTTAGGGTGACCGGTCCACCACCCCGACCGTGAATAGGTAAATTCTGACAGGGTTACCTGGGCAAGGGTTCGACATAACTTCGGCACCCTTCTCTGCCCTATAAAACCCCACCTATGTTTTTCTTCTATAATAATATTCTACGGATAATTTTTACCTTGAGACCAGTAACAGAGAAAAGAAACAGATAGCTACTACATGTAGATTTGTACATTCGATTCTTATGCATACGTGTTTCCACAAAAGATAAACGAAAATAGGAGAGTTATAATAAATTCACAGGTAGTTGAACTCGAGCACATACCTAATAATACACAGTTAAATTCTTTTCCTTTTATACAATATAAACACATTCCTGGCATAAGTAAAGATTATACTAATCTATTATATAGAATACTAGGATTGTAATATTCAATATTCATTTAACCTGTGTTCCAAATATAATGTCATGCTTGTGTACTTATCTGGAACTGGGTAATCGATTTCCAAAGCTGTGGTCCTCCCTACCAACCAAGTGAGGCCATTACGTCCTTCACCTGCCCCCTAGCTTCAGAACTCTGGGTTTAGCGTCACAGAGTTTACAGTGGATTCCTCTCTGCTATGACCTCTAGAATTTCCTTCCAGCCACAAGCAGGATGTCAGGCCAATCTCAAGGGTTTCTTGAAAGATACTTCCAATGGGGTTTCCAGCTCAAGACAGTACTTTCCCCTTTCTTGCGTTCACCTTCAGAACCCCCCTTCCTCCCTTGGATTTGCACTTTATCCATTCAGGAGAGGGTAACTGTTTTTCCCCAACTGTCTCCAACCACTTCCCATTCTGAGAAACTATCACCAACAGCTTTTTTTTTTAAATTCTCTTTTCCTCTCATTATTTCAGAATAATAAAAATAAAAACAATAATAATCTCAAAATAGTGATTGTCTCAAAATCTCCTAATAGAGTCTTGTTTGTTCAGAAAATAAAAATTTAAATAACATTAAATAAAATAGACCAACTGTTTTGTTTTTCTTTTAACTAGTAACTACTAGTTACTTCCTTTATGAGACTGTCACATAATTTTAATTTATTCGTATATTTAAAAAACATTTTGAAATTATATTTTTATATTAATGAAAAATATCATAAAAAACCTAAAGCTATTAAAGTTTGCTTTTTTAACTTATATTATAATAATTTTTATAAAAAATAAGTAAATCAAACTTAAACTTTATTTTATGAAATAAAATTGTAGCCTAATTAAAAATGATTAATTTTTATTTTTTTAAAATTTGATAGTGCCTTTCATTTTTACATTTTTTTTCAATCTATTTTCATTAACACGTCTGTACATCACCCCATTTCGATAAAAGAATTGAACCATGGAAAAAAAAACCACAGACAATTAAAAATGATTACTTATTTGTACTTATATAATCACTTCTTTTAAAAAAAACATCAATTTAATATTTTAAGAATTGTGTAATAGTATTAAAAAAAACAAAACAGCGAGGTTTTAAAAGTTTGCCTTCTCAAATTCTAGTTAAATGAGTATATTATTTTTTAATATTTGGTTTTAATAAAAGTGTATATTATATTTTAATGTTTTGATTCAATAAAAGAATATATTATTTTTCAATATTTGGTTTGAGCTTAAAATTAAATAAGAGCAATAAAATTTACATAATATTTTCTTTTATTTTTTATGTATTTTTGGAAAAGGGTGAATTCGTACACGTTAGTTGACTTAAACAATAAGAATTGGAAAAATATTTGTAAAAAATAAAATAAGAGGTTTTTCAAATTTTTATTATTTAAAATTTATTTTTAGTTGTAATTTCACTTGAACTAATAAAACATAACGTTTTTTATTAAAATATTTCAAATCATAAAATTTACAACATTGAAAAAACATCCCACAGCGTCAAATGCTCACCGTTGCGAAGACTCGCCTATTCCATAGGCACGTACGTAATGAGCTGCTTTTCAATATTTGGATTTAAGACGAGAAAAATGGTCTCGAGTTACCATGTCGGGCTCGAAACCCTCTTTACGCTTTCACATTGGACCACGCATTCCTCCTAACGTTGGTCAACATGGAATACGGCGTCATCAAACGGAGCTGGCCATCCTCACTCTGAGTTAAAATTTGTTTAGGTTTTTTTGTCAGAAGGAAAATTGTGATTTTACTAAAATTAATTTTATAAATGATGAAAAAATATGACTATTAATCTGATTTGATTGACCAAATTTGTATTATGTTAAATAATATTTTGATCGTAGTACGAAAATGAAGAAATTATGAATGAGTAAGGAAATTCAAGAAAGATCACACAAATGAACCATGTTTTAAATATAAGTTAGTAAGTAAAATGAAAAATGGTTTATGATTGCCTAGAATGGAAGAGTTGTAAGGTTATGTATAATTGCCTAGAAGAGGTATAAAGTTATGTTAGGTAAATTTTTGACTCAATAAAATTATATAATAATAAAAACAAAATAAAATATAAATGAAGAGAATTAATAAAATATAAAAATAAAATTAATAATTTTAGGTATTAATAAAAATATTTTAATTAGATTAAATTATATAAAAATAAAAATAAATTAAATTAAATTAATAATTATAATTATCAAATATTATTAATTAAAGTAGTCTAGATTTATCTTAATTTTGGATTTACCAAGCATTTATAAGGATTAAATCTCTTAAGGTGCAAATCTTTTTTAGAATGAAAAGGGATGGGATCTCTCTAGGATCTTGTTAAATCCAGAGTTAAGATGGATCTAGGTTGGTTTAAATAAATTTATGTACATTGTATGGAAACTACATGACAAAAATGACTATATTTTTTTGTATCTTCTCGCTGAATTGACTTTTTAATGTGTGTGAGGAAGAAGTAACATAAAAAAATTCAGTGAATGTTCCATACCTCCACATACTTCTTCCGCATATATCCCTCTCACACAATAGTATTGATTAACAAATCATGTTTTATTTTATATCGAGATGCGAAGGATTTATATCAAAGTAGAAACAATGAATCTTGGTCCCAATAATACTTTCTTCTACAATGTTTAGTATTTACGCATACATGTCTACACACTGCATATTAATCTATTAATTAGTGGTTTTGTGTTAATAATTTTTTGGGTATGAAAATTTTCAGTAACATATTTAGAGGGCGCAAAATAACGGTGGATGATTAACTATTCCCACTAGTTTGTTGACGTGGGCCTGTCTTATTTGAGCTCATCGAATACTAAGGGCATTTGCGAATTGACATTTTACAATTAAATAGTTATTATCGAATATTAAATTAAGTGTATGTGTAATGTATCTAAGGAAGAAATGTTGTGTGGTAGAATGGATGACTGGAACAAGGAACAAAAACTCCCCCCACCCCCCCTCCCCCCCGCACCCCCCCTCTCTACATACCTCCATCGCACACCTCTCTCTCCTATAACATTATGTACTCACGAATTAATTAGTGATTTTGACTTATTAATGTGTGTGAGGAAGGAGTCTTGTGCGGGAGAATGGGTGTGCAAAGCATGGATCGAAAACGTTCTTTTGCAATGTTTTGTACCTTTGCGTAGATTTTCGCACATTGTCATCACTACAATGTCCACACTATGTCATTGTATTTGAGTTTCCTGAATACTAAGTGCATTTTTTATTTCACATTTTCAGTAAAATAGTACAAGGAATAGAATATTTCATTAATAATGTTTGTATCTCTGCATACATTCTTGATATGCACATTTTTACCACACACATCCCTTCCATATATTGATCAACAATTAATTAGTGGTTTTGGGTTACTAAATTCATGTGATGAAGTGTTGTACAAGAAAATGGGTGTGCGAAGCAAGGAAAAAAAACATTCTTTGGAAATGTTTCATACCTTTGGATACATTTCCACATACTATATATTAATCAATTAATAATTAATGTCCATACGTTTGTATATATTCCCCCTCTACACAGTTATTTCACACACATTCATTGTGCATAAGAGTAAATATTAATCAATTAATAATTACTAGATTTTGCTTGTTAAACTTTGGGGCATCAAGAGTTTAGTGTACATGTATACCGTGTTATTATTATTATTATTATTATTATTAGTAGTAGTAGTAGTAGTAGTAGTAGTATATAACATCTTTTCTAACTACTAATTCTATTTATTTTGTGCGCAAGTGCATTGGTAAGGTATTCAAAATAAGATATCTTGGATAACATGTGATCACTACTTAGTATCTAATACATACCTTGAAATTTTAAAATGTAATCTGGAAATTTTAACCACTAGTTAGATTTATTATGTCCTTAGGTGCATCATATAAACGGTTATCGTGCATTTTTTAGCATACATGTTGTCATTGCATGTTTGATTATTTTTCTGAGATGGTTGCAAAAATATTTAATTTTTGGGATGTATAGTGGTTGTTCTAGTAGTTGCATTATGTGAGGGATTTTCTCTCGAAGCTCATTTTGAATGCAGATGCAAAATGTGTAGCATTTTTGGTAGGTAAGTGGTGTGTTATTAATTTTTATGAGTCAGTCGAATGCTCTGTGGTTGTGTTGGGTGTTCAATTTATGCTTGATGAGAGCAAAGGCTGGCGTAAGATTAGAATCATTACAATGGTTAAGGAATGAAATATCTGCTTCTCTTCTCTGAATTTTTATCCTTGTTTTCGTTTCTGTGGTGTAGATTTTGAGATGCATATCCACAATCTTCATTTTTAGTCAACGTTTCGAGTCTAAATCAAGAATCATCATCAGGAAAACCTACTAAGAAGAGAAGAGATTAGGGAAATAAATAGATGAAAGGAAGAGATGAGGGAGCCAACCGGTTCTTAATTTTTATGAGCCAGTCGAATGCTCTTTGGTTGTTAAACATTGTGATAAATTTTTTAAAAGGTGTATTTATGTTCAATTTAACATCATTTTATTATTATTCCATGCCCCACGAGGGACTATAACACTCACATCGCTTCCAAAGTCCCTTGTTACATTACAGAACTCTCTTATTTTGGTACTTTTGTTATATAAAAATGCCCCTTTTCCAGTTTTCAAGAAACATATAACACTTAAGACATTCATATTCAGGAGAATAACTATAAGGTAAAATGTCTTATGAAAATTTCCATAAAACATTTGTGCAATTGTAAATTTTTCATTTTTTAATTTAATATATGTAACAAGGAACTATAAATCAAAATTTGTCGAAACTAAAATATATTTGGTATTTTACCTATATGCATAGAAATTGGTCTTTATATGGTAACTATGAACCTGATATTGGAATATACATTAGAAATAAATTTGCAATATATGTTTTTGTCTTGATAATGCAATCGTTACCTAGTATCAATTATAATGTCATTTTAAGGAATGATTTGAGTGAAATATTTGTGAACTCTAAAAAATTATTAGATTCTCAATTAGATCCAAATAAAATTTTTATCAATGATGTGGCAATGTACATGGACGAAGAAGTAGAGATGAAAATGAGAAAAATTACAGAAGAAAATATCATAGGAAACATGACGAAAGGAGCATAAAGAAGACAAGAAATAGAGAGAGAAAGGTAGTTATCTCAAAGTTTAGATAATTTTATTTTGATTTATTATTATTTTCTTCATTTAATTTGAATTGAATGCCCATGACTAAGCAGAAAAATATTGTTATATGACATTATTAATCAAAGATATCAGTAACAACATAGCGTGAAGCATTTTCCATGGTGTTCTGTTTGTTACATGTTATGATACCAACTCACAAATAGAAAAAAATATAGATCAACAACCTGGAAATCAGCCTCTTTGAAGGGGTGACCTCCTTTACATTTCACAATTGAACAATTATTGGATGATACAAATGAAAAAACCTTCTTTGTATATATAGGATTACAATGGGTCATAATACAATCATAGTAGACATAACAATAAAAATATAAGGGCTCAAGAATAATAATAATGGGATTCTATGGGGCACAATAATAACAATATGGGGACTACATGGGCATAACAATAACAATAAGGGGATACACTAGTATTATAGTGGCCTAACATGCCCCTCTCCTTCAAACAAATGTTGTCCTCAATGCTCGATTATTTCTATATACCTCTATATAAAATTTTCACCCTCCCATGTGGAATCACTTGCTGAGATACCATAAAATTGATCAATTTCATAGTTGTCAAGTTCTTATTTCCATGACTACTTTAGGTTTCAATATGATTTTCCTTCCTTGTCATGTTCTGGAAATATTGTTTTAACTGTGAGTTTTTCACATATAACCTTCTTTAAGCATGAAACATGGAAAAGTGGGTGCACTTGGGAAGATGCAGGCACCTCCAATCTATATTCCATAATACCAATCTTTTGCAACAAATTTTAAGGACCATGTTACTTTGGAGATAATTTATTATCCTTATAATCTAGGTGGATATCAATGGCCACCCACCTATTCCATTTGGACCCGCACCATCAGTTCTTTTAGTTTTTCAATTTACGTAGAATTTGCTATTTTTAGCAGTTTTTTGGGTCCTCAAATTTTTGAGCAGTTTTAAGGCCCTAAACAACGTTTTTTGGGCATCGCGCCGCTGGCAAATAAAATTTCGTTCTACGATCTCCATTCCTAGTAATAAGTTTTAGTCCTTAGATAGATCTTTCTAATGATGTATCATGTGCGTTAAACGGAGATAGGATGCAAACATTATGACCCCGGGAAGTTGAAACACCAATTTATCTAAATGGGGCCCATATTCTTGGTGATTCATCTCCTATGGTTGGGCTTTTGGATGTTTAGGGTTTTTCATTGTTTCTCAACAATAAATAGGCCTTCTAGCCTCCTTGTAACACAGTTCAAAGGCATGTAGCCACCACATCTCTTCTCAGATATAAGCTACCAGTGCCCTTGCTATTTTATTTCCATTATGTCTGTAAGAAAATTTTCGTTATTAGATATTAATGAAATGAAGCATTATTTACTTTACATCTCTATGTTTATTTATATTTCTGTATTTTATTACGTTACTGCATAAATTCGGATCAGTGGTATCAGAGCGGTCTACTCTTTCTTTGTTATTCTTTGCATGTCCTCAACGCGGTTAGGGTATAAGTAGTTAGGTCTCGATCTGGTTGAACCCTTACAAGATCATCCTCGTAAACCCTGATGACCTACCATGGCAGAAGAAAAGAAATACGAGGGAGCAAGAGATCCTATCAAGATACTGCTCAAGGAGGCCCTCAAGAAACGAAGGAACGCGATGATGGATAACTTTGCTCAAATACTTCAACAACTGCCCACCTACGACGCATCTGCATCCAAAAACGACTTTGGAGGCGCCACTCCCTTCAAGGTACAGGTAAACTTTGACATTCATGTAATTGAAGGCTGGATACAGGAAGACGCCGTCGATAGATGGTTGATTTTTATATAAAGGTATTTTTCAATCCATGATTTCTCCGACTGAGAAATATTATTTTTTAACTCCTTAAAGTCGCCCCCCATTTCAAGGACTTGTGGAAAACATATTGTGAGAAAAAGGACGAGGAGGAACCCTCTCAATTCTTGGCTGCACCCACTTGCAATTTATTCCGAGACGACATCAAGGGACAATATTACCCCGTGGGGAGCTATGAGCACAAGTAAATCCAATAGACCATGCTGCGGCAGCAAAGGGATCAAGATGTGCACAAAGTGATGAATTTTTTCCATACCCTACCCAAAAAGTTTGGTATTAAAGATTCATAGAGACATTCGGTGCTCAAGTACAACAACTATTTACATAGACACATTCAAGAGGAAATGGAGTTCCTCGACATTACATCACTTGGCACACCATATCGCTATGCTGCCAAGATCGAGCCGAAATTGAAGCAAAAGAAGCGAGACTTTGGATCTATGAATCTGAAGCCAGGGAAAAATGCCCCCGAACCTCAGAACAAGGGGCAAGGCCAAAGTGGGGCAACTTAGAACAACACCACAACTCCAAAGAAGGATACGAGGAAGTGGTGTGAATTTCATAACAACCCCACTCATAGCACAAATGAGTGTCGGACCAAAACGTCGTTGGTGGCCAAACTAAAGGCACCTGAATCAAATGCATGTTTTGATCTTGAGTCAGAACCAAACAGAGGAAATGAAAAAGGGAAGCATATTATTGATGCGGATCCGACTGCCATTATTTCCACCACTAAGATCGAGAGGGAGGATCCTGAGGATCCATAGGAGGGGGGGCACCTCTTCTATTAGCAGATGTGGGTGAATGGTTCTCTACTGCAATTCATTTTCAATAGCGGGAGCCGAAAGAACCTCATTTCAGTAGAGGTCATGAAGAGGTTCGACCTACCTACCATAGCACACCCATAGTTGTATATAATCACGTGGCTTCACTGAGGGAGATATCTCCACATCCGCCAGCAGTGCCACCTTCCATACAGTATCAAGTCATTCAAGGATGAGGTATTGTGTGATGTTTCTCCTCTTGATGTAGCTGATGTATTATTGGGCAAACCATACTTATGGAGGCAACATGCTCTGTATGAGTCTAGGCCTCGTGTTGTTATTATTACTATGGGAAATAACTTGTACAGGATACCAGAGGTAGTACTACCTCTTCTCATCTCTTTAACCACTGCAAAATAATGCAGTAAGATTGTTTCCCAAGTCAGGAAATTTATTTTCCTTACAAATCACTCACAGGGAAAAAATAATATTCTGGCCACAACCTAAAAATAGGGCTCCATTGCACGGCTGCAACAGATGAACAAAGTCATGGAGGAATAAGAGGAAATTTTCTCATCACTCACAGAGGTTCCTCTACACTATCACAAAAAGCACTCCATTGATTTGACCCCCGACGCACTATCGCCTGATGTTGTTATAAGTTCTTCTATGGATAACTGATGTTTTTTTTCGGTGAAGAATTTATGTGGCTAATACAATATTTGGTGTATAAGCGCAACTATTTTTCAACAAATAATCGTCACGCTTCTTAACAAAGTCGGTGGTTGGGCGATTTAATCTTACTAATTACGCAGACCAATTTTCTAGGCTGACTAGCTCACGTACCGTGCCTTGAAATATTTAAACCCAACTACAACTGTGTAGAAGGACAGAAGGAGGCAGTAGATTTTTTGTTTGAACTTGCACACAACCGTGCAATGAATTTTTTGTTTCAACACGCCTGCAAATCCATTTTATTTGATAAAGGTCATAGCCTTGTTTATGCAGTGAGAAACGTGGCACCATACCTCCATTTAAATCCCAACATCTACCGCATTAATACTACACCAATCACATTAAACCGTGTCATCTGTATTTGATTTGAATCACCCCACGTCACCTGCGTGGAACCCACCTCCGCCAATTCAACAACCAACATCCAATCACGTAATGATCGTAAGATCTGAAGCCTACATCACCAGTCCAAAAAATGTATGTGATTATGAAATATGTTTGAACCACATTTGGAGTCTGCCAACGTGTGTACCCTCCAACCAATAACAACCTTATAACAAATTTTAAAGTCGAGTGAGCCAGGAGGGAATTTGATGCGATAAATTCATCAAATGGAATTTTGTTTTCATTTTTTAGAATCTGCAACAAGCATTTGTATAAGGTTTTTTAAAACCTTAGGGTTAACATTTTTTTAAATGTTTTATGTTTTTTTTTATTAAAAAAAGACAGAGCAGTGAGACAAAAAAAAAAGAAACCGAGTCAATGCTCGAAGGCAGTGAAGTAGAATTTGAACAAAACTGCGTGTGTAGCAATCAGCAAAGTCATTTCTTTTGTAAACTAGAACAACTGCAGTTCTAAAGGATCATTTTGTAATAGTTTTTAAGTTTAATAGAAACAGAGTTTTTACTCCGTCTCACTGTGCATATAATTTTATTTAAATATCTATGCTAAGGAGAGGATTTTTTTTTATTTCCTCTCTATGTGTTAGGAATTATTTAAAAATTCCAACATGGTATCAGAGCTAGTCCAGGCTCTCTTCATTTTCCAAAAAAGCTGAAGGAAGAAAAAATTTGTTGAATTTTTCTCCAACATTGTGAAGGCTGAGCAAAACAAGGTATTTACCAAACAGAGTTTTGTGTTTGTTTTAACGAAGTTTTTTCCAAAGAATTCTTTAAAAGACAAAGTTTATCTCTTAGCAGTGAGAAGGTTTATTTGAAAAACAGAGTCAATATTTTTAGCATAGTTCAAAAAGCTAGATATGGTAGGAGCCAGCACAAGCACGAGTATGGGAAATACTCAACTCCCACAATTTAATGGGAAGATCTATGACTATTGGACAATCACAATGAGAGCCCTATTTTCCTCGCAAGATGTATGGGAGCTAGTTGAAGATGGTTTAGCAGAACTAGAAGATGAACAAGGCAAAGAAGGATTTACTGAAGAGTAACAGGGAGAAGGAATCAAAATCCCTCTTCTATCTCTATCAAGAAGTTCATGAAAGAGTATTTCCAAGGATTGCAGTAGCCAAGAGGTCCAATTATGCATGGGATACCCTCCAGAAAGCCTACCAAGGCATGGAGAAGGTAAAGACAGCAAAGCTTCAATGAATGAGAAGATATTTTTAAGTCATTTGCATTAAGGAGTCTGATACAATAAACTCATTCTTCACTTTTTTGATTGGGTTGGTTACCCAAATGAGATCTCATGGAGAGACCATAGAAGAAAGAAGAATACTGGAGAAAGTACTGAGGAGCTTACCCTCAAGATTTGATGTGATAGTCACAGCCATTGAAGAGACAAAAGATCTCTCAAACTTTACTATCGATGAGCTTCATGCATCATTAATGACACATGAACAAAGATTGGGTAGAACATCAAACTCATATTCGGAGCATGCCTTCAAGACCAAAATTTCCTTTGAAAGAGGAAGAGGTCAAGGGAGAGGAAACTATAGAGGAAAAGGAAGAGGGGGAAGCCAAGACAAAGGAATAAACAATGCCACAAATACTAGTGGAAGGAGCAACAATCAAAATCTGAATAAAATCCAAGGAAGCAGCCAACAAGGTGGAAAAAATCAAGCACAAAGGTATGATAAATCCCAAGTCCAATGTCATTACTGTAAGAAGTATGGCCATTATGCCAATGAATGTAGGAAGAAAAAAAGTGACATGGGTAATAGACCCAGTGTGAATTTTACAAAAGAAAATATCATTCAAGAGAATCTATTTTTAGCATCTAATATGGCTGAAGATAAAAATGAAGAAATATGGTTTCTATATTTAGGATGTAGCAACCATATGACTGGAAACATTTTTATGTTTTCCATGATTTATGAAAATATGAAGTCTCAAGTAAAATTGAGGACAAACAAAAAGGTATCTATCATGGGAAAATGCAGAGTAAGTTTCTTCACAAAGAAAAGAGAAAGGAGATCCATATCAGATGTTTACTATGTGCCTAGTATGAAATGTAACCTATTGAGCATAGGACAACTCATTTAGAAAGGGTACAAATTTTTCTTTGAAGATGATGTATGCACCATCATGGTTGAACCACCAAGAAAGAAGAGGATTGCACAAGTGAAGATGACAAGAAACATAATGTTTCCTCTGAATATGAGAGAAGATTTGAAGAAAGGAGCTGCAATTGCAGCAGTGACACAAGAGACATTCCAAAGAGAAGCAAAGGATGAAAACTGGTTATGGCATTTGAGATTTGGACATCTCAATTTTGGAGGTTTGAATTTTTTGCATAGGAAAGGAATGGTAAAGGGACTACCATTGATTGAGAAACCGATAGGCTATCTGAAGGCTGCATCTTGGGTAAACAACACAGAGAAAGCTTTCCATTAGATAAAAGCGTAAGTGCAAAGACACCCTTAGAAATATTCAATTCTGATTTGTGTGGACCAATGGAAACACCATCATTAGTAGGCAGCCACTATATGCTAAATTTTATTGATGATTACAAAATAAAAACATGGGTTTATTGCTTGAGGTTGAAGAATGAAGTGTTTGAGAAATTCGGTCACTTTAAAGCTCTTGTTGAGAATCAAATTAGGAAACATATTAAAGGGTTAAGAATAGACAGAGGAGGAGAATATATCTCAAAATAATTTCTTCATTTTTGCAGAGAAAATGAGATTCATAAACAATTCACAACAATGTATACATCACAGCAAAATGGAGTTGATGAAAGGAAAAATAAAACCATCATGGATATGGTAAGAAGCATTCTGAAGGAAAAACATTTTCCAAATGAATATTGGGCTCATGGTGTACATTGTGAAAAATATGTGTTGAATAGATGCCCAACAAAGAGTGTTATGAATAGAGTTCCGGAAGAAGCATGGAGTGGCATAGAATAGTTTGTCACCCACATGAGAGTTTTTGGTTGTGTGCCTTATGCACACATTCCAGATCAACTAAAGAAGAAGTTGGATAGTATGGAGGAGAATTGCATATTTGTTGGATACAGTGAAGAATCCAAGGCATATAGATTGTATAACCCATCCACCAAGAAATTTTTGATAAGCAGAGATGTGTAGTTTATTGAGGAAGAGACTTGGGATGGAAGCATTGAGAAAACAATGAATGTAAAAAGTTGTTTGCCTCATGGTGAAGATGAGGAAGAATTGGCTGAAAGACGTCTCTCATTAGCAGCACCACCTCCACCAACATAAGGAAAACAAGGGACACCAAAATCAGGTATGAGAACACCCTTGAGAAGTGACGATAATGCTTCTCACAACACATCACAAGGAGCAGATTTGAGTGCTTCTACAAGCACAAGTTCAGCAAGTGAAAGAGAAACTAGATTTAGAAATCTAAATGAAATTTATGAACAAGAATAAGGCATGAATTGTTTATTTTCATTTTATTGTCATGTAGATGATCCTATTCATTTTGAAGAAGCCGTAAAATATAAGAAATGGATAGATGCTATAGATGAAGAGATGAATTCCATAAAGAAAAATAAGACATGGGAATTTGTTGATCTTCCAAAAGGTAATGAAGTTATTGGAGTAAAATGGGTTTATAAAACCAAAATAAATGCTAAAGGTAAGATTGAAAGGCACAAATCCATAGTTGTTTTCAAAGGCTACAAGCGGCAACAAGGAAGAGACTATGAGGAAAATTTTGCACCGGTTGCAAGAACGGAAAAAAATAAGAGCATTGTTGTCCATAGTAGCACAAAGCAAGTGGAAAGTTTACCAAATGGATGTGAAATCAAAATTCCTAAATGGAGTATTGTTGGAAGAGGTCTATGTTGAACAATCTCTGGGCTATGAGAAAGAAGGCTAAGAGCACAAGGTATGCAAATGGAAGAAAGCTCTGTATGGGACAAAACAAGTACCAAGAGCATGGTACAGTAGGATAGATTTTTATTTACTGGAGAATGGGTTTGAGAAATGTGAAGGAGAACCCACATTATACATCAAAGTGAAAGATGGTAAGATTTTGATTGTTGTTTTATATTTTGATGATGTTGTATTCATAGGTAATGATTCTTACCTCATTGAGAATTTTAAAATAGTCATGAAGGATGAATTTGAAATGACTGATATGGGATTGCTCGGATACTTCTTAGGAATAGAAGTAGACAAATTTGAAAATAAATTTGTATTTCTCAAGAAAAGTATGTAAAAGAAGTTTTGGAAAGATTTAATATGCAGGATTGCAAGGAAACAATTACTCCTATAGTGATGGGATTGAAACTAAGAAAAGAAGACAACAACAAGGATTTTGATCCAAGTTTGTATAAGAGAATATTTAGCACTCTTATGTATTTGACTGCAACTAGGTTAGATATTATGCATGTTGTGAGTTTAACTTCCAAATTTATGGAAAGGCCAAATGAGACACATTGGCAAGCAGAAAAAAGAATTCTAAGGTATGTGAAACGAACAAAGAGGTATGGAAGTTTATATACCACTTCAAAAAAAATTGAATTGATTGGATATACTGATAGTGATTGGGCTAGAGGTACGGATGATAGGAAAATCACCTCTGGATATGTTTTCATATGGGATTAAGAGCCATTTCATGGGCTTCTAAGAAACAACCAATTGTGGCTTTATCGATAGCAGAGGTAGAGTATGTGGTAGCCACAGTATAAGCATGTCAAACACTATGGATGAGGAGAATGTTGAGAAGTTTGTGTCATGAACAGGTAAAAGGCACAATAATTTATTATGATAATATCTCAACAATATAATTATCAAATAATTCAGTGTTTCATAAGAGAACAAAACACATTGATGCCAAGTATCACTACATCAGAGAGTTAGTGAGCAATGGAGAAATTGTTTTGAAACATTGCAGAACTGAAGAGAAGTTTGCTGATATTTTAAAAAAACCATTTGGGCATAAAAATTTTGGCTATCTCAGAAAATGTCAGGGTATGTAAGAGAACAAAATTTGTGTTTGAGGGGTAGTGTTGAAATATTTAAACCCAACCGAAACTATGCAGAAGGACAGAAGGAAGCAACCGATTTTTTGTTTGAACTTGTACACAACTGTGCAATGCATTTCTGGTTTGAGCACGCCTGCAAATCCATTTTATTTGATAAAGGTTGTAGCTCTGTTTATGCAGTGAGAAATGTGGCACCATCCCTCCATTTAAATCCCAACATCTACCTTATTAAGACTGAACCAACCTGATGCAGGAGCATCCTACTTGATTTTCATCAAAATATTGTGTAATTAGGGGGTGATGTGTTTTTAATTATTTTATAAATTATTATGCTCCTTTTTATTTAAATTAAGAGAGAATAAAATGAGAGAGGAGAGGCCAAAAATTGTAATATTCGGCCAAAATGGTTTGAAACTGAATTTCTTGTGTTATTATATACCAATATTTTTATTTTATACTTTGGCTTCCTCTTCATTTATGGTTTTGAGTTGATTCAACGTAATGTTTATAAAGATTATAATGAGGAAATAGATTTAGGATTTCATGTAAGGAGAACACACTCTATTATTGTGCGCAAGGTTCTGTTTTGTGCAAAATCCCTGCATCATTTGGTATCAAAGCCCAGGAGCCGAGTAGTTTAGGAAGTGGTTGAATCTATTGTGGTTTTAATTATTGAGAGAAGCGCACCAGTTTTTGTTGTGGGCCTTGTCTTCTTTATTCAAAATGTTGTTGAAATATTAAGAACACTATTGGAAGAGTTTTGATCCCATAGAAAGTGGATCACTGTTGATGGATTCCATTGTTGTAAAGCCATATATATTGGAGGAATTTTTATGTGTATATCTAGAGATCTATTGAAAGTCGTGGACAATGTGAAAGAGAGATCCACTGTGCATTGATTTGTTCGATCTGCAGTGATAAAAGTTTCCAGCATGGAGGATTTTCTCCATAAGGAGAAGGAAGACGATTATTCTCTCGGTGTGAGAGCCATCTTCAAGCCACTTTCTGATGCTGTCAATATTTGTGTGCAGTATTGAACACCTGAAACTGAATTTTGTGAAGCAAATACCAAGTGATAGAGCAAGAGAAAATAAAATTTGTGAGTGAGAAGGGTCTATGAGATTCAACTTGATTGTAGACAGGGAAGGAGGGCCTCTCCTAAAATTTTTACGACATTAGAGGTATCACCCTATTTGTGCATTGGAGAACCACCTGCGTGGAGCCAGCTAGCCAATTAAATTCCCATGGCTTCACTTTCAGCCTCAGTGGCTACATGGTAAGCAGTTAATTGGCTACATTGGTTGGTGAGAGTCACCATTTTACTTTTGTGTGATTAATCTAGCAGATTGCTGGTTGGATTTAAGGGGAGAACATATGCATATACATGTAATTATATCTACACAATGGGTAATCTCTATCAAGAAATTCCTAATTTTAATTCTATATATATGCAGTAAGAAAATGTTCTCAATGCCATTGAGGGGTTACAAAGATACATGAAAGACATTTTTTGGCACTGTATTGGTTTCTAGTTCAAGGAAAACTGGAAACTCAAAAGGTGATGACCTCTTTCGATAAAAAAAATGAACTCCATCACATGTGGAGAGTTAGAATTTTGATTTTATGTACGATCTAATGTTTTGATCCATTGAATATTAAGTGTGCATTTTTTAACTACATCAGTTTTTTCTTTGAGGCAGATGGAGAAGTCTAATTGGTTTTTGAATTCAGAACATTACCAGAGTTCAAGACCTTTTCCTTCTAAAGAAATGCAGAATATTAATGTCTATAAGGACCCTTCGATATGAGTAGAGAATGGAATTTTTCATGACGACGAGGAAGTCCAGATGGGTTTTGAGTGTAGAGAAACTATTCCAAATGAGTTTTCGTTGCAGGATTTATCATGTGGTATGCTTTGAATCTTAAAAGAAAAAAAATCAATATTTGAGCACAGGTCACTGCTTCTTGGAAACTGCAGACATCGGGGTTTTGAGATTTTACAGATTTAAAACCCGAAAGTATACATCTTTTGTGCTGACTTTCGAGGTGTTACACTTAAGGCAGTTATATAGGTTTCGTCGTTTCTTGAAAAAGTCGAAAAGTGAGACTTTGAATCAAGATAGTTGTGCTAATTGCGGCCTAGATTTTCATGAACTGTGTATTGCATTGAATTACTTTTGAAAAAAAAATTGGTCCTTACTTTTGTCAAATAGCGATTGCTGTATTAGGGGAAGATTGATTTCTTATGGTGGATTCACTAGCGTAGTGGAAGCATAGCAGTATTCCTTGATCTACATGTGGTATCTTAAATGTTGAGATCACATGATATGCTCTTAAAAGAGTTTGAATCGACTATGTTCTCCTGGTATTTTTTTTCTGAGTTTGAAGGCTTCGAGTATTTGAGAAAGAGCATATTCGTGTTTAGGGTATCGATGGTTGTCTTGTGGAATCTTTTTCAGAGTTTATAGCCCAGAGAATTCACTAAGCATTTCTGGTATGAGAAATCATATTGGAAATACGTGAAGATCGGTGGTGATTGTTGTGGGTACGCAAAGAGATACCAAGGTAAATCTTCATTGAATGAATCAATATTAATTGATTAAAGGTTTTCTTAAAAATTGGATGATTTAATTTCCCTTGCCATATTTGAGAAGTTAATTTGTTTGTAAATTTTATGGAAGACTGAAATCAATCCAAAGTATAAGGAATGGAATTGAAATTCATCTCAAAATTTTATATGAAAATATGGCTCGAGTATGGTTTGTGTTTGTTGCAGCCGGAGAAATGAGTTGATGTCACCATATTAAAAGAAATTTTTGGAAAATTCCTATAAAGGAATTGTTTTTGTGAATTAAAGAGAGACAGTCTTACATGAGAACCGTCACTGCAAAGAAGGACATGCATGGAAGTGTAGGAAAATTGTCTACACCAAGATGGTGAGGGTAATGTATGATCATTCATTTCAAAGAGATATTTAAATGTTGAAAATTAAATGGTTTATTTTATTTTCATCATAAAATAAATCTTGGGAAAAGTGGATTTCATTTCAATTTAAAGGCTTAAGTATCATGTGAAGTGATAATGGAAGACTTAAGATATTTTCATAAGAATGGAGTATGAGAGAGAGTGAAGATTTTACATCATGAAAATGTATTAAGGGTGGATGTTCATTGGTATGTTGTATAACTTGAATTAGGGTCAAAATATCTACTATTGTAATTATTGGGTCAAGCCTTGAAGTCAAATCAGATGTTAAGGTCAAATGAAAATTTGGATAGCTTGAATCAAGTTAAACCATTGAGTTATTGTACAAGAGGGTGCATTGTTTATCCAAGATGAAGAGTTGATGTCAAGTCTGCAGTCAAAAAGTCTTAAATCAAGTCAAAGTTTTGAATGTAATTGGGTGCATGATCGACGGAGTCTGACACCCAAAGAGTTGGTCATTGTAACACTTGCATTATTGCAGTTGTTGTTTACAACAAAGAGGAGCAAGAGAGTTTCCAGAAATGATTCCAAGACAGAGAACTGAAAAATTCCAATGCAAGAAGACAAATTGTATCGTTGAATGGAAAGTATGAAGGCTTGTTGAAAAGGGGATTGAATGAAATACACAAGTGAACATATGGAGTTCATAAAGGAGGAGAAGATCACTGGTGATAGTCATTTCGGAGGTTCTAAGAAATACCTCAACTAAAGAAAGAAGAAGGAAAATGCCAAGGCAAATGGCATATGTAAGTAGTTGACTAATGAATAGTATGAGAGGGAGAAGGTTGAGATAATAGTTCACCTTGAGTTATTGATGGAATTATTACAGAGAAACAAGAAATACGAGGGACATGGTTGGAACATGAGGAAAAAAGTGAAATGGCAGAGGGTACATGTAAAGAGGGAACAATAGGTAAACATACAGTTGACAGAAGAGCTGAGGAAGCTCGATCAGATGATGAGTGTGCAATTGAGATGTGAAGAACTCAAAGAGAATGAGTTGAAAATGAAATTTTATATTTATGGCCCAGAACAGGGTGAAATTCGGGGTGGAGAGATCAATGAGAAAGATCTCATGAACTATTGGAATATTTCAAAAGAATTGGAAGATATGTTGACAAGAGAAGCAGGTGAGGCTATGAAGCATTTTATTTTTAAATCTCACAGTTTATGTATATTTGCAGGATGTGCAGAAGATGATGGAAAATCTAGTGAAACTGTTACAGAGATGAATGAAACTCTTGAGGTGAAGTATGATGGAGAATGCCTTTCAGAGAAGGAAGGTACTGATTTATTGAAGTAGAATGAAATCATAGATGAATTCATGTTTGGTGTAAGACAACTGGTTGAAGCTACTATGGAGAAGAAGCATAATGAAAATGTCGAAGTGATATCCCAAGGAGGTAAAAAAAATGAATTTGTTTAATGAAACTAATGACAAAATTTTGCAATGTGATGATACAGAAACTAGAATAACTCAGGAAGATTTCCAGAATAAGAATGAAACTGAGAATGAAGGTTGTGATGAAACGTTGGAAAGATTTCACATGGAAATAGAGTTCTTGGAAAGATGGCTCAAGCAACCTGAAGGAGGAATGAAACTTGCAGAACCTGATACAGAAAATATTGCAGTTGCCATGCGTGATAAGGATGAAATTTTTTTAACATTTATAGAGTTGGGTGAATGTTATAAATTTTCAAATAATAATGTGGTTGTAGGTACAAAAGGAAACCTTAATAAATATGATGTTGAAATCAGAGAATTTTGTTAGAAAATTATATATTATGGAGCAATGCAACACATAAAATATGAGTAAAATACAAGAACACAAAAAACACATAAAACTAGAGTGACATAGATATACGTGGTTCACCCAGTTTGGGCTACATCCACCCCGAACAGCCAGTCCTTCCTTTCTGTTATCCAGAAAAATGAAAAAGAAAAAACCTACAGCAGATCAGCTGTAATATCCTCTTTTCTTTCTCACAGTCTCCCTCTTTGTTTCTCGCTCCGAGAACACACATACAATACAAAGCCACAATACAATACCCTCATATATACAAGGGGGTTTCCTTCTAGGGCAAAAAACCTTAATCTAAACATAAATTCTACCGTAAGATCATTTGCCTAATGAACGGCCCAGATTGACTAGAAATTACTACACTTTTACAAGACAATTTTACATCTGTTTTTAGCTTTGGGGGCACTGCCCCTGAAACCCCTGCCAGGAGGGGGCTCTGAAAAGCGCTGTCGCCCCCCCTAGACCCCCCACAGTAGTGATTAATTACAGGCGATGTTGCTGTGCCTTTGAAGGCATAGGGGTCCAATGCTGTGATACAAAGTAAACAAGATAATCAGGCTCCACACCCAACAATCTCCCACTTGGAGACTGATTGTAGCAACTCCATCGCTGCTTCATTTGCTGGAAAATGACTCCTCTTTGGACCTAGCTATTCGTCATCTTCATCGTCATCCTTAAAGACCAATTGAAACTGAGCACATTCTCAGTTTCTCCCTGGTTACAACTTTTGTTAGAATATTTGCAGGATTGTGGCTAGTGTGTATCTTTTCCAACTTCAACTCTCCATCTTCCAATATTGATCGTATGAAATGGTACTTGAGCTGTATGTGTCTAGTCCTGGAATGAAATTTTGAGTTATTTGCAAGATTAATGGCACTTTGGCTATCACTTTATAGTGTGCCCATATCATGCTTCTTACCCAATTCATCCATAAACCTTTGTAACCAAATCATTTCTTTACTAGCCTCTGTAGCAGCAACATACTCGGCTTCTGTTGTTGAAAGTGCAACAACACTTTGGATTTTTGAAACCCAACTAACAGCTGTTCCAGCTACTTAAATACATATCCTGTAGTGCTCCTCTTGTTATCCCTGTCACCTGCCATATCTCCATCAACATATCCCTGTAGAGCAATGTTTGAACCACCAAAGCATAATTATTGATTTGTGGTACCTCTCAAATATCTGAGAATCCATTTTACTGCCATCCAATGTTCTTTTCCTGGATTGTTCATATACCTGCTTACAACTCCCACTACATGTGCAATATCAGGCCTTGTGCAGACCATTGCATACATTAAGCTTCCAACTGCTGATGCATATGGAACTTTAGACATATAATCCATCTCTTCTTGGGTCTTTGGGCACATCTCCTTACTAATTTTGAAATGGCTAGAAAAAGGTGTACTAACTGGTTTTGCATTCTGCATATTAAATCTTTTCAACACCTTTTCTATGTACTCATTTTGAGACAGTGTTAATTTGAGATTTTTCCTGTCTTTAGTTATCCTCATACCAAGGATTTGTTTTGCAGCTCCCAAATCCTTCATTGCAAATGAATTTTCCAATTTTCTTTTGAGAAAATTTATTTCCTGCATGTTAGACCCTATAACAAGCATGTCATCTACATACAATAACAATATAATATAGCTGCCATCATTTTTCCTTTTTAGATAAACACAATGATTAGAGTGACATCTAGTATAACCTTGTTCAGACATGAACTTGTCAAATTTTAGATACCACTGCCTTGGAGCCTGTTTTAAGCCATACAAGCTCTTCTTTAACCTACACACCAATTTTTCTTTCCCTTTTACCTTATATCTTTCTGGTTGCTGCATGTATATCTCTTCCTCCAAATCTCCATGGAGAAATGTTGTCTTTACATCTAACTGTTCAAGATGTAAATCTTCCACTGCTAAAAGACTTAAAATAGTTCTGATTGAATTCATCTTAACAACAGGAGAAAATATTTCATCAAAATCAATACCTTTCTTTTGTGCAAACCCCTTCACCACAAGTCTAGCTTTGTACCTCTATTTTCCTCCATCTCCTTCCTTCAGCCTATCAACCCATTTATTCTGCAATGTAGTTTTACCTGTAGGAAACTTGACTAAGTCCCAATTCGGGTTATGAATTAAGGATTCCATCTCTTCTTCCATGGCTAGCTCCCACTTCTTCCTACTTTCAACCTGCATTGCTTCTTCATAACATTCAGGTTCACCATAATCAGTCAACAATAAATAATATAATGAAGGAGAGTATCGTTTAGGGGGTCTACTTATCCTGGTAGATCTTCTAACACCACTTTCAGGTGTTTGAGGTGCCTATTGCTGTTGTGGTAGTTGTTGTTGTTGTGGTTGTTGATTATTATTATTTTCAGGAACCTTTACTTTTTCAGTTATCTCATCAAGAACCATGTATTCCTTGCTTTCTTTTTCTTGTTTCTTTTCCTGCAGCTAATTCTTATACAATACCTTTTCATTGAATATTACATCTCTGCTCCTAATGATTTTGTGATTTTCATAATCATATAAGTGATAACCAAAATCATTAGCACCCTATCCAATAAAGGTACATTTCTTTGAATTTGCCTCAAGCTTTGTTTTGTTTTCTTTGTTAATATGGACAAAGGCCTCACAACCAAAAGGCTTTAAAAAAGAGTATACCTTTTTACCTGTCCATGCTTCCTCTGGGATACCAACATTCAAGGAACTTGAAGGCCCTCTGTTTATTAGATAAACAACGGTATCTACAGCATCTGCCCAAAATTGTAAAGGCAATCCTGCATGCAATCTCATGCATCTTGCACGCTCCATGATTCTTATGTTCATCCTTTTTGACACACCATTTTCTTGTGGTGTTCTTGGAACTGTCTTCTCTCTATGAATTCCATGCTTTGAACAATACCTATCAAACTCTTTGCTGCAATATTCACCTCCATTGTCTGATCTAAGACACTTCAACTTCTTTCCTGTCTGAATCTCAACCAAAGCTTTCCATTTCTTGAAAGTATCAAATACATCAGATTTATTTTGAATACAATAAATCCATGTTTTTCTAGTTGCATCATCAATAAAAGTAACATAATAAAGAGAGCCACTGAGAGATGATACCTGAGCAGGTCGCCATACATCTGTATGCACAAGCTCCAATTTTTTTCTCTTCTTTTCTTTCCCAACTCTGAGAAATCTAACTCTCTTCTGTTTTCCATAAATGCAATTCTCACAGAAATCCAAATCAACATTCTTCAAACCTAGCAGCAAATTTCTTGAGTGAAAAATTTTCATCCCCTTCTCACTCATTTGTCTGAGCCTATGATTCCATAATGCTGCATCTGCTCCTTTGGAAGTTAAAGCATTAACAGAGTTAGAAATACCATTGCATAAATACAATGTACCAACCTTTTCGCCTTTTGCTATTACCAGGGCTCCTTTGGTGACCTTCCAAGTTTTATCTTTGAAAGTTGTCACACAACCTTCACCGCCTAACTGCCCTGTTGAAATCAGATTTTTCTTCAGATCTGGAACATGCCTTACCTCCTTTAGTAGCCATTGGTTTCCATTCTGTTGTTTTACAAGAACTTTACCCATTCCAACAATTTTACAAGTTTTATCATCACCCAAACGAACTTGTCCAAAATCTCCTTGAACATAGTCATGAAAATATTTCTTATCAGGTGTGGCATGGAATGAAGCCCCTGAATCTACAACCCAAGAATCAGTAACATTTTCGAAAGAAAGAATCAAAGCATCTTGTAACACATCACCTGTCACATTTGCTTCATGATTTTTTTCTTTTTGTGTGTCTCCTTCTTTTCCCTTCCAAGATCTACAGTCTTTCTTTAGGTGTCCTTTCTTTCTGCAATTCTAGCACACTATCCCCGATTTGGACTTGGATCTGCCTTTCCTTGATTTACAGCGATATCCTGAGCTCTTTCCTCTTTCCATTCTTCTTCCCCTAGACTCTGCACTCAAAGCATTACCTGATGTCTCACAGGAGCTTTTCCGTCGCATTTGCTCGCTAAGGATAGCACCAAAAACGTCATCAAACTTTAAGATCCAGAGACAGAGTTACTAATGGCCATTACTAAACCATTCCAAATCTCTGGCAATGAGCACAAGAATAACAGAGCTCTAACTTCATCATCAAATTTTACCCCTACAGAACTTATCTGACTGGTAACTGTATTAAATTCATTTAAATGGTCTGCAACAGATCCACCTTCCGACATCTTCATATTAAATAGTCGTTTCATAAGAAATACCTTGTTTGAGGTCAAGGTTTTTTCATATAGTTTCACCAACATCTACATCAAACCCTTTGTTGTTGTTTCCTTTTAAATATTGAAGGCGACTGACGCCACAAGACACAACTGTACTGTTCTGAGTGCCTTTCTATCGAGAATGTTCCATTTAGCATCTGTCATGGCCACCGGCTTATTTTTTTTCTACTCAATGGTAGGTACAGATCTTTCTAATAAAGATAATCTTCCATCTGCATCTTCCACAGTGGGAAGTTTTGGCTGTTAAATTTCTCGGCCCTAAACTTACCATCGTCCGCCATTGCTCCCACTCAAACCAGGAACCCTTCTTTCCTGCGAGTTTATTAGCCAAATATACCTTCGGCTCTGATATCAGCTGTTATAAAATTATATATTATGGAGCAATGTAACACATAAAATATGCAGAAAATACAAGAACACAAAAAACACATAAAACCAAAGAGACACATATATATGTGGTTCACCTAGTTTGGGCTACGTACACCCCGAACAACCAGTTCTTCCTTTCCATTATCCAGCAAAATGAAAAAGACAAAACCTACAACAGATCGGCTGTAATATCCTCTGTTCTTTCTCACAGTCTCCCTCTCTGTTTCTTGCTCCAATAATACACATACAATACACAGCCGCAATACAATACCCTCATATATACAAGGGGTTTGCCTTCTAGGGAAAAAAACCCTAATCTAATCATAACTTCTACCATCAGATCATTTGCCTAATGAACGGCCCAGATTGACTATAAATTATTATACTTCTACAAGGCAATTTTACATCTGTTTTTAGCTTCGGGGGCACTGCCCCCGAAACCCCCGCTAGGGGGGGGCTCGAAAAAGTGCTGTCGCCCACCCTTGGACCCCCCACAGCAGCGATTAATTACGGGCGGCGTTACCGCCCCTTTGAAGGCATAGGGGTCCAATGTTGTGATACAAATTAAACAAGATAATCAGGCTCCACTCCCAACAAAATTGAGAAGAAAGTATTTGGAGATGAGATGAAAGATCAGGAGCACCAAGAAAGTTATGCCTTTAGAGACATAAAGGAAACAGAAGTATTGAACCAGCAAGATAAAGATGAAAGCAGCCAGCAAGTTAAAACAGGATCTACTGAAATCCAAGAAGTCTATGATGCGAAATTGGTGCTTGAAGCATCAAAAGAGGCGGAAAAGTCTTATATTTTTTAAACTAATTTTGTGTTGATGAATGCACGTACAACACCAAATGAGAAATTTTTTGCCATAGGAGAAATCAATTACTATAGTTGTGATCAAAAGGAAATCCTTGATTATTCTTCACTTCAGAAAGTTGAGTGTTCAACGCAGTTGGAGACGAAAGCGTCAAACAAAGAGGAGTTACTCTGAGGAATTGGCAAAAGAAATTGTTGGAGAAGACGATGGAATGAAATTAACAAAGTGAGTGATGTTGGTGATGAATTACAAAAGGGAGATGATACTTTAAAAGACCAGCTGCAAAACAGAGTTTGGAATCATAGAGGGAGCAATTCATGGAGACTTGTGGATGTTGCATTATTACAGAAAAGTGGCAGACCTCGTAGACAGGAGTCTATGGAAACTTCTCTAAATGGACCGTCTGATGCAGAAGCATCCTGCTTCATTTTCATGAAAATATTGTGTAAGTAGGGGGTGATGTCTTTTTAATTACTTTATAAATTATTATGCTCATTTTTATTTAAATTAAGAGAGAATAATTTGATTGTGAGGATTATGAGGGAATTTTGTTGGGTAGATAATTTAGGGATCAGGAGTTCCTTAAATGGAACTTAGTTGAGTCAAATAAGGGATAAAGATATTATAGGATTTGGTTGAGATTTGTGTGGAGGAAATCATGGATTGGACTTAATTCATAATTTTGTATAAATATGAAGCTTGTTTGAGGATGGAAAAAATGGAGGAATACAAAGAGTGATAGAGAGAAATTGTGTGAGAGTTTATGTAAAGGGCCGAGTGCCGAGAGGCCAACAATTGTAATACTCGAGGAAAATGGTTTGAATCTGAATTTCTTATGTTATTATATACCATTATTTTTATTTTATACTTTGGCTCTGTGTTTATTTATGGTTTTGAGTTCATTCTAAGTAATTTTTATAAATATTATAATGAGGAAATAGATTTAGGATTTCATGTAAGGAGAACACACTCCCTTATTGTGTGCAAGGTTCTGATTTATGCAGAATCTCTACATCACAACCACATTATCCCGCGCCAATTCTATTTGATTTGAATCGCCCCACATCACCTGCGTGGACCCCACCTTTGCCAAGTCAATGACCAACAACCAATCACGTAACGATCACAAGATCTGAAGCCTACGTCATCGACTCCAAAAATGGATGTGATAGCCTTATGAAATATGTTTGAACCACATTTCGAGTCCACCAGCATGTGTAACCTCCAACCAATAACAACCTTATCGCAGATTTTAAAGTCGAGTCAGCCACGAGGAAATTGGATGCGATAAATTCATGAAATGGAATTTTGTTTTAATGTTTTAGAATCTGCGACAACAATTTATATAAGGTTTTTTAAAACCTTAGGCTTAACATTGTTTTAAATGTTTTATGTTTTATTAAAATGTCGTGACAGTTTTAGATTTCAGACTTAGGTTATAAGTGCTTTATAATATATATATATATATATATATATATATATATATATATATATAGTAATGAAATGTGGATCATATGATATATGTGCCATAATGTAGGAAGAAAATTGTTTGTGACTCTATATTAAAGAAAACAGAGAGCAGTGAGATAGCAAAAAAAAAAAAAAAAAAAACAGAGTATATGCCTGAAGGGAGTGAAGCAGAATTTAAACAGTATTGCATGTGTAGGAGTCGACAAAGTCATTTCTTTTGTAAACCACAACAACTGCAATTCTGAAGGATCTTTTCGTAATAGTTTTTTAGTTTAATAGAAACAGATTTTTTACTCCATCTCATTGTGCATACAATTTTATTTAAATCTCTGTTTTAAGTAGAGGATTTTTTTTATTTCCTCTCTATGTGTTAGGAATTATTCAGAAATTCCAACATTGTGGCAGTGGCAGCTGCGAGGCTTTTCCATGTGTACGAGCTTCGACCCCATACAAATACAAATATCGCAGAAGCGAAAATAGCACCAGAAAACATTGAAGAAATAAAAATAAGAAGTTGCTCACAACTACTGATATCTAAATGCCTTATGTTCGAATCCCTTCATCTACAAATATACACATTGGATAAGGATATGACTTTGATATTTCTTTCAAAGCATTGATACCGACAATGAAAATTTGAACGGTGGATGGAATCATTTCAAAAAAGTTTATGAAAATTTGAACAGTGGACGGAATCATTTCGGAAAAGTTTATAAAGAAATAGTAGAAATCTCGGGAACATAAATTATTGAGATGTAGCCATAAAAGAAATTCTTGCATTTGGTGAAACAGGAAAAATTCGTAAATAGCAATGGCTAGTCGACCATAAGCCTACTGGCATACACAGAACTTAAATCTGTGAGTTTCTTTAGCAAATAACACCATCGAATGAGGCGAAAGAATCATGTGCATAGTCAACCCTAATCCATGTGTGTTGGTGCTTGATTAGCTGGATTTTTCATGAACAACAATAATCACGCCCATAGTCAACCCTAACCCTTGTGTGTTGGTGCTTGATTAGTTGGATATTTCATTAACAACAATGCTTTGCTCTTGTGACCCATAGCAAGGGTGGTAGTCTACTTACTCCTTTACTAAACTTTTTTCTAAAACCGTTTTATTCTGTAACTTATTAATAATAACAGTAATTAATCGTAGGATAGATATTATTTCAATCATCTTACATTAAAATCAATAATGCACAATAAACCATTATTGAATTATAATTTTTCACTCTTAAAACTAAATCAATATAATCTCCTTTGATTAAATTATCTGTGAAGTCGAAAATACTATTTATCAAAATAAATATACAAATCAAAGAGCCCCTCCTCCCATTATATTTCTAATAGCTTTCTTAATCATGAAGTATCCTATATTAAATGATTTATTTTGGGCCATTTTCAATCACAAACAATTACGTTACCGGAGGCATTTTCTTCCATCGTCTGTCCGAAACAATATTATCAAAAAATTCCTTTGGGCTTTGAGCATTGTCCAAAAACTCAGTCAATCTTACACTCTCTGAAACATAAAAGCATTAAAAATCTTCGCAGAGTTAAAAAAGGTGAAATCTAAATATTTGGTGAAATACTTTTTAATCTCTCTTCAACTTATTCTCTGAAAACTAAACCTATAATTAATGAAAACAAAATTCTAAATATCAACTAATCTATATTTTTCATTAATTCTTTCACTGCAATGTATAATCCCATCCTCAACTCAACCCTTAGCATTACTTGAAATTTTAACGTATAATCTAAACCAAATCTCACAAAACCCTAACTTCAATGCAATTCAATTAAACGAAAAGAGTTTGATTTGAATAGAACAAAAAGAGTCAAAGGTTCGAACTGAAATCAACATATGGATGATATGCAAAGTTCAACAAGATCCGATCTGTATTACTTTTGTGACACATTTTAGTGAGACGTGCCATAAAAAGGAACGAGAGAACGGCACATTACAATTTTTATTACTTTTGTCACACATTTTACTCAGACATATGGATGATATGCAAAGTTCAACAAGATACGATTTGTATTACTTTTGTGGCACATTTTAGTGAGACCTGCCATAAAAAGGAACGACAGAAGGGCACATTACAATTTGTATTACTTTTGTGACACATTTTAGTCAGACATACCATAAAAAGGAACGACAGAACTGCACATCACAATTTGTATCACTTTTGTGACACATTTTACTCACACATACCATAAAAAGGGAACGATAAAATGGCACATCATAATTTTTATTGGAGTTATCTAACGAGATGGAGGAATTGCCTAGAAGGCCAAAATTGGCAAAAAAAGTTTAAGAAATCTTATAGTAACAATGTTTGAATCATGATTTTGATGGCTAAGACAGAAAGGGACATCACAATATTCAGGGAAATTTTTTTTTTTTAAGAAATCTTACAGTAACAATGTTTGAATCATGATTTTGATGGTGGAAATGGATTCAGCACCATCGAAAACCTCTAAAACACCAAAAATAGGAAAATTTGATAGTTATAACTTGGATTTACAAAATTCCCTACCTGATTTTCTTAAAATCTTACAAAAATTCCCATCATTTGTAGAGAAAAAACAATATAGTTAGACTACGACATTTCGATTTCTTTTGTGACACATTTTACTGAGACAAACCATAAAAAAGAAGAACCATAAAAAGAAGAAGGAAGGACAGAAAGGCACATCACAATTAGAGACTAGTGCACCATCGATAACATATGTGTATGATCTCTACAAAATATGGTTGCGCAGGCCCTGTGCTACGCCATCATGTTCGAGATCGCGTTCACCAGGATGATCTGATGGGGATATCTTCCTCTCGCTGTCTCTGGTAAAATTGTTAGTAAACGAACGCACGTCTGACACCGGAGATGAGTGCGAATCATTTGGCATACGGCATTCTCCAGGTGACAAGGAGACATGGGACGTTTTGGGTATATCAACCGCAATATGAGGCACTCCACCACAGGTTCCCTCATCCATATCTGCATTCATCTGCTCCTGCCCACACCAAGATAATGCATTTGGTGGACTATATTGCAGATCATATTCTTCTTCATAGCTTGCAGTTTGTCCTTCGTCCGAATCCAGATTAGGATGGATCCCTGTCGGAATTGTAGTCGAAATCTGCCCTATTCTAGAGGATTCCACTAAAACTGGATGTCTCCTTCAAAGGGGACAAGTGGAATGCCAAAGAAACCACATGTCGATACGCTCAACATGAAATCTATGTCCACAATTGGGCAAAAACCAGCCTTTCTCATCCTCCTCCCACTCGCACAGGCAGACTGCGCACTGCAACGTCCCAATATCGAAATCTGCGATGATGGATACACAAATATGGGCAGCGTCTCTAATATCGCAGAATCCAACCCCACGTTCCGCAGCGTCGCAGGTTCTTCTCCTGTAAAATAAAACTGATGACCCATCAAAGATGATCTCTTTTTTTTCAGAAGAAAAAATGCTGTTTTATATATTGATATAAAGAAGTACATGATCAACATTGTTCTCAGCTGAGTAAAAAATCAGCGAGAAATCCAGCAAATCGCCCTAATAAGCAAGCTCAGATGGTTGAGCAATGATAAAGGATTTAAGGGCAGCCACATAGATAGGGGCAGATTAACCCAGTACTGATAAAAACTTATAAAAGAACAAAAATGGAGATTGAGATAGATGATATTGATACAAATTATCTCCATAGAATGAAACAGCGTTGTAGGAAAACAACATGGTAAGAAAAAATGCTCTCTTGGTTCGAAAGGCTATCTACAAGTAATAGGCAGAGGTAGATCCGGAATGAAAAGAGAAGAACCAGGAAAGCTTCGAAGGATCCTTCAGATAATGGAATACTCGCTCGCCTAAATGTGAACCTTCATGCATACCTGTAGAGTAGTTTCAGCGCTCGCCTGAAGGAAGTAAACGCGCAGAAATGAACCTTCATGCATCTCTGTCGTCTCCGTCTGATAAATCTACCATAAACGCGCAGAAAAATCACTTGAAAAATCACAATAGTACAAATTCTGACAAAGATCGTGATATCATCATATTTGTTCTGGGCATCATTGCCAGGCGGCTGATTAAAATCACTCACCGGATTCATTTTATATATCAAATTGGACCCACGAAATTGTCTTTCGAATGGACCTGCTTTCGGCCCTCAAATCCCTTCGATTGCCTGCCCTGAAAATAAAAAAGACACTGCCCGTCAATTTTGATTAAAATTTAAAGTTATGATTAAATTAAATCTTTTTGAAGTTTGGCTTGTGTGATGCATAATTTTTACAGAAATTTTTTTTGGTGATAATTACATATTAAAAAACATTACATCAAACTTAAATAGATGAAGAGAAGGTTAACTAACTCTTAGAATATAACAAAAAATAACATTATTTATGACAAAAATGTATTTATTATTAACAAAGATATATATTATAAATAACATAAAACAAATAATCATATATATAAGATCACATCAAAGCAAATTTAGTTGACCCCTTTACAACTAGTCAGTGTGGTTCCTTGGGTAAAGAACATAATTAAAAATTATTTAATATTTGTGGTATTATTTATTTATTCACTTCATTTATTTAATATTTTATGAAAAAAAAATTAATTGATACATACCGTTATTTTTAAATTATAATTATTAAAATTATGTAAAGTTTTTGTTATTTTTTTTTAATAAAAATTTTGATAATGAATTTTGTTTTTGTTTTTGTTTTATTTTTTCTTTAGAGACTACCCACTATACTTTTGTGTTAGAGACTAGCATGCTACCCACCTTAATTTTTAGGTCGATGAGTTGTTTTTTTCTCTTTAATTAGTTCATTGGTAGTGAATTTTGGATCTCTTAGTTGTCAGTTTTGGATCTTTTAGTTTACACAATACTCTCATTATTTGGATCATCTATTGAGCTTCACTTCCTTGAAAATTAGTTTAAACATTATCCTCTAAACATTTTCTAAATAAATATATTCCATTTTATTTTATGTTATTAATGAAAATGCATATTTTTTTAGATAAGTTTGAATTTTTATATATTTTGATTAAAATACCATGGAACATTTTTATTTTTATTTTTATTTTATTTTTATAGGGTTATTTTTATTTTTTAATTGTATTTTGATCAAGTTAAAATTATTACATCACATTAATCTCTTTATTTAATTTAATTTTTTAAATATATTCTATTTTTATTTTTATTTTTTTGTAATTTGACTTACTCAAAGAATTAAACATTACATTACAATATCTCTATCATATTCAGCTTTCAACACTTAATAAGTGAATAAATTGAATTTTATAGTTAATTTTTTTATAAATTTTATATAAAATTTAACTTTGCAATATTTTAGCTCATTTTTTAACTAACTAAATTTAAACATCATACATTTTTACACTTTGAAGGAAGAAATAAGGAGTTGCAAAGAAGATAAAGATGGAATCATGCAAGCACATGAAAAATAAATAGAATACAATACATTAATTCTTCAGAGTTTGTCATAATTGCAGAGACATGGACCACTTCAAATAAGCCACGTGTAGGAGGATATGTCTAATGGGGCATATGGTAATATATATCATAGTGAGCACAGGTCATATAGACATGACATGATCATATATGGCAGGCTATTAGACACTATGAATAGGAGAGGTGATGGAGGCAGGTACTATTCTAGTTGTGGTTCTAACAAGTATCATGTTCATCATCGTTATCATCTTTAAAGGAGGAGTGATAGGGGATATTTTATGGATGAGTTCAATAAATCAAAGCCGCCTACATTCGATGGGGAAATTAATAAATCATAGGATTTCGAAGCATGAATTCTTGGAATGAACAAGTTCTTCATATTGCATGATTACTCAAAGAAGATGAAGGCCAGAATGGATAAATTTAGTCTTAAAGGTAAAGAAGATTTTTAGTTGGAATATATAAAGAATGTAAGATATATTTATGAATAGGATTTAACTTGGAGTGAATTTGAGAGACTATTCAGGAAGAAGTATCTATCAGAGAGATACTGTGACAAGGAAAATTAATTCTATGAGATAAAAATGGGATCTATGTGTGATGAAGAGTATAGTATAATATTTCTGGCTTTTTTTTGATATGTACCCTACCTTAAGGAGGATAAGGCCAAGATTCAGTGATTCATCAATGGGTTTCTAGTAGAATTGAAGGACGGGATTTAGTTTGATGAGCCTAGATTGTGTGAAGAGGCCTTCTGGAAGGTAAAGCATTGTTATGACAAATCGACGCATAATATGCGGCTAAAAAATACCACAAAGGTAATGATAAGAGTAAATGGAAATAGGATAGGAAGAGAACGAAGCTAGGAACAAAGACAATGTAGTAACACATAAGAATTTCATTGCATGTGACAGAGGACAAAAATTTTGGTATGAACAGAACAACGGTGAGGATAGAAAGCTCGTACCGTCACATTGGGGAAAATTTTAAGGATGGAAAATTAGCTTGAAGTTTAAAACATTTACGAATCTCACTATTCCCTAGTATGTAAATTGTAAAATATTTGTAAAATTATGAAAATTTATAATTATTTTATATATAGTATGTATATAATGTTGGTGATTTTTAAGAAAAAATCATTTTATATTGTAAAATTTAGGCTAATCATTTTTAGAAAAGATGGAAATTGGCGAATCTTTTTTGGAAAAATCATGGAAAATTAGCCCACTTGTGAATATTAGCGCCTAAAATTTTCTAGTCGTAGGGTGTTGGACTTGTGGAAATGATCATCATCAAAGAGATTGTACATCTTAAAAATTTCTCTCATAAATATCTCTACAATTTTCACTGGTTTATATGTAGGTTTAATACAAATTAAATGGGTCACTTTTCTCAACTTATCCACTACTATCATAATGGAGTCATTTTTTTTCTAGTTTTAGGTAATCTAGTTATAAAAATTAAAGTAATTACTTCCCTTTTACATTCTAGGATGGGTAGAAGGTGAAGCAATCCAGTTGGGTGTTGGTGTTCCACTTGGACCTGCTGAGAGACTCTAGGCATTTAGTCATATATTCAGCGATGTATTTTCTCATAATAGACCATAATTAATTCTTTTTTATAGCAGTAAGAAGCTTCCTATAACTAGGGTGGGATGCATACTAGATTTTTTGAAATTCATCTAATATTAGTTGTCTAGCATCCATATGACTGGTAACATATATTATTGCTCTAAAATTCAAAAAATTATCTTTGTTTATACAATAATTAGATTATTGTCCAAATATTTTTATTTGTTTAGCTTGTTTCCATAAAAAAATTACTTTGGCACCTTATTCACAACTTCTTTAATTATATTTGATATATTAAAATTTACATGACTACATGAGATTTCATAATGTGAATTCGTACTTAATTCATCCGCTACACAATTTTCCTTCCCTTTTAGATGTCTGATGTCAAAATTGAATTCACTTAAGAAGGTTTTCCACCTTACTTGTTGTCCATTGAGGTTAGGTTGTTTAAAGAAGTTGGTTAGACTAAAAAGGTTGTTCATCAATGCAAACATTTTACCTAGCAGGTAATGTCTTCATACTTTCATGGCAAGCAATACTGCAGGCAACTTTAAATCGCAATACGAATACTTCTTCTCATGCTCTTATGTTTTCCAAGATTCATATCCAATTACATGACATTGTTGCATCAGTACTCCTCCCACTCCTTCCTGACATTCAAAAGTACAGATGAAATTTTCCTTCTCGGGATCTGTAATTTTTAACATTGTAGCTATAGTTAGTAGATATTTTTATAATTCAAAACTATGTTGACAATAAGTAGTCCATTGGAAAGTTTTTCAATTATTCTACAAAGAGGTGATAGGATAAGCTATTTTGGAAAATACCTTAATAAAAAAATTATAATACCTTGCTAAACCGATGAAAAATCATATGTCAGCAACATTAGTAGGTACATGAAATTACATGATAGTTTTATTTTTTCTAATAAACAACAATCCCTTCTGTAGAAATTATGTTACCTAAGTATTGTATATGATCCTTATAAAATTCACATTAACTATACTTAGCATACAACTAGTGTTCACATAGCACTTGCAAAACTATTTGTAAATGTTTCTTATGCTCCTCTAAAATGTTTGACTATATAATAATGTCATCAATAAAAATTAGAACAAACACATCAAGATACACTTTTGTACTTTTACCAAGATGATGTTATATGTTTATCATAATTTGATAAGAAATTATGAAAACTGTATGCATGAAATTGTAAATGTGCATAAACATAGTGTCCCAATAATTTTGTTTTATGTTTTTAATTTTTTTTGTATTCGGAATATATTTTACTTAATAAAAAGTAGTAACATTGTATCACTATATTGCAAGGGAAAAAAAAATAAAACTATTATACTTTGATTTCTTATCCTAAATTATAACAATTTTGAAATAAATAAATCAAACTTATACTTCCATTCATCAAATAAAAATATACATAGCATAATTTTAAAAAAGTACTTATTTACACTTATATACTACCACTTTTTAAAAATATTAAATTTACTATTTTAAAAATGTCTATTTTTATAAAAAATAAATTATTGTCAATATTTTAAATGTTTATCGTTTCATATTCCAATTCAATTCAAGTATATATTTTCGTAGTATTTAAATTTAATAAATTTATAAATAAAGAAAAGTTACCTAGTAGTTAGTCTTTCCCACTTAGTTTAGCTTATTTTTGTGCAAAGATGTATATATATAATTTGCTAGTTGGACATGTATTTTAAAAATGTTACTGGAAAAAAATCTAGTTTTAAATTTATCATATCATACACCACTTGGCTTTGTACTTAATCGATTTAAATATTTGTAGATTTTGTTTTATTTTTTCTGATTAAATATAAAAAAACTACATCATATTTTTATTTTATTAAATATTTTACTATTTATAAAGCTTATGTTATGTTATTGCTTGTATTTTAGTTGAAAAATATCATAACATATATTTAGTTATAAATGAAAATATTAATTCTATTGAAATAGAAAAGAGATATGTAATATAGAAGGTAAGTATGACTAAAAAGAAATAATTTGATAAAATTATTTTTAAAAACTTATAATAAGATATTTAAAATACAACGATTAATAAGTTTAATATTTTTAATGTTTAGCAACATGTATGCATTGTTTAATATTTAAATTTGCATCTTAAATATATTACTTTGTGTTTTTATGTATATAAAATAATTACATTTCGTTTTTTAGATATTAGCCTTACAGGTGTCCATCGTTTAGGATATATAATAATAATAATAAGTGAAATGAATGTTTTTATTAAGATTATAAAACAAATGTGTGACCAAGTATATATATAATTAAAGTTTAACTGTTTTAACACTAATGAGTTTAATATGAAATTTCATTATACATTTCTATATTTAATAAAAGGTTTATCTGCATCCATGATAGGGAGAAGAGAGATATATGTGAGGCTAGAGGACAAAGATATCTAGGGTTAATAAGTCTGATTTTGTAGAATAGAAAATCAAAGTAGTATGTCTACAGAAATTTGATTGCAACGAAAAACATCTATTTTAATGGAGAAAGTTAAGTTATGATAGGATTGAGATTCTAATTCTAGATCTCAGAACGTAATATTCAGGGAGTGGTTCAAACCACCTAGTTATGAGTTCACGCCTATATGTACTAGGTTGTTCTCTTGATTCATGTATCAGATTGTGTGAGTGTGTTTGTACACTCTCAATGTTCTCACCTGGAGAGTCTTTTCATTAATTTTATCATGGTATCGGAGTGCACAAGATAAGAGACTTGTGCATTGGGAGTCCAAGAGCCTGTGTGAGGAGCGCTTCTGTTAGCTATTCTTGGAACGTCATGAAGCCATTTATACTACCAGTTCATAAGGCATCGTGGAGTGGAGGTTGTGAAGGCCGTGCTCAGTAGCAGAGTCTATGAGTAAACTGGGTGAGCATGAGGTATTCGCCGCTGGTAGCGTGGAGAACTATGGGGGAGGATCTCTGTGTCTGCTATTTGGGCAGAGAGACGTGGGCCGTTAAGAAAGGCATCAAGCCTATTTGAGCTGAGGCTGAAACCATGTTGCTATTTGCGCCGTTTGAGTTGAGCATAAGTTTTTTCAATCTGCGTGAAGGACTTCCCAAGAGCCGCAGTCGATTTCACTACAATAGAGGTGGAGCCCATAGGCGTGAGTGCTATGAAGGCCGTGAAGGGCAGATCGAGGACGATCTGATCGATTTGAGGAGATATGTGAAGGCAGAAAATAACCTATTGTTTACGATGATCGTGAAACCTATTTTTAATTGTGTGGAGGCCAGGCAGAGGAAAGCCATGGGCCGGTCAAGAGTGTCGTGGTCGATTTGCGTGGAGGCCACTTGAGTCTAGCTGTCCATCAATCTAGGGTGGAGGAACGTTCAAGACGTGAAAAGGAGGCCATCCTACTTTGAACCGAAGGTAACCATATGTGTACGAAGCGTTTTTTTTACGGTTTGCAACTGTGATCACAGTTTTGAAGGGATGAAGCTTTTGTGAAAGATTGAAGTTGCAGTTTTCCCCTCCCCCTTGTTGAGTTACACAACATATTTGCATCCTTGCTTGCTTGGAGGGCCTCGAAGGTCATGGTGCCTGTCTCAACACTGAGCACCGTGGTGGGCCTATAGGTGCCCTTGAGCACTGATACCAGGAAGCCCATCGGTCCTTTCGTTAGAGAAGAGGCCATTGGGACTGTACTCTCCATTTTTTAAATTGCTCCATCTCCAATTCAACTACAGCATCACCACCAGTTTGGCTTGCAGCCATTTCCCCTAGCATGACTTTGATCAAGTCTATTGAATTTTGATCTTTGAAAAGAGGGACCTGCAAGTTATAATTAATGTTCAAATAGTTCTAGAAAACCAGGGACATTTAACAACTTTTGACATTGATACAGCCTCGTGTTGAATTTTGGGGAATATTTTGTCTAGGTCGCTATGAAAAAAATTGACCCGAAACCAAAATTGTATGACTAAACCATCCAGACAGATCCATGGAATGTGAGAGGAAACAATATTGGTTATCTCCATACAGAGTATCGCTCGTAATGGCGAGCACTAGTTTGATTCCTCATTATTGTTCTCTGCAATTATTCTGTTCATTTTCTTAGAATAAACTAGCTGAAATCATCTGTGTTGTTTTCCATAGCAACCATATGAAGTATAGATGTGACTGTTATTTGAAGATTGATTGGAATTCAGTGCAGAAGGCCAAGATTTCAATCCTCTCGAAGTTCTACTGATAAATAGTTTGAATACTCAAACAATTACTCATGAGCACGCTGACAATCCAAGCAGGACGAGGACATCTTTTACTCACAACCTTTGCTTTTGATGTTTCGATTGGGGCTTCTCTGCAGAATTTTTCACTTACTTTAGGTATGACTGCTACTCAGGAGCTTTTACCGAGATGTATATGCTTGAATCAGGATCAGTTTGGTCGATTGCAATAGACAAGTTTAAAGCTTTTTCTGTAACAGTAGATTTTGGATCAAAACCCATAATAGTAGCAGTACCTTCTTATGTGTACTGCTCCAAATCTTTGTCGGAAAAAGGTTCGTAGAGCATTCAAACTTTACATGGAGAAGTGTGAAAATTAGTTTCAATTTCCACCTCTCATTGTGACCCAGCAACCCACGCAAAAATTCAGAGAAAAATCAAATTTTTGAAGTGCGTTACGCTTTGGAGGTGCTGCACTTTTCCAAGGGATTAAGGTTTTGTCTAAATGGTTAGTTATTTATATTGAGATGACCATAGTTGACCATCAAATCTGGATGATGGAGTCTTGAATCTAGTAGTATATTGAAATGCCCCAAGTTCTGTTCTATTTGGAATTTTTTGACTATATTCAGCAAGCCATTGAATGGAAGGAAATTGAGCTTGTACTTTCCATTCAATGTATATGATTGGGTTTTTGTTAAGGATTTGAGTGAACTCAATTCTTGCTTTTGTATCTTGTATTGAGAGAAAACATGACTGCAAGGCACTCTGCAATTGTGTTGATTTCTTTATTTGATGGTTATGAAACTATTTAAGATTGATTTTGGTGGCTACGACATAAGTGGAGAATTTCCGTTGGTGGTATATCCCTTGCAAACAACATTTTGTGAAGCGTGGATTGCTGCAAAAAGGAGTGTTGGTGCTCGACCTCAATTTTCAGGTGCTAGATTACTAGAGGAGTGCATGAGCCACAGGAGGGCTCGGTGACCAGATTCGTGAGGCACGGTGACAGTGTGCGAGACGATGTGAGGCACGGACATTGAGATTTGGCTATTGATCAAGGTAAATCTCTTGGACATTAGTTAATGTGAAGCAGAAAATGGGTCGTCAAAGTAAATTGAAAGATTCTTGAAGAAAATTTAGAAGAGAGCATCAATGGAGAAGTGAAAAATATTGTGTTGCAGAATTTTGTGATTTGTTTTAGGTTGACAGTGATGGATCAACTGCTAATCAAGATGCTAATTTGGAATTTGGTGAGATTATTAATTATTAATGCCAGATTTACCATCTTTTTTAGGTATGAATTATGAAATCTGGACAAATAAAATGAAAACAATACTATGGAAGTTAAACTTACTGGATTATGTTGAAGATGTTATTAATGATAGGGGAGATACAGTAGCATTAAATCTTATAAAATATGCAGTAAATTACAACATCATATTCAGCATAATATATGAATATGGAGAGACTCCTAGTATAAAGTTTTTATGGGATGTTTTAGAGATGAAATACTGTTTGAATAAGGGCAATGATGCTAAAAATATTTCTCCTGATAATGATCCCATGTTTTACTGTGAAACTGAAGATGCAATGAGGGGTGATAAATGTGTATCTGTAATGGAAGCTTGTAATGATGAAAACACATCAATTATTGTAGAACCTGAAAGTTTTCCTAATGTAGAACCTGAAAGATTTCTTGATGCATAAATCAAGTTTGATGAGACTAATATATCTCATGATGAGTGGATCAATTTGATGATTGAAAAACATCAAATTGACGAATTACTGTTTGGTGAGAAGGAAGGCCTATCTTCACATACAGATCAAATGCAGAACATGCTTGCAGCGATAGATCTGGATGAAGGCATAATAATTTCAGCAGAAAAGGATGGAGTAGGGAGAGATGGTGAAATGAAAGCTCTTCTGAAGGAGCAGGAAGATGAAAATATTGGTAGGCAAGGATCAGCAATAAATTTTGAGAAAGAATTAATGTTTCTTGAAGCATGGCTTGAAACACCATGTCATTATGAAATTAACACAGAAAATGTTGTAATCAATGGTGAACATATCATCGCTAATGTTCATATGATTGACATTGGAAATAGTGAGAGGGAACAGTCTCCTATTGAACCTGCCATAATTATGAGAAGAATGAGTACAAGAAATCAAGGTTTCCTTCACAAGAGAAGAAATGAGGTGAAGATACATCACTATCTCATGGAAAATAAAGTGAAGATGAAGCCTCATCCACGACTGAACAAATATGGTCTCAGAAACATGAATACCAAGATGAAAACTCTGTTACCAAGTTTTTATGTTTTTTTACCATTGTAAGCCTAGCTGAGAGTAGACCAGTAGGTGTATGTTATCATATGTTATTTTTCTGTACTGATTATCCATTAAGGGGGAGTGTTAGAAATTAAAGGAGAAAGTTAAGTTAGGATAGGATTGAGATTCTAATTCAAGATCTCAGATCCTAATATTCAGGGAGTGGTTCAAAACACCCGGTTATGAGAAAGCCTATATGTACTAGGTTGTTCTCTTGATTCATGTATCAGATTGTGTGAGTGTGTTTGTAAACTCTCCAGGTTCTCACCTGGAGAGTCTTTTCATTAATTTTATCAAAGCAGTTTCATGAAGCATTTGTGCAGTAGGCGTTCCAAGGTCATTTTATGATATAGTTATATGAGCAATCAAGTGTGTTTTTTATGATATATTTTTATGAGCAATCAAGTGTATTTTTTTATGTGGAATTTCTCTGACCTTGCTCAGTGTTGTTTTTTGTGTTTTCTCTGCAGATGAGAAGCAGTTGCGGCCGAATATGCAACAGTAGAGAGGACCACATCTATCTCCATGAGCCAGAGGGCTGCAAATTGGTTGGAAAATTGCAAATTGGTTGGCAAATCCATATATTAGCTTGATGAGAAGTCTCATTGCTTATTCTAGACATGCTTCATTACATTTTTTGGATTGTGAGAGCCTTGTCACCCATTTTACATACTCAATAGAACAAGAATTAACTTCTAGAGTGGATACAAATCCTTGTGTCAAAAAATGGTTTCGAAACATGGTTGTTTACAATGATAAAGGTTTATAAAGGTTTATCAGCAAATAAATTCAAGAAAAAGTTGATAATCATGTGTGTATGCACACCACAAATACAGAAGTACGATTTGCACCTAATTTCGATGGATACCACAAATAGAGTTTATTTTTCCAAAATTCAACGTTCTTTACCTGTGTTGGTGGGAGATTATTACCTTCACTGTGTTAGAGATTATTACCTTAACCCTAATATCCGATTCTACATATTTATGTCTTAGAAATAGATTAAAACAACATAGAAATTCAAATAGAGAAGTATGATTTGCGCCTCATTTAGATGGATACCACAAATAGGGAAAAGTTTATTTTTTACGTTATTTACCTTTGTTGGTTGGAAATTATTACGTTAACGGTGTTGGGGATTATTGCCTTAACCCTAATATCCCATTGTACATATCTCTACCTTGAAATAGATTAAAACAACACAAACATTTCGAACGTGAAGCCATTATAACAACTATTTTATTGATATTATTTGAGATGATATTCAATAAAATGAAACCAAAGAGTTCAGACATCACAGTTGTTGGCTATTGAAGTTATTTCTTTAGAAAACTAACAACATTTTAGATTTCTTAATTAAATAAGATAAATAAATTATATGTTGAATCTTTGCCAAAACAATTTTAACAACATTTCACATTTATTAATTAAAAATAAAAAATAAAAATAAAATTATATGTTGAATCTTTGAAAACTGTTTTAAAAAATTGTAATTTGAATCTTATTTGATTTGCATTAATTGGTCTTAATTCTAAACTATAAAATGACAATAGTTTTGAATAATAAAGTAATCATTTTATTAAAATAAGAGGACAAAACTTTAAAAGACATGTTACAATAGATAACATCGAGTAAGATGCCATAATGACAACTTTGGTTTATATTCCATTCCATATTCATATGTCTACGAACAGCCCTGCCCTCTCTTGGGGATATGTGTGGACTCAGGAGGCATATTTATGTTTTGTCTGGAATTGGTCTCGGATGGCATGTTATGAATTTTCTCTAAATAAGTAAATTTATACAAATAGAAAGAAAAGATTGGTGACGAGTGTTAGAGGATGCTGTGAATAAATAACAAATTTAAATGAGGTTTAAGATTGATGTGATTGCTGCACTCAATTGTCTACAAGTGACTATTAAATTTTTACATAGTTGAGTGGACTAACACTGGACTTGTAAAGATATTTACATAATTTTTATTTTATTCACCTATTTTATTTAATTATTAAAATTTTTTATTATAATGTTAATATACAACTTTTAATTTATAAATATATAATTATCTATTTTAAAAGAAAGAATGGTTGTTTATAAATTATAAATTTTATTTGTTAGGTTCACTTACTTGTTATTCACCCATTTTATTGAACTAGATGGAGTATAATATCTAATAAGATTCTAGCTAATGGCTAATTTTTCTATTAATTAATTATATTAGTACATTTGACATAATGTAACTGATTTACTTTTATATTTCAACTGTTAATGACATTTTTTTACTAATTTGTATATTCACTGGTCTTATATGTTTCACAATTCAACTTTTAATGACATTATTTTTACTAATTTTTATATGCAGTGATTTTATATGTTTTATGATTGAATGTCTTACGACTTTTATTTTGCGACATCCAATGCGATTGCTAATTATATAATATTATATAAAAGTTGAAATAAACCATTATTTTCACCGAAACAAAAACGTCATGTAAGCCATCCCAATCGTGTAGGATATGAGTAACATCGCAATTACTTACTGAAAAGAGTAACATTGCAACTAAAAAATTGGATTCGTAAGATGGAGTGCTTATGATTACTACTGAGAGACATGGAGTGCTTAGGATTACTATGTCCGACAAGTTGAGACAGGTTTTCACCAGGTAAGCCATCCCAATCGTGTAGGATATGAGTAACATCGCAATTACTTACTGAAAAGAGTAACATTGCAACTAAAAAATTGGATTCGTAAGATGGAGTGCTTATGATTACTACTGAGAGACATGGAGTGCTTAGGATTACTATGTCCGACAAGTTGAGACAGGTTCGCCTCTAAAGAAGGTTATTTTGATATCGTATGTTGTCCGTTAAATATAGGGAGGCCTCCACAAAAGTATGGAGAATTAAATTTGATTGTGCCTTTTTGAGGTCTTGATAACCAGAATAATTGTTTAAATACTTTGAACTTAGTTGGTATATTGTGGAAAATTTGTGGATTTGGACATATATTTTTGAAATTTTTAATTATGTTAATAGGTTTTCTTATTGAAATGAAACTGAAATTTATTGTTATGAATTAAAAATAATGATATATTTTTATTATTTCTTTTATATCAATAAATATAATTTTCAATATTAATCTTTCTATATATTTAATTATATATTTATATCATTAATGAATTTGTTTATGGTTTGATATTTATTTATTTAAGATTCTAAAATTACTACTCATATTTATCAAATAAGAAATGATATCATGAGGAGTGGAAGTGGAGGATTTTTTTGGCTTTCTCTTTTGTCTTAAAGGATGAATATATTTGTAATACTCACAGAGCTTAGGCATAATCTCTAACAACTAGGATAAATGTATCCTCTCGAGCATAAAATTACTACTCATATTTATCAAATAAGAAATGATATCATGAGGAGTGGAAGTGGAGGATTTTTTTGGCTTTCTCTTTTGTCTTAAAGGATGAATATATTTGTAATACTCACAGAGCTTAGGCATAATCTCTAACAACTAGGATAAATGTATCCTCTCTTCCAATGCATTGTTCTCCTTTAGTCTTTACCAATTAGGTATCTAATTATAATAGGTGACTCTAATAACTCCATCCATTATCTTACTTTGGGAACTTTTCCTTTGGACTCCATGCTTCACAGTCTTTACACAACATTATTAAGATAACTTGTTTGGATTCCTTGCATTAAAGGCCAATGTGTTTTAAAGATGTAAACATGACAGAAAGAAAATTAGCAAATCAATCCTTATCACCCTCTCATGAAACTTTGAGGATCAACAAACCTTGCACTAAACAATGATACCTTAAACAAACATATGATGATGAATTTCAATATAATTAAAATTAAAATTGTTTGCATACCATGAACATGGCACTTCAAAGGCACAAAGGATGCACTTGGAGGTCATTATAACAAGCATATAACATTCTTTGTACATAGCTACTGCAAATGAAAAATATGAATATTGGCATGCTATGTCTTCACTCTCTAGGTGGTGCAATAGGGAGACACTCAAGCCTAGTGATCACAAAATCTTTTTTGCAAATTTGGTTCAATTTGCTCCAGTCGAAGTGTTTGATCTGAACTTGATCTTAAACGGGTTGCTATTGATGAAAATTTGATCATTATAGATGACTACGAACTAGTGGTTGTTATATTTTGATGCTAGCTAAATGCTATCATGTTAATGACATTTTCTATATGTTTTATCCATATGACTTTCCTTGGAACTTAATATTTGCACTAAAGTATGACCATACAAGTGTACACTTAAAAATCTTTACAATATTTTCTTTCTATAATTTATTATGTATCTCATATATATTTGACACATTTTTTTCATGTATATATATATATATATAATCAATCATGATTTATAAATTGAGTTGTGAATATGTAAATTTAATTTGGGAAGAGAAAAAAGCACTTGCTTGAGAAGAAATGAGTGTATACTTGTAAAAAAAAAAATGAAATAAGTCCTTACATCTCTTTTCATATCTAATCACTTTAGTCAACCAATTAATTATTAAGTGATAATTAAAATGGATTTAATAACTAAAAATATGCTTTTAATAAAAAAAAATCACAAATTCAAATAATAATAAAAAATACATTTACATTCCAATACAACATGTACATAATAATAGTAAATTTTAATTAATGAAAAGTAAAATTCAACAACAAAGTCTTGGATCTGGTCATTCGAACAGTAAACAACGAAGTTTTTGGTCGTTGGAGAGGTCAGCAACAACATCAAGTACAAACAACGCCAGAGTTGTTGATAACAGTTGATATTGTTGGAAGTTAAAAACGGTTGAGGCGTCCATTAAAAATCAAAGTAGGGTTCGTAGATGATTGAGAAAAATTAAAAGTTGACGTTAATGTGAGCTTCACACAGCTTTCAATGGCGAAAAGAGCGAGCAGTCAATGCCTTAATGGTCGATTTGGGATGGAAAGTAATCAGACCAACCTAAATAGACAACCCTTTTGTGCAATTTAAAGTTAGTGCAGTTAGTGGGTCACTTTCTTAAAAATACCATCATAATAATAATAATAAAACACATTTAGAATTTATACTTTATATTTTAATATGTAAATTTATATTTTAATATATAAATTGTGAATATATATATTTTAAATACCATTATAATATAATAATAGTATAATCATTTAGAATTTAGATTTTTATATTTTAATATGTAAATTGTGAATATATTATTTTATTTTGTTAATAAGTTTTGTTTTTTAAACCACACTTTATTTATCTAGATTTTTTGAGGTTGGAATTCAAGGAAGGTCTTTTTAATAGCCTTAAACTTGAGCAATTTCATTAATCTACTTTCATGTTTTTTACATAATAGAAATAAGGTAGTTGCTTAGTTTAATTATTAAATTTTTAAAAGTATGAACTAATTGTTGTATTTGAATAAGGGCTACATTTTATATACTCTTGCTTAGTTTAAGTATAGTTAAATTAGAGTAAGAAACAATGAAGACATACATGAATGTATGAACAAAGTGTTTTTTTAGTAGCCATAAAATACTCCTAATGGCCTTGGACTTATAATATATAGATGTTTGAACCAAAATCCTAAAGGATACTTCTAAACCAAAAAATGTTTCTACCAAAAGTTGGAAAAAATATTGTTGTATTGCATCGGAAATCTGTGAACTAAAACTCCACACACACAAACACATATCCTCTCATCAAATTCTATTTTTACACAATGATATATATATATATATATATATATATATATATATATATATATATATATATATCCTCTCATCAAATTCTAATTTTACACAATATTACATCTACAGCCCAGTATGATGATTGATGTGTAACCGTACTTGTCCGTCATCAAAGTTAAGATTTTACTTATGTCCGCTAAAATATATATATATATATATATATATATATAAGAATAATTAATTTAAATGTTTTATATAGTTATTCATGGTAGGATACATGGTAAATCTCACTCGTGAGTACCCTTGATTAGGCCTAGGAATCCTGGGTTGGGATACATGGTAAAGCCCCGAGGGTGGAGACCTCGTAGGCCTAGGAATCCCTTGACTGGTAATGGAGGGATACATTGTAAATCCAAGAGGTTGAGATGGTTAAATTACTCGCGGTTTAGGTGTAGAGATATGGACGCATACATGCTTGTTTATGGCCTAGTAATCTGGTGAGGATTGCAGTAAAACTTGGTTCTATTGATGAGGCCGAGGTGGTTTAGCCGCGGGAAGCCGTGGTTGATTATTTTGGTTTTGCGTCCCACATTCATGCTTGAAATATGGCATGGGGGTGATTGGTTGAAGAGATATTTGGCTCAGCCAACTATGGTCGGGTGGAACATGGTAGTCCCATACCGAGTTGACTTTTGCATTCATCAATAAGAGTTTCTTCTCCTTGGTAATTTATGTGAAAATGTATTGGTTCGTATGTGGAATTTATGGTTGTTGTATCTCCAACAATGAAGGAGAATCCTTTGAGTCCATTTTTCTTTCCTGCCATATTTCTAAAGACAATCACAGTGAGGACCTTTGGTTGCTAGAAAATGGTTGCGACAACCATATGATAGGTAAAAAAATCCACTTTCTTGCATTTAAGCTTCCATAACATCATAAATAACTCTTGGAGATTGATCCCATATAAACGTTGAAGGGAAAACATTCATGTTCTCAGTAAAAAAAATAGTAGAGACATATATCTGATTTTTATTAAGTTCCACTTCTGAATCATAATATCATTAGTGTAGGTCAATTGATGGAACATGGTTATGATGTAATATTCCAAGGGACCACATGTTATATTTATGACAAACCTCCCAATAGAATATTGATATAAAAGGTAGAAAAAATAAAGAATATGATGTTTCCCTTAACTCTTAGAAGTCAAAATATCTCACGGTATTTTTCACATAATGTGTCAAGGATAAATGAGTCACAATTATGGCATTCTAGGTATGGGAATATTCCCTTCAAGATTCTAAGACTTCTTTAGAAACATTCTATGGTTGTTGGTATCTTATTTGTGAACGAAAAATAGTGTAACTGTGAAATTTGTATTATATTAAATCATAAAAGAAATAGTTTTTCCACATCTTCCACTAGATCAAAAGATCCCTTAGAGCTAATCTGCATATATATTTTTGTGTGTGTGTGTGTGTGTGTGTGAACACACAATCCATTGGTGGTGGTCTTTATTGTATGACTTTTATTGATGACTATAGCAATAAAATATGGATTTATTTTCTCAAAAATATGTTTGATACTTTCTCAAGGTTCAAGGAGTTCAAAGAAAAAGCATAAAAGAAAAATCGAAAGCCTTTAAAGGTACTTAGGTCAAACAAAGGAGGATAATACATTTCCAATTATTTCGAATCATTTGGTCCAAAAAATGAATCATCATGCATAAAACAACCAAATACACTCCACAACAAAATGGAGTAGCAGAAAGGAAAAACCATTCAATCATTGATATGGCAAGATGCATGCTTCGTGAGAAGAAGTTGTCTAGTGACTATTGGGTTGCAGTTGTTGCTACTACAATATATGTTCTCAATAGATCTTTAACAACTACTATCAAAGATATTGTACCTTATGAAGCTTTGGATGGTAAGAAGGTGAATCTCTCTCACTTTTGAATTTTTATTTTTTTTTGTAGCATTTGCACATATTCCTGAGAAGTTGTAAAATAAAATTGATGATAGAAGTGAAAAATGTATCTTTGTAGGCTATAGTGAATAGTCAAAATCCTATATCCTATACAATCCATTCACCAAGAAATTTTTTTTTAAGAAGAGATATTAAAAATTTTCAAAATAAATCTTGGTCTCATCAAATTGATGAAGATTTAAATCATCACGTTCTTCCACCACAACTACCAAGATTGCAGGTTCATGAAGATCCATACCACTCTAAAAATGATACATCTTCTAGCAATGAATCCAACAATGACTCATCATCTTCAGAAGACAATAAGAAAACTAGACACGTTAGGGAAATATATGAGCAGAATCATGGCATTCATCTGCAAAATCATTTTTCCTTTTTTTTCATGTCAAACAACCCATTTTGAAGAGGAAATAAAAGAGAAACATTAGGTTGATGCAATTAATGAGGAAATCGTAGCCATAAAGAAGAACGAGACTTTGTAATTATTTGATCTCCCAATATACAAAACCAACATTGGTGTCAAGTGGGTATATAAGACCAAACTAAATGAAAAAGGAGAAATTGAGAAATATAAGGAAAGGTTGGTTGCCAAAGGATTCTCAGAAAAATTTGGTTTCGTTTATGGTGAAACCTTTTCTCTAATAGGAAGGTTAGAAAAATTTAGAACTATTCTAACCACATCAGCTCAACACAAATGGCGTGTTTTTCAACTTGATGTAAAATCTACTTTCTTAAATGGCATATTGCAGGAAGAAGTTTATGTGGAGCAGCATCTTGTTTTGAAGTTCCAGGACAAGAGCGTAAGGTGTACTAGTTAAAGAAAGCCTTATATGGTTTGAAACAAGCTCCCCATGCTTGGTATAGTCGAATTAACACTTACATCATCAAAATTGGATTTCGCGGAAGCAACCATGAGAAAAATCATTTTGAATGTAAATTATTCATTTTTTTCCTTTATGTTGATGATTTTCTTTATACAGGTAATATGATCTTAGAATAATATAAAGTTTCCATGTATTTAGAGTTTGATATGATTGATCTAGGGATAATGAAGTACTTCCTAGGAATTGAAATTCAACAATATTCTAATCGAATTTTCATCAGTCAACAAAATATTCTACATACATCCTCCAAAAGTTCATAATGATCAATTACAAACCAGAAAACACCCAATTTCTCTAGGTACTAAGATGAGAAAACAAGATGAAGGACCGTTAGTTGATTCTACATTGTATAAAACTCAAGTTGGGAGTCTCTTATATCTCACTGCAACTAGATCTGACATCATGTTTACAACTAGTTTTGTTTCCAGATCTTTATGGAACCACCCAAGAATTTTCATTATAAGGTTGCAAAAAGGATCTTAAGATATGTTGTTGGGACACTAGACTATGGATTGTTCTACACACATTTTGAAGATTGCTCACTTTCTGGCTATGCAAAAAGTGACTATGCAGATAGGTTAGATGATCACAAAAACACTTTATTATATGCTTTTCACTTAGGAACCAATCTGATCTCATGGGCATCCAAGAAACATCCCCTTGTTTCAAATCTTTTGTAGAGGAAACGTATGTAGCTGGAACTTCAGCAACTTGTCAAGCAGTGTGGTTGAAATTAATATTGAAGGATCTTTCAAATGTTCAAAAGGAGCCAACTCCTATTTTCTAGGATAACAGCTCTGCCATTTATTTATCCAAAATCATTTCTTTCACAAAAAGAGCAAGTGTATTGACACACATTTTCATTTCATTCGTGAGCTTGTCAATGATGAATATATCTTAGTTGATTTTTTTGGATCACGAGATCAACTTGCAAATATTTTTACAAAACCAATGGGAAAATATGTATTTGAATTTCAAAGAGAGAACTTGGGCATTGTTAGTTCCAATGATTGTAACAACTTAGATTAGAAGGGGGTGTTGAGAGAACTAATTTCATTGTCTCCTAGGTGTCATAGCTAGTTTAGATTCTATTCAGTTAGTTAAGTTTTAGTTGGGAATTTCTCTAGTTATTTATTGTTAATGTTTCCTTGTCTGCTATGTAGTTTATTCAACTATTATGATGAGAAGAGTTGTTCGCTCCACTCCCAAATTTAAATCAATTACCTGTGTATTTATTTCTCTACAAACATTTTCATACATATGATAATTTCAAAAGGGCATTGAAAATGGGAATTGTAGATGTAAAGAATTGATCAGTTTAATAGAATAGAAATCAGGGACCCGAGAAGGTGAAGCGCCCACTTCTCTCGAAGAGGAAAAGCATTTTGAGGGGGTTGGTAAAAAATTGTGGAGGCTGAGAGCAATGTCATTGATGTATTTGATCATATACTTTTGTGATGGAGCTACTTCTAATGTGGTTAATGATTGTATAAAAGCTTATCGTCAAGCATCATGTTTCATGGAAATGGTTGACCGTTCAGATCCTAAAGCCAAATTAGTGAGCGCAACAGTAAACAGTGAATTCAACACTCTTGAAAACTTTTGGAAGAATGATCGTAAGATGTGGTCTCTTGAAAATTACAAGCGCAAGGAATTGGAGGAGGAGAAAGCGTCAAACAGACTACACAATCCACGGGAGGAGGCAAGGTCAAACAAGCTATTGGAATAGATGATTAAGAATCCACTTGATGACAATATGAAGCAGTTGTTAAGTGTAGGAAGCAAATAAGGCCACAAAAATCCTTGCATGGAGATGCTACACTACTCCAAGGATCTAAAGACAGATGCTGCAAAAAATAGTTTATATAAAACATGGGAAGCCATGGTTCTTATTTCCAATACAGATGATGTAATCCATAATTTAAGATGCTTGTTGGCTAACATTATTTTACATTACATTGGAGAGGATGTGGTGGAAAAATCCCTCATAAAAAATTGCAATAAATTGGTAGAGGACAGTGATGAGAATGAGATATTCAAGGCCACGTAAAAAAAATCCAAAGGAGTGCAACAATAGGTGCAAAAATTTAGTAGTTTGATACCATATATTTCATGGATATTAAAAAAATGAATTAGAAACAATATGGACACAACAACAATGGTAGTATGAAACATCAAATATGAGAGCACGATAATATTTATGAATGGTTAACTTGGAGTTGTATGCATCGCCATGATAAAAGTGCATTAACTTTGTGACTTGTACATAGGCGAACACCGATTCTATTAACTTTGTGATTTTTTAATTCAGTAGATACACAAATGTTAATTCTGTGAACTTTATGAGATTTTTTATCATGCGGATACACGAAAGAAAAGACAAGACGACGTGCATGGTCTAGTTAAAGGTGTCAAAGGTTAACAGTACTAGATAGTTCATGATCAGTTTTAGAATGGACCATTTTCAAATTTTCAAGTTACTGTGGTAGAGTAGTGCAAGTAAATTTTCTAAACATATCATATTTATAGTCAACTTTGTCAAATTTCCAGTTTCTAGTTGTGAATGTTATGAAAATAGAATCTATATGATTCAGAAGTATGGCTTGTAATCAATTTTTCCTTTTTTTAAAGAGTATTAGAAAAGCCATAAATACTTTCAAACAATATTAATGATATGGTTTCAAAGAAAAGTGATTATAATTGTTGCTTAAAATGTCTTTTAGTGTATAAATGGATTCAATATTATTGAATAATATTGTCGTGTCTTGTCATTATTTGATTAGCTTAAATGTTTGTCTAGCTCATGTGGAAATTTATTTTTAATATGAATTCAAGCTTTTTGTTCATGCCACTCCATAAGATCCATAAGATCCCGCTTAGGTGACCTTATTATATTTTTTATCACTTGTTATAACTTATTTTGGCTTTTTGTTTCATCATGTTACCATGTTTACTTTAGTTTTTATGGAGAGATCCATTGTAGTAGACTTTTTGTTTTGACTCATGTTATTACATTATTGGTAAACATATTTGGTTTTCATGTTATTACATTATCAGTAAACAAATTTTGTTTCCTCTTTACCATATATACATATAAAGTTAATAGAAAAATTAACTTAAAACAAAAATATATATTGAATTTTAAAAAATTCACAATTCAATTTTGTAATTCAAACAATTTTTAAATAAAATAAAATTACTATACTAACCATTAATCAAAACTTAAAAATTTACTAAATAATAACAATAATTAACCAAAACTTCAAATAATTTATACCATATAGCTATAATTATAATTATTGCGATTAAATGTTATAAAAATATAATTTACCCCATTCAAAAATATTGTTTTCATCGATTTCTTCCGATTCTTAAGGAGTATTATATCGATAAAATGGCAATTGGTTAGCCTTTTGTTGTGAATTTTGACAATCAGTTCCTAAGAGATTGCAACATTGGTCATAAAAAATGGTATTCATAAGTCCTACAAAATAATGGTGTACCTTTGGATGCAGTAATGCTACCCATCCATTAATGGGCTTGCTCCTCTAATCCTCATTTCCACTGTTTCATCAAGACTTTCATGTCATGAGCGAGCGACAAGGAATGGAGATGTAACCATTGTCGCAAAATTAGTGATAACCTAATCAAAGCCCCCTTCTATCTTCTCCAGAATGATTAGTCAAGGAGACAATTGACTTCATCGCGGAAAATATTGTCACCTTAACCCTTGGTTATGTAGGGTACAAGCCGAGCAACCAGTAGCTCAATATTGTTCATAACATAAAAACATGGCTTAAGCTAAGACACCTCACCAACTAACCATATCACAATTAATTCATGGCTCACGTCGCAATAGGACTCGCTAACAACTATTTTCATAGTCCTTGTCCATAGTCTCCATATTTTCATATTTTTTTTTAATTTGTAGACCTTAACAATTATACAAAGGAATAATAAGCATGACATCTTAAATAGCAAACACTGATCATTCGAATAAATTATTTGTTAAGCATATTTTTTAAGCATATGGCGTGATTTAGACTGAGGTCAATGATTTAGACTGAGATCAACCAGGACTTCACGTCCTACTGGTTCGTTCATGTTGTAACTACGAATTCCCATAGCTGCAAAGCATCTTTATATTATGAAAGTCGAGATCATGGTTAGTCATGCATAAACCATAAGTCTTGTGTAGATAACTTCAATTACTTGGGATCGCTTGGGATAAAATATCAAGATATTTCCTAAAAAAGTCCTCCTCTTATTTTGTACAATTAAATAATCTGAATTACATTATGCGCTTGCCTTTCCTTGTTAAAAATGGGATAATATTTGTACCGAAGATAATGTAAATTAAATATTAATGGAGAGGCATATAAATAAAGAAATATCAACAATTAACTTTCATAAACTAGTTAAACTAGTGTTATAATTCATAGTTTTTTTAATAGCTTTAAACTTGATTGTTGGATGAATATTTTGGAATTCCCAAGTACTTTTTATATGTGTAAACTATTTAAAATATTGGGAATTTATGGATGTAGGAATTTTAATCTATAGGAAACTCGTTTTTTTCTAGACTCCAAGGGGTTATGAGGTTTTCAAAGGAAAATAAATTTCTCTCAATTTTATCTAAAATATTGGGAATTTATCAATATAGGAGCTTTAATCTCTAGGTAACTTATTTCTACCTAGACTCCAAGGAGGTCATGAGATTTCCAAAGGAAAAGAAATTTCCCTCAATTATAAATTTTGTAAACTAGAAATAGTGTGTTTTGATCTAATTACATGTGTCTTGATTTGAGAAAGAATCTGGACCATTAGGGTATTAGGATATTTTAGATGAGTTGCTACTTTCTCAAATGAGATGTTTACACCTAGAGGTGCATTCTACAACCCAGTATGAACCTGATGTGTAAGTATGTCATGCCCTCAAAAAATAATGAAAATAATTTCACTAATGTCAGCTAAAACATTAGCTTGAATCTTAAATTATATATAACTTGAATCTTTAGATTATATATAACATTTTAATCGTATGGGCTAAGATTAATTATAAAAATATAACTATATATTATTTATATAATTTAAATGGATAATAAATTATAACATCTATTTAATAGTCATTTTATCATATACATGAATTTGAATGGATCATAGATTTACCTTTAACAAAAAATTGTACCACATTAAAATTCCAAATTAGGTAAAATTGTAAACATCTTTACTCTTTACTAAATCCAATACCATTTCTTAAAACAAAGGAAAAAGGTTAACTCGACACAAAGAACCAAAATCCTAGTCCAATTTTTTTTAATATTTCTTTTAATTAAATATTCATAAAATGAATCTTTAAAAAAAAACCATATTCTATGAATATATTAAAAAATTTTAAAACATAAATATTTCCACATCAAAATTGTAGTAATTTTGAAAATATTAATTTAATGTAGTTTTATTATAAATTTTGTTATCATTCCATACCATGACATGAAGAAACATCATTAAATATAATATTGATACTAATATTAATATTAATAAATTATAATATTAATATTTTTAAATTTAATAACTTTAGATTAATACAATATTAAATTTAATATAATATACAATTTGTTATATTATTATTATTATCATATTATATATATATATATATATATATATATATATAATGAAGGAGGAGAGGAGGAATGAAGAGAGGAGAGAGAGAGAAGAGAGGAGGAAGAGAGGGAGAGAAGGGTAAGAGAGAGAAGAGACACAAATATGGAGGGGGGGGGAGGAGGAGGAGAGGGAGATAGTGACAAGGTTGGAGAGAGAGAGAGATGGGGGAGAAGAAACCAGGGAGAAAGGGAGAGAGGGGAAGGACCAGAGGGAGGAGGAAAGAGGGAGGGATAGAGAGATGGAGTTGGAGGCGGAGAGAGGGAGTTAAGAAGAAATACATAGAGAGATAAAAGTGGAGAGAAAGAGAGGGACTGGTAAGGGATATATGGAGAGATGGTGTGTATATTTTAGGGTGAGATAGAGAGACAGGAGGAGATATGGAAGGAAGGTGTAGATAAGGAGAGATAAGGAGATCGGGAGGGAGATAGTGATAAAGTTTGAGAGTGAAGAGAGAGAGACGGGGGAGAGAAATGTAGAGAGATGAAGAAAGATAGATAGGACATGAGAGAGACAAGGAGAAAGGGATGGAGATAAATAAAGAGTTGGAGTGTGAGAGAGAGGGACGTAAGAAGAAAGACATAGAGATAGAGAGGTGGAGAGAGGGATTGGCAAGGGAGATAGAGAGAGAGGAGAGAAGGAGGGAAGAGAGATAAAAAGGGGAGAGAGGGAGAGAAGGGGAAGAAGAAGGAGAGGAAGAGCAAGAGGGAGGAAGAGATAGATAGATATGGATAAAGAGTGTTTATGTTTTAGGGATGATAAAGAGAGACAAAGGAGAGGCAAAGGGACATAGAGATATAGATGGGAGGTTAAAAGAGGGAATAAGATAGAGATATAAAGGGATAGAGTGAGGAAGAGATAGATATATATGGAGAGAGATAGTGTGTGTGTTTGGGGGAATGAGATAGAGAGACAAATAAGGAGAGACAGAGGGAGATATAGATATAGATGGAGGGGGGACAAACAGAAGAATATTTTTGACACGAGATGCATTGATTCCGCTGTAGATGATAATTTCTAATCTTGTTTGGTTGATTTCACTAGATGCATTGATTTGAGAGTATATGTAATTATATTTCATTGCTTGCGCTAGATGAATTGATTTCAGTGTAGATGTTGATTTCTAATCTCATTTTATTTCTTTCTCTAGATGATTTTACTTGAGTGTAGATGGTGATTTCTAATTCTATTTGATTTCTTTCACTAGATGCATTGATTTCAGTGTAGATGTTGATTTCTAATTATATTTGAGTGCTTGCACTCGATGCATTGATTTTAGTGTAGATGTTGATTTCTAATCTTATTTGATTGCTTGCATTAGATGGAGTGATTTTAGTGTAGATTTTTTCTAATCCTATTTGATTGTTTCCATTAGATGGATTAGATGCCAATCCTGAGGCTGTAAATTATTAAAAATATTTTCAATAATAGATGGGGGGGGGGAGAGATGGAAGAATCTTTCTTGCACTAGATGCATTGATTTCAGTGTAGATGATGATTTCTAATGCTATTTGATTTCTTGCACTATATGTATTGATTTAAGTTTAGATGTTGATTTCTAATTATATTTGATTGCTTCCACTAGATGAATTGATTTCAATGTAGATGTCGATTTCTAATCCTATTTGATTGTTTGCACTAATTGCATTGATTCTAGTGTAGATGTGGATTTCTAAACATATTTGATTGATTTCATTAGATGCATTGATTTCAATGTAAATGTTGATTTATAATCTCATTTGATTGCTTGCGTTAGAAGCATTGATTTCAGTATAAATGTTATTTTCTAATCACATTTGATTTCTTGCATTATATGTTGTTAATCTTGAGGATATATATATATATATATATATATATATATATATATATACATATATTTCAAGATATATTTAGTAATATCTAGAGGGACACTATGTAAAACGTTGTGATACCTAGAATTAAAATGAAATAGATGTGCAAAATAAATCCTCTTGCAAATTGCAAATTAATCCTTGACTAGATTGTCTCCCTTCTTCATCACCAACTAATTACTAATAAATAATTAGATATATTCAAAATATATTTAAAATTACTAACAGATAATTGCATACAACAATGTATTCAAAATATTAAAAAGAGGAAAAGATATATTTATAAACATTCAAAACAAATAAAAATGTTCTTGAATGAGATGTGATAATTGTTTGGAGAAACAAATAATGTAAATTTTTATAAATCTGTCGAATTACTATTAAAAAATCAAAAATATATTATTTATTAATTTTGCAAAATAGGCTATAGATATAAATAAATCAATCAATCAAAAAATCAAAACATTAGAAAACAAAATATTGTCTCCCTTCTTCATATAGACAATTACATGCATATATAAAAATATAACACAACAACTGTAAATTTCAAAAACATGACCGCCAAATCCAAACACATAAACACATAAACCACTCAAAGCATCCAAACATAGACATATAAACTATCCAACACAAACTAAATTATAGAAGAAAATATTATGGTCATTCCCAGCGAAGAAAAAATAATGTGAATTTCGAAGTTAATCTCAAACATATACATAATAATAATAATCTAAAAATGTGACATTATTTCTCTTAACTGAAACTAGCTTAGGTCCATCTAACACCAGATTATCATGGGCTGAGAGGGATCAAATCCCTAAGGTGCAAACATTTCCTCAAGTTCTACACTCCAAAAAAAAGGTCTGCACCTTGAGGGATTTGATCCCTCTTGGGGCATGATAGATCCGATATTAGATGGATCTAAGTGGGTGTAACAACAACAAATGTCAAGCTAATTTGTGAGTTAGTTTTCGAAAGAAGGGACATATGTCCAAATATAGTTTTGTTTTATTACGATATATTCTAGCAAGATCAATAAATATATATACGTATAGGAGTCCAATAGTTAGAGACTATATAGGTAGATTTTGAGCTTCTGTAGTTGGAGCACTCAAATAGAGAACTTGTGTAAACAATTGTACATATTCCTTGTTTGATAAATGAACCTAGGTTCAATTTCCATCATATTCTTCGCGCGCGACCATGGACCCCCCGCGAGCCTGCCCTAGTCGCGCCCCCGGATGGCGCCTCCTTCGAGCGGCCTCCTTCGCTATGGATCATGGAGGCGACCCCATGGCCCCTCCTCCCCCGCCCTCTGAGCTTGAAGCATTCAGATCTCTCATCGCAGCCACTGGGAAGTGCCCATCCTCTGGTTCTCAGCAGAAGTTTGTCAAAAAATTGGATAACATCCCCACGGTGTCTCTGCCTGTGGAAGAAACTTGCAGAACAGCGCTGAACCTAGCTGAAAGAGGCCTCATCGGCCAGTTCACAGGGCTATGGCCTTCCCCGAAAGCAGTCAAAGATTGGGTTAAACGGAACTGGATACCTCTGGTCTCGGAAGGCATACAAAGTCACTTCGTTGGAAAAGGGTTCTGTGTTTTTGTGTTTGATAACGCGGAAGATTGAAGCTTGATCTTCAGAAACGGGCCATATTTCATGGGCCCTCAAGGGCTTTACTTGAATAAATGGTCGCCAGACTTTGATCCAGCATAGGACGTGCCCACGGCTGTGCCAGTATGGGTGCGTCTCCCACACCTTCCTCTCCACTGCTAGAACCAGAGTTCGCTACAATCCATTGGCAATGCTTTAGGCAGATACATAGATCAAGCGTCGAGGAAGGATCAATTCTCCTACACCCGAATATGTGTAGAGGTCGACCTAGAAATCAGATTACCTAAAGCCATTAAACTCTCGGTTGCGGATTGGACACATATCCAGGAGCTTGACTACGAGTAGCTCCCCTTCAAATGCCGACACTGCCACGAATACGGGCACTTCGCAAGATACTGCAAGAAAAAAAATTAGGAGGTAACAGAGAAAGAAAAATGGGATCAATGGAAACAAGTTAAGAAAACAGCAAATAATAGGCAGAACAATAAAATGAAAGGTAAAGAGACAGAGAACAAATCAGGGCAAGAAAATGTAAGCATTCAAATCACTGGAAGCAAGGAAACCATCAGCATCGAGGCAGACAAAAACCCCTTTGAATCTCTCAAATCACATCCAGATCCTCCAGAGGCTGAGCCAGATGGTCTTCCCCAGCTGAACAATATCGACTCTCCAAATCCAGGTAATTCTTCAAACCCGATCCTAGGCAATACTTCTTCACCTTCATATGCAGATATAATTAAAAAGAAGAAGAAGAACATAGAAAAGGTGGGTTCTTCGGATGATGAGACCTTCGAGAGGCCATCAAAAAGAGCCGGGAGGAAATCAAATAAGGAAACTAGGGAAGAAGAATCAGAAAGACAAAAAACCCTTGGTAGCCAAGCCACCATTGAGATGACCCTCGGAAGGAATACTAGACCAAGGGCTCCTAAGGGAGGTGGACCCACCCCAACAAGTTGTAAATGATGCAGCTGGTCTCTTGGAACTGCAGGGGTTTGGGGAATCCCACTAAGGCAGAGGCAATTAAAGACCTACTGAAAATGGAATCCACAGACATACTCACGCTCCAAGAGACAAAAATAGAAGGGGATCTCCTTCTAAACACAAGCAACACAAAATGGAAATTTGATTCAGGAAAGGTAGACAGTGCAAGAGGTTCGGCTGGAGGAATAGGCACATTCTGGTCGAAAAACTCCTCCTCACTAGAAAGTTCCTATGAAACCCAACATTGGATATATATCGAACTGCGCCATACAGCAAGCAATCTCACCTTAGCTCTGTTCAATATGTATGTTCTCATACATTATGATGAAAAGAAAGAGTGTTGGAAGTCACTTTCAGATTATCTAGAGCTCCTCAATCCTCAGAATTTAGTCATTGGAGGAGACCTGAATATAATCTTGGACCCCAAAGAGAAGAGAGGTGGGACCTTTTCAAGGGATCCCCTCCTCTCCACTGTGGAAGACCTCATTCTCCAGTGGGATTTAGTTGACTTTAAGCCAGTGAAAGGAGAATACACTTGGACCAACAATAGAATAGGGGAAAATCACATTTCAGCAAGGCTGGACAGATTTCTCACCAGTAGCTCCATCATGATGGACAAAAGAATTGCTTTCACCAAGATTCTTCCAAAACTCGCTTCGGACCACAAACCAATTCTCCTTTGCCTAAAGGAAGAAGAAGACTTAGGTCCTCTGCCTTTTCGCTTCAGCCCTCTCTGGGTTGAAAGAGATGGGTTTTTCGAAACAGTCCAAACAGCCTGGGGAATAGAGGTATAAGGCTCCCCAAGCTTTTTGTGGGAACAAAAAATGAAAAATGCAAAGAAGGCCCTAAAAGAATGGATAAAGAAGGCATTCAAAACCCCCACCAGCCAGAGGAAAGATGCAGTCCATCAGTTGGAAGATCTTCAAATTGAATTGGAAAAGAAAGATATATCCCCCATGGAATTAGACAAGGAAAAATCTGCACAAAGGAGAACATATAACTCCTTCAGAAGTGAAGAAGAATATTGGCGCTTAAAGTCTCGCAGCTTGTGGCTCAAAGCTAGAGATAGAAACACATCATACTTTCACAGACAGTACAGGGCTCACCTTTCACGAAACCATATTGTTGAAATCACTACATCCAGCGGTCAGGTATGCAAAGGATTTGATCAAATCAAGGTAGCTGTTGTGAAGCACTTTCAAAATATCCTTAGCGCTGACAGAGACGGGAGTGAGGAGGAAATTTCAGCCTTCCTCACAAAAATTATGAATCTTGTCAGCCCAGCTGATAACGATACCCTCTTGAGCCCTGTCACGGAAGAAGAAATTTCTAAAATTGTTTGGTCCATGGAGCCAGACAAAGCCCCTGGACCAGATGGATTTTCAATCCATTTCTACAGAATCTTCTGGGAGATAATCAAACCTAATATTCTCAAAATGATTCATGGATTCATGAGGAAGGAAAAGGTTGGTGGCGGAATAAATTCCACATTTCTCGCCTTAATCCCCAAGGAAGAAAATCCAGGCCCTTTTGAAAGATACAGGCTGATCTCTCTTTGCAATGCGTCCTACAAGATTGTGGCTAAACTTTTGGCGAATAGAATCAAACCTCTGCTGTATAAATTAATTTCTCCAACTCAAGGGTGATTTGTGAAAGGAAGACATATTCTGGACAATGTCATCCAAGTCCAAGAAGCTCTGCATTCCAGCCATTCTCGCAAATAACAAGGTATGCTTATTAAATTGGATATGTGTAATGCTTTTGATAGAGTTAATCACTCTTTCCTATACAGGGTTCTCTCATCCTTTGGATTTAGCCAGGATTTCATCAATCTCATCAAAGCTTGTTTAGAGAAGATATGGATTGCCCCCATGGTAAATGGAAGACCAGCGAACTTCTTTTTAGCCACCAGGGGATTGAGGCAGGGTTGTCCTCTATCCCCATTTCTCTACATTATGATGGCTGATTCCTTGAGCAGAAAGCTGACTTTGGAAAAGCAAAATGGCAGCATACCTGGAATTAGAATCGAGAAAGGAATTGAACCAGTGAATCATGCACTATTTGCCGATGACTCGCTTCTACTCGGGGGTGCCTCACCAAGAATAGCAAACTCCTTCAAAAATATCCTTCAAAAATTTTGCAGCATCTCGGGAGCTCTTATAAACGAAAGCAAAAGCGTTGTCTATGGATGGAACTCAGAGCATCACGCAATCGAGAAAATTGAAAATGATTTGGGCTTCACAGCTTACACAGATTGGGACAAAATCAAATACTTGGGCCTCCCAATTACGCTGGGCTCCAACAGAAATCATCTGTGCGAGGAAGTGATTTCGATATTCAAGAAGAATATTGTTGCGTGGGGAGGCTTTTGGCTCACCAATGGAGGCAAACTCACGCTCATCAAATCAGTTCTTACAGCGCTGCCCACTTACCAGGCTTCTCTGATGTTGTCTCCAAAACTAATCTCAGACCAAATCTCTAGACTAATGCACAATTTTCTGTGGAATGGTGGCCGCAGAAATAATAACAGATTTCATTTAATAAGTTGGGACACAGTGAAGCGTCCTCTCGCTGAAGGAGGTTTTCAAATCTGCGATCCTTTGCACGCTAACTTAGCTTTGGGCTGCAAATTATTATGGCAGCTCTACGCTGAACCTAATCACCCAGTCAGCCAGATTTTCAAGATCAAATACATCAAGAACTAGCCAATAAAATCCTTTTCAGTGGAGAAATGCCCCAAAGGAACGGAGGCCTGGAAGCTGTGTAGCAGAGGCATCGAATTTTTCAGAACCTACCTGTATCGAATTCCTGAGAACGGTAAAAACACAATGCTTTGGAGAGACAGTGTCATGGGACATCCCCCTCTTGCTAAAGCTAACGAAATATCTGAGATAAGAGACTAGTTATATGAGAAAGGAATCAGGAAAATTGCGGACATTTCGGATTGGGACAGCAATGGAAATTGGCAGCACTGGATTTTTCCTAGAATCCCAGCGCATTTAAAACCTTAGTTAGATGCTCTCAAAGACGCAATTTCTGACTTTGCACCGGTGCACATAGAAGAAGAAGACTCCTGGGGCTGGGATAAGACCAGGGTATACACAGCAAGCCAAGGATACCTTCATATGCAAAGTAAAAATGATTCGCCTTATCCAGAGTCTGTGTGGAAACAGATTTGGGACAGCTTCAGCATCCCCAAAATCAACTTCTTCTTTTGGACCTTGCTCCACAATAAAATTCTGACAGGGGAAAATTTGTGCAAAAGGAACATAGCAGGCCCTCACCAATGTGTCTTCTGCAAAAGTGCTTTGGAAACTTCAGACCACATGTTTATTGAATGCGAGTTTGCGATGGAGGTCTGGTCCATTTTCCTGATTGGACTGAATGTGCACCCTCCATCTCAATGTTCGATTGCCACTATGTTCTCCTCTTGGAAATCTAGCTACCCTCACAACATTGTCAGTAAATATATATGGCATAGGGTGTGGACAGCTGCCCCTAAGTACGTCTGTTGGAAGCTTTGGTTAGCCCAGAATGAAATCATTTTCAACAAAAATGAATTGCCAACAACAAAAGTGGCGAAACAGGCTAAGAACCTCTTATTAGAAACTTTGAATCACTCTCAAATCAAATATGACAACACTCTCCGAATTGAAGAAAGGGGGTGGTTGGATGCTTACATCTGCAAGGCCAGACTCCCAGCAAACATACGATCAATCTACAAGGAAAGATGGCAGATTCGTGAACCAGAGGACTGATTTCATCAGTGGTGGAAATCCGAGGGAAAGTGCACTATTTTTTTTTATGGAGCCTCAAAAGGAAACTCGAGGAGGTCAAGAAAAGGAGGGGTGATATTCTTTCCGAATGGGAACAAAGATGATTTCAGTTGGGGTCTTGGAATGAAAACCAACAACCAAGCAGAAATTCTCAGTCTTTTGAAAGCCTGCCAAATGGCCAGAAAAGAAAACCCAAGCGAAATATTAGTTTTTGGAGACTCAGAAGTGTTGATAAAAGCAATAGTAAGCAAGAAAGGGCTCAAGGATCTAGTGCTTAACAAACAGTTAACAAGAGTGAACAGAATCTTGAAGAATCTCCCCTCGGTTCACATTTTCCACATCCTCAGAGGTCTAAATAAGGAGGCGGACAGATTGGCAAATATAGGCTGCACTTTACAAAATGGAATGATCAGTATAAATGCAGATGTACCGATCAAGGCAACCATCCCCTAAGTGGTTATCAATGCTCAAGAATGTAATGGTTGATGGCTTTGGCCAACCCGTCTCTATCAATAAAAAACTGCCCAAGTAAAAAAATCCATCATGTGTATGTGTGTGTATGGTTTCTCTCTATGATCGGATTTTGTATATGATTTTACCAATCTGGTATTGATATATCAATAAATCTGGTATTGATATATCAAGCACCCTGTCAAGTAGTAAAAGTGTGGTAGGCTTAAAGACCTTCATGTTATTTTTTAATCAAAGTTTGAAGTCTGGGTTAGAGGGCCAGAGTGAACAATAAGGCCAAGAGAGCTAAGACAACAAGCCTATAATGTGTGCATGTGAAGTTCATGGGAGAAGAAAACGTCTTAAGTGCAGGAGAAGAGAAAAAAAAAAGGAATTGTTTGTTGGTCGATAGGCAATAAAACCAATCCTTGTGATGTCCCTCTAATAAAAAAATATGGTTCATTTAAGAGTTATTTGTATATGTTCCTACGATGTTTGAATTCATGTTGGTTGAAGTATTAGTTCCGTATCCACTCACTAAATATTCAGAGGCCCTTCAACAATATCTCTTATTTGTTCCATGGAATAAATAGAATAGGTTAATTTCCATATTAGGACCAGACTTGAGGTTACGATAAAATCCATCGATAATAAAACCAGGGAAGATATATGTCACAAAATAAAATTTTCTCCATAAATTTTGCATGATTGTAGTAGAGTAGCTGCAAAAAGAACTAGTGAAGGGAATGTTTTTCCAAATTCCCCTGAGCTGTAAAGTAAAAATTGTAATTAATCCAAATTTTAGATAACATATGGCATAGTATAAAACAATAATAGATTAGGTGAATTATGTTTCGGGAACAATGATGACGAAGAGGTGGTTATGATATTTTTTTGCAACGACCAAAGAAAGAAGAAAGTAAGCAACAAAATGTGGTTGGATTTTGAATATTGCATTAGCACAAAATAGGAAGGCAAAAAAAAAGCAGGGTATGGGACCCTGGAATAATGGAGATGGCATTAGAGCGATTGGATCAAGCCTATGATCAACAACAATGAAAATTATGAGATCTTGGAGGATGCAACAATTAGAGCAAATGATCAGGGAGTTATGGAAATTTTCAATCTGGGGAGTCTGATGTTGGAGCATCAACATCTAGGTAGCTCATTTCTTTCTAGACTCCAAGAGGGTCATGAAATTTCCAAAAGAAAATAAATTACCCTCAAATATAAATTATGTAAATTAGATATAAAGTGTTTTGATGTAATTACATGTGTCATGATTCTAGAAAAAGATATTAAACTGTTAGGATATTTTAGATGATTTGGCATTTTTCCGAGTGGACCTCTGTAATAGAAACAAGTGTCAATTTGAGTTTTCAGTTAGGTCTAGGAATAGGGGACATATGTCCAAAAAACTAGTCGAAGCTCGTGTACTTGGAGCACTCAAACATAGAGTCTGTGTAAACTACTATAAATATATATTCTTTCAGAAATTAATGTAGCTCAAATTTCCATGATGTGTATGTTTGTGTATAGTTTCTCTATGTGGTCAGATTGTGTATGCGAACCGATTTGGTATTGATTTATAAAGCACCCTATGATCATGTAGTAAAATTACAGTTCCTTAGAGACTTTCATATGAATTTTTGGTGGAAGTTTGAAGTATATAGTAGAAGGCAAGAGTGAAAAATAAGGCTGAGAGAGCCCAGAAAACAAGCCCAGTGTGTGTGTTAGGGGGTTCTAGGGAGAATAAAATGTCTCAATTGAGGAAGAAGCGACAAAAAAAGGAACTGTGGGTTGGTCAATAAGCAAGGAAAAAAATCCATGTGATGTTTTTCTGATCAGAAATTGTGGTTCATTTAGGAGTTGTGTATTATCTGTATAGTTCTATGGGTTCATACGATGGTTGAATTCATGTTGCTATCAAAGTATTAGTTCCTTAGCCAATTACTTAGTGAAATATAGAGCATCTTGATCCCTCTCAAATTATGGATATAAGTTGGAGGTTTTATTAAAGCACCTTGTGGGCTAAGCATTTCGGTCATCACCTATATTATATCTCATTAGGCACAAAGGAGTCTTAACCATGGTTTTCATATAGGGAAGAATGGAATTAAGGAAGGGCTTAGTGCCTTTAGAGCTAGGCAAGCAGGTCCAAGCCTCATTCATCTGTTGTTATATGAAGTTTTGAGAGCTATAAACGATTTGATGTGGCGAGTGCATTATTTGCCATGTTATTCTGGAATAAGCTAAATGTGTGAATAATGCCATGCTAAGAATAACATTGTGTGTGTAACAAGATAGAGGAACAGAATCATAAGTCACCCTAATCTGCATGGAAAGGTGGATATTTGAATAGAGTAGCCCGATCAACTACATTAAATATGCAAAGTGCATGTATTAATTTAATTTTCTCTTTTTTTCAATAAGTGGTAACCATCCATTATTATAATTAACAATTAATTTTATTTAATATATTAATAATATAATTATTTTAATAATATTATTAATTAATTATATGATTCTTTTATAAAATCAATTTATTTAATTATTAATTTATTATTACTATACGTGTATGTAACCCATTTATTAAAAAATCTTATATGCAAAAAAAAAGTATTCTTATAAGTAGACAATCTAAAATAAAGTACATATTCCTTAAATTATATTGTATTTTCTATGTTTAGATTGTTATATAAAATTTTAATAATATTTGTGTTTTACAAAACTAATTATTAATTATTAATTTTACTTATTTAAAATATTTTATATATAAAATCAAAATGTTTATATATTATAATTATTAAATGAGTTTTAATATATTGTTAAGTTTTATATCTAAAGATATAATGGTTTTAGGTTGCCATGGGAGCTAGAAATCATTGATAGGGACTTAGAGTTGGGAGAAGATGGGCTACACAAATGTGTCTAAGGTTTGCTAAAATAGGGTATGTTTTTTGGTTTCCGCAACTCGACTTGGCATCGTTCTCGTTTCTTTAGATGGGCCAAAAAGGTGGATTATGCCTCTTATTTCCAATATAGATCTAGTAGAGGAGGATTGGACAGGTGGTCGCTTCTCTAGGGCGTCGAGTCAGGACAAGAACACAATATTTAGTATGCCTAATGTTGGATTTTTCCTTTATTTTCCCATTTCCTTTAGCATGCACAATGAGGTATGGCGTCGAGACCAGTGTTTCCTCATTTGGGTTTAATTTTTTATGCTTTGGAACTTTGCTTGTGGTCCCATCCCCTCTGCCCAAATGGTTCATTCCCTCTCTGGGGTTTTTTTCTTACTCTTTCAGGTTTGTGAGGACTAGACAATGGGATGCTCTTGAATTGAAAAATTAATTTGTTTTCTCAAAAACTTTGGAAGGAACACAACTATTTTGTGGACCAAAAAATAAGACTTTGTTTCATCCTTAAATAAATCCATCAAAACAAAGTGGGGTTTTCCTGTACACTATCAAGTTCTTCAATTTGCTGGGAAGGTCCTGGACAATTGCAACCAGATTCAAGATTACAAAATTTGCAAAGACCCGATTATGATCCTAAATACAAGAGTGAGATGTGGGTCTATAGGACCGGGACCTTCTGGACCCACAAAACCATATCCTAAAATAACAAAAGGTGCAACATTTTCATTTAAAGATCCAATAAATGGGAAATCTTCCCAAACTACTAAATAGTTTCAAAATCCCCTAGTCATATATTGTTGATCAAGTGGAGCTTCCTCGAACCATGGGTGTTAATCTTCCGGCAGTAGATTCCCTATTTTTTACCATGGAAATGAAGTTGTTAATTTGTAGGTTTAATGGCTTTTGGCCAAAAACATAATTATTACATCAATGGATTTTCTCTACATGGACTACCAACTATGACTTATACCTATGTTTTGAAGGCTTCTTTATATTCCATTTTGACACTTAGAAGGATTATTATTTTGTTTTAAATGAAGGACCTTGGTTTTAGTGTAATTTCAGGTTGTTCATTACTCCATGGTTTCCATATTTCGATCCAATAAATATGGTGGTCAATTTTTTTTTTGGTATAGGTGAGACTCCCAAATCTCTCTCTTTCCCTTTGCATCGTGAGGTCCTAGAGGATATATGGAACTCCCTAGGAATTCAAAAAGAGGGATTCCAAAAGAACGTAACAATGTATCTACACTTTTGCTAGGATTTGTGTGGAGATTAACCTTAACAAACGACTACCTTTCCATATAAATTGAAAACAGAAAGATCTCTTAAGTGTCCCAAGTTGTTGATTACGAGAACATGAAATCGAGGTGTTGGAATTGTTTCCAAATTGGTCATTTACAAAACACATGTCCATAGACAAAAATGAACACAAAAAAAAAAAATCGTATAAGCCAAGGGGCTGGAAGTTCACATATCCACAACTTTCTGAAGATGAAGAGGAAGAAACTATGGATAATTCAACCAAAGAAGAAGAGATCTTTCAGGGGATTCATGCCACGACTACCGATTAAAGGTGGGTCTGATACAATAGTGATTCAGAAACAAGAAACATTATCTTCATTGCCTCAGTTCGAGGATGAATCACAGATTAAAAAACCTCCATGCTTAGGTTGAGGTAGCAAGTCCATGAAAAGAAAGGAAATAAAGGGAATATATATGACTCCTACATTATATGATTTTTCCCATTATTGTCATGAATTTTACTTTTAGTTAATTTTCTTTTTAGTTTCCAAATATAAATAATTTTCTTGTAAATATTGATTTTTGTTAGCTTTATCTTATTCCACACAAGGATTTCGGTAGATTTTTGAAAAATATACACAATATGTGTGTATATACCAAATGTATTTTCTTTTCAATATGAATAAAAATACCTATTTTTTTTAAGAAAAAAAATTATATATAAAACATTCTCGAGAAAATTTTTTATATAAAAATAATATAAATATAATACATATGTCTTGGGTTGTATTGTATATCTTTTATTTAATATAATTTTATATATAAAAATATAATGATTAATGAATAACTATTTTATGAGGAAATTTTAAGTTTATATTTAATTTTTTTTTGGAAAATATGATTAAGTAAAGTTTTTAATTTAAAAGGAAATAAATATTTAGAGATAAAATTTAATTTTAAAATGCTTATTTAAAATGATATTTCTCTTTTAAACCAAAAATATCGTAATGTTTTTGAGCTTTAGCTTGGTAAGTTTTATGGAGCTACTTAAACTATTATTGGGCTATTGATAGATTTTAAGTTATATGAAAATAGAATTCTTGCTTTTACTTCAACTAATCAAATTAATTATGATAAAGTTTTAGATTTTTTTTATATTTAATTAGCTTTTCCATCGAAAAAGTTTTAGATATTTTTATATTTAATTAACTTTTCCATCAAACTAAATTCGAGTTTCAAATAAAACCCACTTTATTATAGTTTTACAAAATCATGTAATCATTAATATTAATTATAAGGAAAATGCTTATAAAAACTCAAAAACCCTTTAATAATTAAGAATCTCTCAACCAAGTCCCACATTTGAATAGAGAACAATGGCTCTTTCATTCCACTAAAACATTTGTAGCTGACCATAAGTTTAGTCTAGTATTAATGATCAAATAATATGATCTAAATTTTGTATCCATACTAAATTCAAGTAACATTAAATACATAATTCCATGCCTAATGAGATTCTTTTGACCTAGGAGATGAGTAAGGGAGTAAATGGCTTTGATACGATGGTTGACATCCTATAATAATTATATTTAGAAGGAATGTTATAAAATTTTAAATAATTATATTTTAAATTTAAATTTATTAAATAAATATTTTTTTAATTGTGATGGGAATATTTGATTAAATTAAAACTTGTACTTCAATTGCGACCTGTATAACAAGTATAATAAAAATATTTTAAGGCTAGCAATACTTGTAACCAAGTATGATGGTATTTATCCTTAATATCTATTAGTCATTTTACTATCTTAAAGGACACAGTTTTTTGTTGGAAACAATCTTAATACTAAGAGGGGTGGGGTGAATCAGTATTAAGGCTAATTCAAAAAAAAATTCCAATCTATATTTAACATTTAAACTTGGCATCCATTCATGTGAGAATCAATAAACTATCATGTGCAACAACATAAATCATCACATGAACACAATCACTCTGAGAAGAATACACATTGGACACAGAGTTTTAACTTGAAAATCCATCTGGGAGAAAAAACCGCCAAGCTTGTTTTTGTTATTGATGTAAAAATAAGAGCACCTACTCTATTACATCAATCTATTTGTGACTCACTACTCACAAGAAGTACCAACTCGCTTTGATTGTTTGCTAGCACCCACTAGCAAGAAGGACCAACTCCATCCTTTTTGTAGACACATGATCAACTTACCAAAAGCATCATGTGAAACACCAACTTGCAGCTTCTTGGATTTATGCACGCACCAACTTGGAGGAGGCACCAACCCCCAAGATTTCTTCAAATACCCACTAATATGGAAGCACCAACTTCCTATATGCAGGCTCCAGCCCACACTCAGTAAGGAACTCTTATTTTTCATTGTAATTGGCATCTACTCTTCCTTATATCAACTTTTTTCTCCTTTGTAGCCTTTATTCTACTCAGCCCACGCAACATTATGTCCTATGCTCACTCTGCAACAACCCACTATTCTCAAACCTCTACACTCAACAACATACACTCAGCTCTCATCCTCTTCCTTATAACACAAGCTCACTCAGCACCTTCTCTGCAGCCCTCACACAAAGAGCTTTCTTCTCTCAACCCTCTTCTTTAGCACAGGAACACATGGCCTCTCATCCATAGTGCACTCACAAAGAGCTCTCCACTCATCTCACTCAATAATGCTACATTCCCCCATTTTCTCAATTTAAATGATGAGTTTTGTTTTTTTTATGCACACTAGTTGATGTTGTCTCTGTTGTCAATCACACTATGTCCAAGAGCGTATTAATCATGGATCTCCATGCTAAATATCTTAGTTCTGCCTAATCAATATCATCATGTTGTTGCATTGAAATTACTTGGAAATTGTAGTTGAATTAATTCAAGGAATATGCTTCTGAGTGATCTCCCATACTGAGAATTAAATCTCAGTCAAACTGCAGACTCAAGGATTTCTTCCATTAAACTATGCCCGCACACACAACATGCCTCTTTATTCCACTTATGATTTCCATTTAATTCCTCCTTGCGTGATGGACACTCAGGTACGGAAAATTTGATTGGAACTATTTTCATTAAGAAATCCTACACGTTGTGGTCCTTGCGGCCATGATCCAGTGATATCTGTCATCAATATTGACTTCATTACCTCAACTTGTGCATTCAGGCTACTATAGGCTCATTTTCATGCTTAGTGGCACTAATCTCTTCACCAACTGTCAACTCATCAATTCCTGCATGACCAAATTATGAAAAATGACCAGTTTGGCACATCTGCCAAATATGGTGGAACCCTGGAAAAATATTTGTTGACCAGTTCATCCAAATCCCAAAGGATTTTTCTCATTAAAAGTGCTTCCAAATATAACTCCACGACTCTTTTTTATGATAGCTTAAAATGTTTCCAATTTCGCAATTCCAACCTTAGCTCCTTTTTTTATTGAAGTGGACATTGGTGGCCACCCACCTATTCCACTTGGAACCCCACCATTGTTTCTTTCAATTTTCCAGTCTCCTTAACTGTAGCACAATTTACTATTTTTAGCAGTTTTTCAGGTCGTGAACTTTTGGAATCTTTTTGAGGCCCTAAACGATGTTTGTTTTGGAGAATGGGAAAACGTAAGCCTTTGACTTGCATTTGAATTCCTCAAATATATATTTTTAAAGAGGTATCATTCATGTCAAACCAAGATCGTATGCCATAGTTACAACCCCGGAAAGTTGACGTACGAATTTACCCCAATGGGGCTGACAGTTGTGGAAATTCATCTCCTAGGGTTAGGTTTTTGGATTTTTTAGGGTATTCCATTGTTTCTCAATAATAAATAGGCCTTTGAGCCTCATTGTAACAATGTTCAGAGGAATGTAGCCACCATGTCTCTTCTCAGAGATAAGCTACCATCGCTCGAGCTAGTTTATTTACATTCTATATGTAAGCATATTTCAATTCTTTGATATTAATGAAATAAAGTTTTATTTCTGCTAGATCTCTATGTTTTTTTTTATATATGTATTATATTGTGTTCATGTATAAGTCCAATCAGTGGTATCAGAGTAGTCTACTCTTTCTCTGTTTTTATTTTCATGTTCACAATGAGGTCAAGGTATAAGGAGTTAGGTATCGAATTGGTTGAACCTTTGCAAGACTAGCCTTGCAAACCTCAATGGCCTCCCATGATGAAAGAAAAGAAAGATGAGGGAGTAGGAGATCCTTTCAAAATATTGCTCGAACAATCCCTAGAGCGAAAAAGGAACATGATGATGGAAAATTTTGCCCAGATCCTTTGGTGGATGCCCATAGGTGACACATCTTCATTCAGAAGGCACTCTCGAGGCACCACTCCCTTTAAGGTACAAGTCAACTTTGACATTCCCACATTTGAAGGCCAGATAAATGTAGATGCCATAGATAAATGGGTAAATCTGTTAGAAGGATATTTTTCAATTCATGATTTTTCCAATAGGAAAAGATTACATTTTCACTCTTAAAATCCACCCCCAAGTCAAGGATTGGTTGGAAACCTACTATGAGCGGATGGACGAGAGGGAACCCTCACTGTTCTCAGCCGCACCCACTTGTAATTCTTTCTGAGGTGTCATCAAGGAATAGGACTACCCTATCGGGAGCTATGATGACAAGTACATACCATGGACTACATTTTGGTAGCAGACGCATCAATATGTGCATGAGATGACAAATATTTTCCATATTTTTCATGCAAAGCTAGGTATCAAATATTCTAAGAAACATTTGGTGCTCAAGTATGCAGTTTTTTGCACAAATACATTCCATAGGAGATGGATTTCCTATATATCTCCTCTCTTTGTGAAGCATATCGATATGCTTCCAAGATTGAGCATAAATTCAAGTTGAAGAAGCGATAATTTAGATATACAAACACAAAGTAGAGAAAAGGCGCCCCTAATTCATAGAGAAAATGACAAATATATGTCTGGACCCCCAAGGGAAACTCCTCAAAGACACAATAAAAGGGTGGGGAAGGCAAAGAAGGACACTAACAAGTGGTGTGACTTCCATAAAACTCCCACTCACAACATGAATGAATGTCGCATAAAGAAGACACTAGTGGTCAAGCTAAAAGACTTAGAGACAGATGCATGCTCTGATTCTGAGTCAGAACTCAACAAGGGAACCGAGAATGGTAAGAAGGTCATTGATGCAGAACCCATTGCCATGGTAGCCACCACCAAGCTCCAAAAATTGGAACCTAAATATCCATAGGAGGGGGAGCACCTCTTTCACTCATAAATGTGGGTGAAGGGTTCACCGCTACAATTCATTGTCGACAACGGGAGCCAAAATAACCTCATTTCAGGAGAGTTCATGAAGCAATTGGGCCTACGGACCACACCACGCCTACAGTCATACGCCATCGGGTGGCTTCACCAAGGATGATATATTTGCGTCAACCAGCAGTCCCACCTTCCCTATATCATCAAACCCTTCAGGGATGAGGTATTGTGTGATGTTTCTCCTCTTGAATTTTGTGATGTATTATTAGGCCAACCATACTTGTGTAAGTGCCATTCCATGTATGATTCAAGGCCTAGAACTATTATTATCTTTTTTGATGATAATTTATATATGATACCAGAGGTAGCCCCGCCTGCCACCATCTCTTTGATCTCTGCTAAGCAATGCAGTAAAATCATCTCCCGGACCCGGAAATTTGTTTCCTTTCTGATTCACTCTCAAATTAAGGGGAATATTGTGCCCACATCCATGGTCCCTGGTAATGGTTAATCCACATAGCAGAATCAGGTGAATAAGGTTATGGAAGAATACAGGGACACCTTCTCCCCACCCACATGGGTACCCTTGCACTATCAGGTCAAGCATGCGATCAATATAACTTCCAAAGCACCTCTATCCAATGACCCAATCTATCATCACTCCATTCTATAAATTGAAGAGATCAAGTGGAAAATATAGGACTTCCTACAAAAATGGAACATCCGACCAAGTTCCTCGTCATATGGGAGCTCGATTGTACTTGTACAGAAGAAGGATGGGACATGGAGGATTTTCATTTATTATCAAGCACTAAACAAAATTAATGTCAAGAACAGGTATCCAATCCCATAGATTGGTGAGCTTCTAGACCAACTCAAGGGGGCCAAGTATTTCAGCAACATCGATATGAATTTTTTCTATCACCAGGTTCTAATAGATCCCACAGATGTATGGAAGACTTCCATCGGCAACACAAACTATGTGCCAACTTAGATATATGCAGCTTTGGCATGAGCTATGTCTAATATCTGGGTTACATGATAGATGAGCGAGGCATGCATTTTTATCCAACTAAGATCCAAGGCATTTGGGATTGGCTAGCCCCGACTATTCTAACAGAGCTTCGCAGCTTTTTGGGCCTTGCAATTTTTTATCAAAGGTTCATGTTAGAATTAATTAGGGTAATTTTGAGGTCTAAAATGGGCCACCTAAGTAAATTATAAAATAATAGTGGAAATAACAAAATAATATTACATTACATCATCAAATTTTAGAGGGAAGAAAAGAAAAAACTATTTTTTCAACTCATATTTTCAACTTATCTCTCTATGGGTTTACTCGAATTTTGAGTGGAAATATTCATCGGATGCAGAATTGATTCTCCATCCAAGGAGTACCCATGTTGCATACTTCCGATGGGTCCTACTACACGAAAAATGAGAAATACATAAAAAAACGTGATTACAATCACGCTTTTTATGTATTTCTCATTTTTCGTGTAGAAGAGTTCATCGAAAGTATGCAACATGGGTACTCCTTGGATGAGGAATTAAATTCCGCATCCAATGAGTACTCCCGCTTGAAATTTGAGTAAAAATTTTGGGAGATAAGTTTAAAATACGAGTTGAAAAAGTAGTTTTATTATTTTATTATTTTTTAATATTTTTACTTTTTTACTCCAAAAATAGTGAATCATCCATTATGGACGACATCATCATCTAAGGTTGTGGAGGCGGCGTAGTGGTAAAGTCGGCCTCGTAATGACGGACCGGTCTTGTGTTCGATCCCGAGCAAGGTCGTAGCTCGTCGTGCGAGTAGTTAGTCTAAACCGGGCCAAGCCCACTACCTTTTTCATTGGATAATATGGAAAGAGCGCAACAGTAGAATCTTCAAGAACCATAGCTCTAAGCTAGACACCCTATGGTTTCAACTCAAACAGTACCTACAAGAAACTCTAGCATTAAGGCAATGGCATGAATCGGAAATGCCTACGTCCCCCCAAGAGCACCTCATAATGCAAAATTGGAACCTGAACATTGCCTCCTCGGCTCAAGGAAGTCATAATCCCTCCACTCACAAGGACTCTCCGCTGTGCTGGTCACCTCCTCACCCTCCCTCTTTCAAATTGAATTTCGATGGAGCGGCCAAGGGTAATCCGGGGCCGGCTGGATTTGGGGGAATTTTCAGAACTTCGGAGGGGTCTCCCTTGCATATATACCATGGAGAAATAGGCAGGGACACCAACAATGCCGCAGAATTGGAAGGCCTATGGACAGGTTTATGTATTGCTGAAGATGAGAATTTATTCCCTCTAGACATAGAAGGGGATTCTCAAATTTTAATTGATGCAGCCATTCGAATCCAATCTGGAACCACAGCTGTCAAGATTGAAACAAGTTGGAGGTTATTGGGCAGACTAGAACAAATCGAAGGCTGGCTCAGGACTCCCAGAAGTGTCAATTTCAAGCATGTTAGACGCACTGCAAATAAGGTTGCAGACAGATTGGCTAATCAAGGGGCTAATCAGCAGTTCCCTTTCTACTCTGGACCCTTAAACAGATCCAATGACCCTCAACTACAAAAATACTGCACACTTCTGGTGCAACAAGATCTCTCGTCCCCGGATGTGGGTGTACGTAATCAGGTGTAATTCGCAGATGGGGAGGTGGCCGGGCACGTGGTTCACCACCACCGCCAGTCCTCTGCATTCAAAGCGAAAGCTCATCACGCAGGCTTCAAAAGTTAATGCGGTTTCAATGCAATTCATTTCGCCTCGTTTTCTTGCCCTCCTCGGCGCTATGGAACCCATTCCATTGATCCACAGCGTTTTACCTCTGAGCTCTTGCTGTTCGCAGGTCGTTTCAGAGCCCTGCCTGCGCACCAGCACAGGGAAACGGTGTTGTTTGCATTGCTGTCAACAACTTTCTCTGGGTTTTCACGTCTCCTCTGGACCATTTTGCTATTACAGTGGCTTCTCCTTTGCCTGCAGTCGCCCTCAGAACCCGTTCACTATCCCTCCAGTGTTTCTCCACCCTGCCAGGTTCACTATGCCTCGCCTGAGACCTAGGATGACCAGCAGGCACGGCTCCTCTCGAGGGCATGTCATTAGACCGCCAGTGTCTCCTTCCTCAGCCTCCTCGTCGGACTTTTCTGATCCTGGAGATGGGCGCAATGTTGTTTACAGACGTGGACGTGGTCGTGGACGTGGGGCGCAAATACGCCTCTCCTCCAATGTTCACTCTCACTCCGCCCGTTTCATCTACCCCTGCTCCCTCAATCATCATGAGTTTATTGCCGCGGTTTCCATCACTCTGAGGCCTAATCCCGTCGCTCAGTCTTTGCTCTCTGACCCTAATTCGAATGCTCAAGCTCTGCCCTCTGGAATTGTCCCTGCTCCTGAGGATGAGGTTCTGTTTTGTCCTCCCGACGTCAGTATGCCAAGCGCTCCGGAAGCTTTCACCACTCAGTTCGTGTCTTAGAAGGCAGAGCCCAGCGCTCCTTCAGGCAGCGGTTTCCCTGACAAAGTTCCTCTTCCTCCTGATGACGAGGAATTCAACCCATACGCTTGCCCTGTGGTGGAAGAAGCGCCCTCGCCTAACGAAGCTTAATGGATTCTGCTCGACAGTTTTGGTCTACAGGTATCAAGAAGGGGTTAAACCTCCTTCTTCCTCTCAGTTTTTTGCAGGTTATTGACTGTCATTCTCCATCGACTTATCACTGGCCTCCCAGATACAGGTTTCTTACTAGGATTATATATGTAACTGTCCTCAGGACAGCGTTTCATGGCCATACTAAAATTACTTGTAATTTTTGTTTCTGGTTTTGTCTGTTGTGGTCTTATAAGTCGAAAATTGTCCTCCATTTCAGTAGACACAACAGACACAAGAATCATTGGTATAACAGTCGGACAAGGTCCTGGTCTTCAGTGTTTTTGATAGTCTGTAATCAGTCGTTGGTTTTAAGTGTCAATGTGGGAGTGTGGCTAGAATGCTATCTTTGACTAAACACATAGGAGGCCTTTGCCTAGTTATGATACTTTGTATATAATATAAATGAGCTTATTCGGAGAAAAAAACATCATCATCTTGTCTCCTATTGGTTATTATAAAGTTTATTTTGGTTGTACATTTTTTTAGGAGGCCCATTTTAGACCTCAAAATTTCTCTAATGCTCCCATATCACTTGGCCTTTGAGTCATATTACCAAGGGTGAATCAAAAGCAAAGTTTTCCAAGTTTGAGTCCCAAAAGAAGGCATTCGTTGAGTTGATGTGACGCCTCTGCTCCACACCATTACTCACATTTCCAGACCTGCAACAACAATTTTAAATTTATATAGATGCCTCCAACTATGCTATTGTTGGAGTCCTCACCCAACACAGGCATCGAGAGCTCTATCATAGTGAGACACATTCCGATACAATTCAGAAGTACCCCACCTATGATAAAGAGATGTATTCCATCATGCAGGATTTTTGGCAATGGAAACATTACATTCTGGGTAAGGAGACGATTATCCACACCGATCACCATCCTCTCTAGTTTTTTAAAGACACAAGGGAATTTGCAAAACGATCGCCAATAGAAGTGGTCTACATATCTGCAACAATTCCACTTAAACAGTAAATAACATAAGGGAAACATCAATCATCTTACAGATTGCCTCAGTCGACCCCCGTTTGCAACACTGACTACTATTCTCAACTTTTTTGACCATGAGACCTTTGGATGGATGAAACTATACAAAAATGATCCATAGTTCACCTCCACATACGAGATGCTAGTAGATGGCAAGCAAGTTCCTGATTTCCACCTCCATGATGCATTATTATTCTACCTAGGCCATGTTTGTTCTCCTTCAAAAGCAAGCGTGCCAAGATGATTTGGGAGTACAGTCAGGTTTTAGGACACTTTGTTGTGGAGAAAAATGTGGTTGTACTATAAAAGTAATTTTATTGGCCAAAAATCTGACAGGATGTTGGGAAATATATCATATCCTGTACTTCCTGTGCCATCGACAAGCCAACCATCAAGTAGCAAGGAGCGTACACTCTTTTCCCTACTCCCAACTATTCTTGGGAATCCATCTCCATGGACTATATGTCTAGCCTCCCTTCTACTAAGCATGGTAATAACTATGTCTTTTTGGTCATGGACGGATTTTTTAAGATGGCTATATTGGCGGTGTGTAAGAAGTGTATCACAGCAGAGGACACTACCAAACTCTTCTTTGAATGAGTTCGGGTATATTTTTGGATCCCACGGACCATTATATCAGATTGGGATAGCAGTTTCCTCACCACATTATGGTCAAGCCTTTGGACACTTTTGGATGCCAAGCTCACCAATTCAATTTAATTCCATCCTCAGACTGATGGCCAGACAAAGGTTGTCAACATGATGATAGTGCACATACTCTGCATGTACAACTCTAAGCATCCATGAACCTAGGATGAGAGCCTTCCCTATGTGAAACATAGTTATAAAAAAACTCTCCATAGCTCGACTGGTCATATTCCCTTTCAAGTGGGTCTAGGATTTCAACCATTGTGTCTGATTGATGTTTTCATGCCTCATGCGACTACACAGACAGAATACACACATGTATTGTATAAGGTTAATCAAGAAACGATATTTATTGAACACATCCAACACATCCGCCAATAGGTTCATGACATCTTGGATAAGTCCAATTCCAAGTACAAGTAGCAACATGATCAACATTGGGTACCACACAACTTCTAGGTGGGCGAAAAAGTTTGGTTTCACTTGTAGGAATAATGCTTTACCGGAGCCCATCGGAAGTTCATACCACTTTGATATGGGCCTTACACCATCACCAAGGATATGGGAGACAATTATTTTGAGCTCAACGCTCCCCCATTCCTTGGACTGCACCCATTGTTCAATGTGGACCACCTTCAGCCATACTTTCCACCATTACTGGAAACATCATACATTACAAAAAAATTCACACCAACAGAGATAAACCCCAACTACATGGAACAGGCCACAACTGATGGAATCATGGACATGAATCAAAGAACACTCATGAAAAAAATATTCAAGTTGTATCATGTTATCAAAGGGATGAGCCAACTCTACACCAAGGCAAGTGGCTCACTGAGGACCAAATCATGGATGTTTGCCCATCTCATCAGAGCACACGACACAATGGAACCTTACTTCCTAGAGGAAAGTTTATCAGTCTCAGTGAGATATTGAGTGACACCACTATTCCCACTTAGTCCCCCACCATTATTTCTTTCAATTTTTTAATTTTCTTAATTGTGCTTTAATTTACTATTTTTAGCGATTTTAGGGTCCTCGACTTCAGGAGAAATTTGTTTGAGGCTCTAAACACATTTTTTTTGGAAACGGGGAAAATTTTGTGAAATTGTATTCCTCGGAAGATATTTAGAACAAGGTATCATGCGCGTCAAATAGAGATTGTATGCCAAAGTTAGAGCCAGGAAGTTGACTGTTGCCAATTGTTTGGTCAATTTAGTGTATCCTAAATTGCTACATTAATTTGTCAATCCGGGATTCGTAAGCTGACGAAGTGTGGCGCACTATATGTGCAAGATAACCTATCTCTTACTTTTTGTCGTTTTTGGTTTTTTTCTTTTTATCTTGGTTGGTTTCTTAATGTGAGATGGAAATTCTAAAAGACAAATATGGATATAAATGTTCAAGGCAATGATGTCCTTTATAATGATTTCCCAAACTTCAAACTTAAAAAGGATTTTAAAACATACAATGACAAAACTAATTCCTAAAAGAAAATGAAAATGAGCCACTATACTAGTCAAACAAACAGTGAACTATTGATCATGAAACCCATTACCCTTGCTGCTGTCTAAACACAGAAGAAACTGTACTCAAAGAAATCCAAAGATTTGCAAGTAAAGTAAAGCTAAAATCAAATTACATCAATTCATATTCTGACCCCTCACCATTAGTCTCGCTATGGCTTTCGGAGGTAATCATAAACAACTTGAGCAATCTGATATCTGATTTGCAGAAAGAAAATGAACTAATATCAAACTACACACTCATACTTCAATCCCTCACCATTAGTCTCGCTATGTCTTTCGGAGGTAACTGATAATGAAATGAGCAATTTAATATCTAACTTGTAGAAAAATAAACTAACATCAAACTACACATTCATACTGCAATCCCTCACCATTAGTCTCGCTATGGCTTTCAGAGGTAACTGATAATGAAATGAGCAATTTAATATCTAACTTGCAGAAAAATAAACTAACATCAAACTACACATTCATACTACAATCCCTCACCATTAGTCTCGCTATGGCTTTCGGAGGTAACTGATAATGACATGAGCAGTTTAATATCTAACTAACTAGTAAAGAAAATGTACAAAACTGAAATGAATAAAACAGTGCTGGAATTAAAAAAAAACTAAGAAAAAGAAATCAGCAGAAGGACAAGATTGATTCCATGTCATTAATCATTTTAAACTATGTGAAAATGCCCGGGCTGCCTACTATAATCTCGAACAAAACACTGATCAGTTAACAACAGTATAAAGTATGAAAAATTATGAACAGAAACAAAACATTAATACCATAAGAAATGTAATATATACACGTGAATGACTATGGCACAATGAACGTAAGGAAATGAAGCATGAAACTATACAATAATACACAAAACCTCGGCGTGTGTAGGGGCCCTCTGCACAATCCTCGGGAAGCAGCTATCAAACACGAATTATGCTTTTGAACAGAGTCTTCTCATATATTTAAAATGCAGTCATAACAAAGAAATAATGTCACGACACAGTGGGCTTTCTATCCAGCAAATTACATTACAGCAGCTAACTACTATGCGTATGAGAACGCATTATTTATAACAGAGGAAGTCATAACTAATTTCCTACATTCTGCGTTGATACAAGACACGTGAACCACCACGTCCAGAAATCTAGCATCATGGCTACCGTGAAGATTAAATCTATGGAGAGTGGTCATTGGATTCAGATTATGGAGATGTTTACAGGTGTTGATATGTCTCCCGTGATTTAGAAACGGCCACGCAAATCTTCACGTGATGAAAAACAGAGTTCTGTCACCGTGGGACTCTACGGTTGACCACCACTTGGCTACCTTTGACCACAGCCTTCTTAGGTGAATTCGACTGAGCCAATAGGACTCGATCCATGTCCATGTCATTTCCAACTTGCCCATGTGGCTCAATTTGCATGAAGACACCTGCAATATAGACTTTAACAAAATGGCTGCGGAAAGTTGCAGCAGCTGCGGAAAGTGACAAGATTCCGCAGCTTATTGAGCAAAAATCTAATTCAAACAACAGACACAAAACATAGTTAAAAACCACTTTAAATGCTCTTTTATAATTAATATGCAATGATATTGATGACTTAGAAGGTCCAGGTGAATGGAAAAGGTCTAGAAAGGTGTATAAGAAAGATGCAAGTTTGGGACTCAACATACCCCCACTGTGAAGGTGTTGCATGTCCCCATGCAACCAAAATTTTGATCATCCTTCTTCAATTCATATGCCTTGACACCTCTGCCAGTACATCCAGTCCTCTTCTCCTCTTCCTTGGTGCTGCTAACATCCTGGGCTTCTTCGTCAAGCATCTGTATTTGAGATTAATTAGTGCTCTACTTATCTTCTGGCATTTCTTCTTCAGTTTCCTGTTCTTTTTTTTCCACAATCCCAGATGTAGCATGGTATTGTCATGAATGATCTTGTCCAATTTTCTTTGTTCCTTTAATGCTTCATTTTCATTTTTAATGTGTCTATTTAAAACCTCCAACTCAAAGACTTCTTGTTTCAATGATTGGACTAGAGCTTCTTGTGCTGTGTGAGGCTGAGTGGATGAAGTGCTGGGACCCGTGGCTGTTCTTTCCAAGGATTCTATGTAATCATACACCTCTTGCTGCTTTGGATCTATCTCGGGTGTCGTTTTCCTTGGGCTGTCCCCAAAATACTGTGGAGGAGAATTGACTTCAAAATCTGGCTGAAAAGGACTCATGTCAACATCTTGAGGACTAGTTTCAACATTTGGCTGAGAATGAGGTGAACTATGGCCAGCTGGAGTTTGTTCAGGTGTTTCTTCTCCCAAATCAATAAAATGGGGTCCTTTCGTTTGTGCTTTCCTCCACTTTCCTTTAAGCCTGGAGCTTCTTCTTACACACTGTGGACTACTGTCTTTTTGCTTTTGTTTTTCTTTACCTTTCTTTTTGGCCATGGCTGACTGATCCTGAAGGTGAACTAGTCTCTCAGACAATATTTGATGGCCTTCTTCTGAAGAAGGGGTTTGATGCACAACCTCAATGATTTTTCCCTCCTCAGTCTTTTCTTTCCCTCTTTTAGACAGTCTTTCTTCTCTACTAGTTCTTTCAATTGTGTTAGTAGGAGTGCTTTGAGTTTTATCATTTGTTCTCTTTCTTCTACTTCTTTTTGGTGTACTGCCTTCAGGGGTTTCTTGGGGTTCTTAAAAGAAATTTTTAATTAAAAATTTCTACCAGGTGTCCTTTTTCTCCTTTAATTGTTTTTCGATGAAGATTTTCACGAGACCATGGTGATATAAATGTGGTTCTACGTCCCCCAGATGCTTTTGGACGGTTATAGACATCTTTTTCAAACTATTTAATAAAAAGTATGGCAGATTGAGGGCCTGGTTGTCTAGGAAATTCATCAACAATCGGGTGTGATACATATACATTGATCCAAAATGTCCCTCACATGTAATAAACTTTTGAATAATCAACAGTAAACTGGCCCACTCTTCTTTTAAAGCATGAACAGGAATTCCCTTTTTGAAAATGGTGACATCCATACCTGGGTTACGTAGGATCACTCTCCAGGCTTCCTCACCAATGCTCTTGTTCTTGAACCAGCGTTCACCTTCTTGAGGGAGTTCTGTAGCAGCTGCTATGGATGCCTCAGTCACTGTAAATTTGAGGTCCCCAATTTCCACCTCCAGACCGTTGAAAGACCTTGCAAAAGCTTTTGTTACCTCCTTATTGTAGCCTTTAAACTTTTGAATAAACCGAAGCCATTTTGTCTTTTTCAATATGTCTTTGACTTGCGGGTATCCTTCCATAAATTTGGGTCCCTCTGGTTCTGCCCTCAACAACCGACCCATCCTTCCTTCTGTTCTTTAAAACTCGTCTACGTGAGGAGGGTTTAGCGGAGGTAAGACGGCTGAATTAGCGGAAATGAACAGGGTTTATGAAGGAGACCAGTGACTGTAAGCGGATATCAGAGAATAGGTACACGGAATGAAGCGGAACAGAGAACAAAATGGGGTGAAGGCTTATGTGAGCACGATGGAAATGCAGCCGTGAGATCAATAGAACAGTAGGGGGAGTAAAACGCATCCGACAATATTTAAAATTGGGTGGCTGCAGAGTAGATGCAAGCACGTTTATGAAACGGCTACGGATTTTGTGCGGCTAAGAGAAGCCGTAGTCAAATCAACCACGTTCCTTAATTACAGGTGGAGTATCAACGTATAGCCGAACACTAGTGAAGATCGGAGGCTTGATTATGAGGCCATTTAGAAATGAATGCAAGGATTGTGGGGGAATCGTATAGAGATCGTGGGATGGCTACGGAGTTATCAACGCAATCATTGCATATAATGGAGCTATGGTTTATAACTATGTAAAAATGTGCTTGAATGCCATTTGAAATATATTTTTACTCATACCTTGGAATTCTTTCCATTTTTCATTGGTCTTCAATCAGTTGCTCCTCATTGATGTCTTTGAATGCCCCATGTCTTCATAATATGTCTTCATACCTGCATTTGATTTCATGATTGTTGAACTAACATCTGACTGTGAATTTTTGAAAAACAAAGTGGTAGCTGCAGAAACTGCTTCTGGCTGCAGAAACTGGTGTCAGCTGCGGAAACTGACACATAAATTATTTGGGTGAATGGAAATAGATGGATGATAACTGACTGAAAAAAAATGGTCATGAAAGAAAATTTTTATTGGTGAAATGAAATGAAATAGATGAAATGAAGTGAAATGAAATGAAGTGGAGTGGAATGAAGTGGAATGAAGTGGAATGGAATGGAGTGGGTTGTCATAAAACTTGTGAAATGAGAGAGAGAATTTTTTTTTTGGAAAATATAGGGTGTCAGGTGTTCCTGATTTTCACCCTACATTTTCTGTATAAGACTGCCAATCAATGATTGGTTTTCAGGCTTATACTATCTTCTTCTTTTCTTTTCTTTTTTCTTTTTTTTTGAAACTGAAAAGAACAAAGGCTAGGCTGGTGTAGAAGAAGGATTCTTCTTCACCAGCCTTATTGCAGAATTATCTTGAAACATTTTGACAAATTCCTCTTTTGAGAGTGGCTTATGATAGATTTTTAATCTGTGGCCATTCACAATAAGAGGAGTTTGAAATTCATCAATGGTCTTGATTCTTACCGCTCCATTGCTAAATATCTTGTCAATCTCATATGGCCCAAGCCAATGAGTCTGAAATTTTCCTTTAAAATATTTAAACTTGGAATCAAATAACAATGCCCAATCTCCTTCTTGAAACTTCTTCTCTTTGATGTACTTGTCATGCCATTTAGCTCTTTGATATTGAACTAGATCAGTTCTTAGAATTACCTCTTGTCTGATCTCATCTAGCTCATTCAACTGCTCCATTCTATGCTTTTGGGCTTCTGATAGATCCATCCCCAACTGAACTGCCATCTTGAAGGTTTTGACTTGGAACTCAATGGGGAGCAGGACTTCTTTCCCATAAACAAGTTCATAGGGAGAATGTTCTGTTGTATTTCTCCATGTAGTTCTGTAGGCCCACAAGGCTTCAGGAAGCCTTTCTGCCCAATCTCTTCTGTGTAGATGAACAGTTTTGGTGATGATACTTTCGAGAACTTTGTTTGTAGACTCCACTTGACCATTTGCTTGCGGATGGTAAGGAGTAGATCTTCTGTGCTTGATTTTGTATTCTTCCATCAACTTTTCCACCAGGTTGGATGTGAATTGGCTTCCCTGATCTGTCACAATTTCTCTTGGAACACCAAAGCGAGTAAAAATATCCTCATAAAGAAAATTAACAACTGAATTTTCAGTAGCAGACACTAATGCTTTGGCTTCTACCCATTTAGTAACATAATCAGTACAAACTAGTATATACTTCTTTTGCTTAGATGGTGGATTAATAGGTCCAAAGAAATCTAAAGCCCATTTTTCAAAGAGTTCGGTAATTACTGCATGGTTTCAATATTTCATTTGAAGAGGTAGGTTTCTATATTTGGCCATTTACAATCACACCTTTTGAAGCATATTGTTTGCCACATCTTTTATAAAAGTATCCTTATCTTAGAGGAATTTGTATAAAGGCATGCTTTTTTATCAGCAAGTGTCTGACATGGTTCATGGCAACCCTGGGAGGATATCTGAGGCATTTCTGAGTCTAGGACACATCTTCTGATCACAAGATCTGGCCCTGTTTTAAACAATTCGTTAGAAATCCATGAATATTTTGAACTCTCTTGAATAATCTTTCTTTTTTCACTTGGAAATAAATGTGGAGGCAGTTTCCCTGTAACCAAATAGTTAACAATATCTGCATACCAAGGAGTCTTAATAGTTACTGCAAACAAGTATTCATCAGGAAACTTATCCTCTACAGGAGAATCTTCTTTAGTATTCTGAATCCTAGACAAGAAATCAGCTACTGTATTCTGTTTTCCTGGTCTATCCAACACGGTAATATTGAATTCTTGCAAAAGTAAAAGCCATCTTGTCACTCTGCCATTAGTAACAGGTTTGTTCATTAAATATCTAATTGCAGAATGGTCAGTATGAATAAAATTTTCATAGCCTGTTATGTAATGTCTAAACTTATTAATTGCATGAACAACAGCTAAAAACTATTTTTCAGTCACAGTATAGTTCAACTCTGTGGGAGTCAAATTTTTACTGGTGTAATAAATGGCATAAGGAATTAAATCTTTTTGACCCAACACAGCTCCAAGAGCTGTATCTGAAGCATCTGTAGAAATATGGAAAGGAAGTTTCCAATTTGGTCCTCTTAAGATAGGTGCTTCAGATATTCTTATTTTCAAAGTTTCAAAAGCTGATTGACAATCAGGATCCCATTTAAATTCACAGTCTTTTGTAAGCAATTTGAAGAGTGGAGATGCTATTTTAGTGAATTTTTCTATAAATCTTCTATAGTAACCATTAAATCCTAGAAAACTTCTAACATCTCTTTGACAATTTGGAATAGGCAACTTGGAGATGACTTCAACTTTTGATCTATCAACTTTAATCCCATCTCCTGAAATATGATGCCCCAAAACAATACCTTCAATAAACATCATAAAGCATTTTTCATGGCTTAATGAAAGGTTTGTTTCTTTACATCTTATAAGGACTTTTTCCAAATTTTCTAATGCCTCTTCAAATGAATTAACATAAACTGTAAAATCATCCATATAAACCTCTACACAATCATGGATTAGATCAGAAAAAATTCCTAGTACTGCTCTTTGGAATGTTGCTGGTGCATTACATAACCCAAAAGGAAGCACTCGGTAGGCAAAAGTTCCCCATGGACAAGTAAATGTGGTCTTATCTTGTTCTTCAGGTGCTACCTGAATTTGATTATAGCCACTAAAACCATCCAAAAATGAAAAGTACTTTTTACCTGCTAATGTGTCTAATACCTGATCGATAAAAGGCAAAGGAAAGTGATCCTTCAAATTTGCTTTGTTCAATTCCCTGTAATCAATGCATACCCTCCATTTACCATTCTTTTTAGGTACTATAACCAAAGGAGAAACCCATCAGCTATCTGAAATTGGATAAATGAAGTTTACATTGAGTAGTTTTTGGAGCTCTTCTTTCACTATCTCCCTAAGATTTGGATTCATCCTTCTTTGAGGTTGTCTGATTGGTCTACTGTTTTCCTCAATATATATATGATGGATGCAAGTCTTAGTATCAATACCTTTCATGTCAGTATACTCCCATGCAATTGCAGTAGAATGTTTTTGCAAGATTTTGGTTATTTCTTCTTGTTGTGACTTTTCCAAATGTTTGTTGATATTCAATGTTTTTCCTGGAAAAATCTCAATGGTAGAACTACCAAAATCTTCCATAGAGTAAAGAGACATTTGTCTTGATGATAAATATTCAATGTTAGATTCCAACTGAAATTGTGTGGGGTCATATTCTGAAGATGTCTCAAAATTCTCTAATGTGTTCAGAATTTGACTATCCTCACTGATTTCAGAAATGGTAAAGAGAGGTTGTATAGTGTCCTCATCATCAACCCATTCATTGTCTCCTACTTCTATGATTGCTTTTGCTGGAGGATACAAATTGAATTTCTTTGTCGAATTACCATTAGAAATGTACATATCCCCAGATCTACAACTAATGAAAGCATCATTTGTGGCTAGCCAAGGTCTTCCTAAGATAAGTGGGTGCCCTCCTAGATTACTCTTGGGAGTCAAAATCATAAAATCTACTGGATATTCCCAAGAATCTAAGGAGACTGAAATATCTTCTAATACACCATCTGGTTTAATAATTGATCGATCTACAAGTTGCAGTAAAGTAGGTGTAAAAAGAAGGCTAGGAAGTTTAAGCTGGTCCATAGTCTATCTACTCATAATGTTGATAGCAACCCCTAAGTCAATCAATGTGTTTGGAATTTCTATCCCATTTATATGTGTCTTGACAATTGGACTTCCTGGATCTACATACTTCTGCATGGTAATTTTTCCCATGATAATATCTGCAATTTTTCCTACCAGGTGGATTCTTCTTGTGTCTTTTAGTTTCCTTCCTGGTCTTTTGAAACTCAACTCCTTTATTGTTTTTGCTAGAATAGGAATCTCTCGAATGGCTTGTAGCAAGGGAATCTTGATACAAGCATTCTTCAATTCATCTAGAAAATCATAGTTAGGCAACAAGATTTGTTTTTCCACCCCCTTGTCAATTTGTAGTCTTTCAGGAAAAGGAGGTGTAGATGAAGATGCAGGTTGCTCAACTATAGGAGTTGTGGGTGTTAATTTTTCTTTCTCTTTTTGAATGTTTGAGTTTTGAAGAGATGCTTCCTCAGAACCCTTATTGGCTTTAAGAGAGTCCTCCTCAGAGGTATCTTTCTCTTGGACATCTATAGAAGGTTTTTCTAAAACTCTACCAGATCTGAGTTGTACATCATTGAGAGGAACAATCATATAGGTAGGAAATTGTTGTCCTTCTACCATGTAAGTATTCTGAGGATTTTTGTTGTTAGGATTTGGCAATGGCTGAGCTGGAAGTTGATTTGTCTTTTGTTGGTATGGGAGCATGAGTTGAGGATTTGGATTTTGTTGAGAAGGTTGTTGTTGTGGAAATGGCAATGAAATTTGTGGATTTGGGTTTGGAAGTTGTGGAGCTTGTTGATTTTGAAAAGATGGAGGATATTGATAAAATTGAGAAAATCTCCCATAAGGATTTTGCATACCTTGTACCCATGGCTGATATGAATTTTGAGGTTGGGACCAAGGTTGTTGCCAAGGATTCCAATTTGGTGGGGGTTGAGAATTCATAGGGTTGTTAAACCCTTGAGTTTGTTGCCCCTGCCAAGGTCTTCTTGCAACAAAACAGAGAGATTCTACTAAATTTGGATCTTCTTGAAAGACAGCTTTGAGTCCAGGAATTGAAGGACAATCCTTGGTCTCATGATTCTCTGAGCAAATCATACATGTTTCTACAACTTTTGCATCCAAGGGACATTCCCTTAAAACATGTTTCTTCCTACATTTCGGACAAAAGATGGCTAGAGCATCAGTTTCTGCTTTCTGCTTGTTTTGAATTTTAAGGGTGTCTAGTTGTTCACTAAGGCTCCCTAGGATATCAGTTTTGAATTCATCAAGCATATTGCCAATCTCTGCCCTACTTACTGATCCAGTTGCAGATTTGTTAGCTCTGATAAGAGAAGGATCTCTAGGCCCTTTTCCCGTTTTAGTTTTTCCCCTTGAGAGATGGACACATAGTTCTGTTATGTCACGAAGTGGAAGTTGAGAAATGTCTCCTTTCCCCATCATGTTTAAAATATCTATCCATTCATCTCTGATGGCTTTTAATATAAGGGCTTTTAAAGTTTCTTCATCTAAGTTGCTCATCTTTGCTCTTTTTAAGTTGTATTGAAATCTTTCAAGTAAATCTTCCAAATTTTCATCTTCTTTTTGCACCATTTTGAATACCTCATCCTTATGATTGGTGGGCATGCAATAGTCCAGATATCTATCCAAAAATGTTTGTTTCATATCATTCCAAGTCCTAATAGATTGGGTGACTAATCCCATGAACCATTTCAAAGCGGCTCCCTTCAATGTTGAAGGAAACAGTTTGAGTTTTTGAAAGTCTTCCATATAGTCATAGGTTCGGCACACGACTTCAAACTCAAACAGAAATGTTTCAGGATCCTCACTTCGCAATCCATAAAATTTAGGGAGGACAGATGGTGAGATGTTTTTCATCGTTGTATGAGTCTCCTCATCAACTATAGGGAATCCAAAAAAGTTGTCTCCTTCCCTATTTCTTCCATTATTACCTTCACCATTGTTGTCTCCATTGTTTCCTCCTCCTCTACCTCTACCTCTACCTCCGAATCCATCTATTATTTCCTCTGCCATGATAGTTTCTTTAGAGTCCTCAAAGTCCTTTGGTTCTTCTATCAAGGGAGGATGAGAGGGAGTTTCTTCCTTTTCTTCTTCAGGTGATTCTACTTCTTTGATTACAATATACTCTCCTGTAGAAGTAAAGAAAGGGTCTTTTTCTAAATGAGATTTGGTAGGTGGTGTAGGAGAATCCTCTAATTCAGCTGCTCCTTGAATTCCAGGAATCTTAAGGCTAGGGGTAGATGGTGGTGAATCTTGTCTATGCCTTGAAGAATATGGAGTTGTGAAAATCGAACTCTTGGCTCTAGCTATAAACCTTCCCCTAGAATCTCTTGCTCTATGCATGTCATTTTTTTTTTAATTTTTAAGTTGGGCTAATAATTCTCTTTCTGATCTTCCAGGTCACACTAGGTGCAAGAAGAGAGCATACTTAAGAAATTATTGAACCAATAACTCTCTTTTCTGATCCTCCAGATCACACTAGGTGCAAGAGGAGAGCATACTTCAAGAAGTTATCAATTTTCCCTTCTTTTTATTGTTTTTTTTTTTTAAGAAATTGGCTACCTAGTTACACTTCCCCGGCAACGGCGCCAAAATGTTTGGTCAATTTAGTGTGTCCTAAATTGCTACATTAATTTGTCAATCCGGGATTCGTAAGCTGACGAAGTGTGGCGCACTATATGTGCAAGATAACCTATCTCTTACTTTTTGTCGTTTTTTATTTTTTATTTATCTTGGGTTTTTATCTTGGTTGGTTTCCTAATGTGAGATGGAAATTCTAAAAGACAAGTATGGATATAAATGTTCAAGGCAATGATGTCCTTTATAATGATTTCCCAAACTTCAAACTTAAAAAGGATTTTAAAATATGCAATGACAAAATTAATTCCTAAAAGAAAATGAAAATGTGCCACTATACTAGTCAAACAAACAGTGAAATATTGACCATGAAACCCATTACCCTTGCTGTTGTCTAACACAAAAGAAACTGTACTCAAAGAAAAGATTGCAAGTAAAGTAAAACTAAAATCAAATTACATCAACTCATATTCTAACCCCTCACCATTAGTCTTGCTATGGCTTTTGGAGGTAATCATAAACAACTTGAGCAATCTGATATCTAATTTGCAGAAGAAAAAAATGAACTAATATCAAACTACACACTCATACTTCAATCTCTCACCATTAGTCTCGCTATGGCTTTTGGAGGTAACTGATAATGAAATGAGAAATTTAATATCTAACTTGCAGAAAAATAAACTAACATCAAACTACACATTCATACTGCAATCCCTCACCATTAGTCTCGCTATGGCTTTCGGAGGTAACTGATAATGAAATGAGCAGCTTAATATCTAATCTAACTAGTAAAGAAAATGTACAAAACTGAAATGAATAAAACAGTGCTGGAATTAAAAGCTAAGAAAAATAAATCAGCAGAAGGACAAGATTGATTCCATGTCATTAGTCATTATAAAACTATGTGCAAATGCCCGAGCTGCCTATTGTAATCTGGAACAAAAACACTGATCAGTTAATAACAGTATAAAGCATGAAAAGTTATGGACAAAGATAAAACGTAAATACCATGAAAGATGTAATATATATACATGTGAATGACTATGGCACAATGAACGTAAGGAAATGAAGCATGAAACTATACAATAATACACAAAACCTCGGCGTGTGCAGGGGCCCTCTGCACAATCCTCGGGAAGCAGCTATCAAACACGAATTATGCTTATGAACAGAGTCTTCTCATATATTTAAAATGCAGTCATAACAAAGAAACAATGTCACGGCACAGTGGGCTTTCTATCTAGCAAATTACATTACAGCAGTTAACTACTATGCGTATGAGAACGCATTATTTATAACAGAGAATGTCATAACTAATTTCCTACATTCTGCGTTGATACAAGACACGTGAACCACCACGTCCAGAAATCTAGCATCATGGCTGCCGTGAAGATTAAATCTATGGAGAGTGGTCGTTGGATTCGGCTTATGGAGCTGTTTACAGGTGTTGATATGTCTCCCGTGATTTAGAAACGGCCACGCAAGTCTTCACGTGATGAAAAACAGAGTTCTGTCACCGTGGGACTCTACGGTTGACCACCACTTGGCTACCTTTGACCACAGCCTTCTTAGGTGAATTCGACTGAGCCAATAGGACTTGATCCATGTCCATGTCATTTCCAACTTGCCCATGTGGCTCGATTTGCCTGAAGACACCTGCAATATAGACTTTAACAAAATGGTTGCGGAAAGTTGCAGCAGCTGCGGAAAGTGACAAGATTCCGCAGCTTAATGAGCAAAAATCTAATTCAAACAGCAGACACAAAACATAGTTAAAAACCACTTTAAATGCTCTTTTATGATTAATATGCAATGATGTTGATGACTTAGAAGGTCCAGGTGAATGGAAAAGGTCTAGAAAGGTGTATAAGAAAGATGCAATTAGAAGTTGATGTACCAATTTGGCATTCCCAACAGTAATGGCGCTTTGGTGATTCATCTCCTAGGGTTAGGTTTTTTGATGTTTAGGGTTTTACATTGTTTCTCAATAATAAATAGGCCTTTGAGCATCATTGTAACACAGTTAAGAGGCATATAGATACCATGTCTCTTCTCAGAGATAAGTTACCATCGACCGAGCTAGTTTATTTGCATTTGGTATGTAAGCAATTTTGGTTCTTTGATATTAATGAAATGAATTTTTATTTCTGTTGTATATTTGTGTTTATTTTTATATTTGTATTCTATTGTGCTCTTGTATAAGTCTGGATCATTTTGTTGGCACCTTTATCAGTTTTCCTCCATAAGTACAGGCATTGTGACCATTGGCTCAAGCCCTCATGCACTTAACCTGTTTAAACCCTTCGCAGGCCAAATTCCCTTTGTTAATGGCTATGTGCCATTGGTCTCATTTCTACGCGAAATTACCAAGGCCTAGTGCTAAGGCTGGAGCTCCCAAGCCCGATGCTTTTATCTATGCTTCCTATTATTCCACCGTGCCCTTGGTCTATTTCTAAATGAAATGACTAAGGGTAGGGCTTAGCTCGTATCCCTTCTATCCTAATGCATTACCTTGTGCTCTCTTTATAAACCGTTGGGGTTTATCTTCTAGGTAATCTCCCCCAGGCCACGTTTTCATGTGGGGTTGTTGGTTCCATTATGCCTATTGGCTGCAACTAACTGCTTTTCAATGTGACATGTCCTAATGTTATCATCCTAGGAAAAAAATTGTGCGCCCTTTTATTTTTGTCGGGGTGAGCCTTGCGGGATTAGCGGTCCTACGGGGTCTGCCCTGCACTTTTACTAGAAAATCAAAGGCCCCGCCGGGATGATTTTTCTAATCTATGTGTCCTAGCGCTTACTTCTCAATGCATTCACTTTACGCAACATTAACAAACTTTTTGGATTTTCCTAGCGAGATGAGTTTTCCTTGTGGGGTCCACCTGACACATTTTCCAATGCCCATGCTCTGACACAGCCATAATTTCCCGACGCCTAGTCAGCTTACTCACTCCTCTATTCACACCACTCAAACCTTTTTGGGTAGCCCTTCCGAGATGATGTCATGCTTACATCATCAAACCCACATGGATCCTCCTGAGGGGTGACATGTGTCATCCCGATTTGGCCCATTAGGCCACCCAAAAACATCGAATTTTCAAGCCACTTGTCCTTCGTACAACCCCATCATGTTGACGTCATATTCCACATTAATCTCCTTAGATTTAATCAACTACTTCCATGTTTCATGCTGAAGAGGAGAGAGAAGGGTCTTGAGGCCTTGGTTTTTCGCCAATTTCCTTTGTAAAAACTTTGAAGTACCTTGACCATTTTCTTTTTACAAACCATTGGACTCCAAAATTCAACTCTGGAACCACCCCTGAGTGGATTTTGGTTTTGGCGATGGGTTCCCCCAAAGGAGCTCTCCATCATTGATCTACAAGATCAATTGTGCGAGAAAACATTTCTGACACCTCACGGCCTCACAATACTTCCCTCTATTGGGATGTCAGAATGTCGCCATGTGGCCCAATGCCTATCTCCCGCCACTTCCATTTTTTCCCACTTAACATTATTGGTTCTCCCTTAACGGGTTGAGCTGTTGAAGTGGGGAACTCTTGCTCGAATCCTCATTGGTTGGTTCTCTGCTACCATGTCCCAGCGTCCACCACCCACCATTATCGCTTTGTGCACCCTTTACATTCCTTCAAGCAATTATTTGCAGGCTTTGTTGTCACTGTGGGGACCTCTTGACACTTTTATCATTGGTTCTGTTTGCAACCTTACTGCCATTTTTTCCTGATGCCCTATCTCTCGGTGCTTTCACTTTGTAAACCTTAAGGCTTTACCAAGGCCATACCATTAGGATACCTCCACCAAACCACCTCCAACGAGACAGGTTGTCAATTGGGGCCTCTACTGTCTAATAAAACTTCTTCCCACCACTCTAGTGACACTCTTCGTCAACCCACTCCATTTATCCCGGTGCTTTAACTTTTGCACCATTACCATACCTCCAGGGTAACTCTACATCGGGTGGGATTTTTCTGAGCCAATTAAAAAGCTTCTCAATGTTGCGTTGTCTATGCCACGTCCACCCAAATATCCTTTGGTTACTCTGCTAGAATTTTCCACCGATTTTGGCACTACTTCCAACTCTGGATATGCATTAATACTCCTCCATTCACCTTTTTACTCTGCTTTCATGGACTTAAGGTCACCAAACCTTGACTGGAAATAAATCTTGATCCATGAGGCCATTTTCAAACTTCCATATACCATTGGAAATTTATTTCCAAGAACTAACCAATTGTTCCATCTCCAAGATTATTTTTGTTTATTTATTGAGTCATAATTTCATCCAAAGCATGGCACTCCCAACCATCATAGTCATAATTTTATGGCTTCTCTAATAAACTTGCTACTTTGATGATTATCTACAAGAGAGTGTAGTAACCATGGGGCTCCCTCTGATCTTGACACATCAAGCACATCAATTATATTCCATTTTCCATCACATCTAGGCTACTGGACATCACAACCAACATATTTTTCCACAAACATCCATACTAGTCTGGTTGACATCAATTCCAACACTCTTTCCAACTGTCAGACAATTCCAACTGCCCAACACATCTCCAAGAATGATTGTTGACATCAATTCAAACACACTTTCTCCCAATAGCCATCCAGACAATTCCAACTATCCAATAATCTCCCCCTTTGGCATTGATGGTAACACCTCGTCACTTATTCCACATTGATGGCAAATCCTCATGTTTCTTCCACACTTCTCCTTGCATGATCCACCAATGGATTTCACTCCTCTACGTGGGCCATCACATCTTCTCCAATAAGCTCATATCTCCAATAATCTCATCTCCCCCTTTGACATCAATGGAAAAGGGCTACAAGTTTCTTTTCCTCCCTCGTGCAAACACTAACTATCAATTGCCGAGGGTCTTGATGATGATGTCCATTCTGCACTGTAGACTTATCTTCTTAAGGGAGGATAGTTGTTGCTTCTCTATAAACTTGAGATATGTGATATGATTCCCCTGTACATATACTACCTCTGCTTTTAATGCCTCTAGTATTGGACACCTTATTTTTGCTAACTGAATACTCTCTTTTTCAATGAAACTTTTGTATCAATTAAAAAGAAATTGATACCAATTAAAATTTCTCATGGTATTATTGTTGCTACAAATACCAATAATTTGTGATGTGTGGGTGAAGGGTTCTCCGCTGCAGTTTCTCGTCGATAGCGGAAGCCAAAAGAACCTCATTTCAGCGGACGTCGTGAAGCGGCTCGGCCTAACAACCATAGCACACCCGCAGCCGTATACCATCGGGTGGCTCCACCCAGGGAGAGATCTCCGCATCCGCCAGCAGTGCCGACTTCCATACAGTATCAAGCCATTCACGGATGAGGTATTGTGTGATGTTGCTCCTCTTGATGTAGTTGATGTATTATTGGGCCAACCATACTTGTGGAGGTGACATGCTGTGTATGAGTCTAGGCCTCGTGCTGTTATTATTACTTTGGGAAATAACTTGTACAGGATACCGGAGGTAGTACCACCTCCTGTCATCTCTTTTACTACTGCAAAGCTGTAGTGATAGGTGTTTCCCAGACCGGGGAAATTCTTTCCTTACGACTCACTCACGGGGAAAGAAGAATATTGTGGCCACAACCTCGAAACAGGGCTCCCTTTCACGGCTGCAGCAGATGGAAAAAGTCATGGAGGAATACGATGACAATTTCTCCTCACTCATAGAGGTTCCTCTACACTGTCAGGACAAGCACTCCATTGATATGACTCCCAATGCACCACCACCTGATGTTGCCATACATCCTGCAACTACACATACATAATCCAAACATGTATTGTATGAGGTTGATAAAGAAACCAAATTTACTAAACGCATCCAGCATGTCCACCCACAGGTCCATGACATCTTCAACACATCTAATACTCAGTTCAACAGAATTTGCCTCATCTCATGGAGGATCTCAACGCAATGGGGTCCATTGCTTCCTAAGGAGGGAGGAATGATCCAGGTGGATATGGTGGCACCACATTCCATTTGGACCGGCTTCCTCCAATTCTTGCAACTTTTCACATTCAGCACAACTTACTATTTTTACCAGGTTTTCGGGTCCTCCACTCTCGGAGCCGTTTTGGGGGCTTAATGATCCAGGTGGATATTGGTGGCCACCCACCTATTCCATTTGAACCCCCATCTTCAGTTCTTTCAATTTTCAATTTGCAACAAAACTTACTATTTTTAGCAGTTTTTCGGGTCCTGAACTTCCGGAGCCGTTTTGAGGCCCTAAACGACATTTTTTGGGAAAACGGAGAGCAACATGGGTCCATGGACCGATGTTTCTCATTCAAAAATTGAAGTCCTCGGATAGATCTTTCTAACGAGCTATTGAGCGCGTCAAACGGAGATCGGATGCCAAAGTTACGTCCCCGGGAAGTTGAACCACCAATTTACCCAAATGGGGCCCACAGTTTTGGCGCTTCATCTCCTACGGTTAGGGTTTTGGACCTTTCGGATTCTACATTGTTCTCAACAATAAATAGGCCCTCGAGCCTCATTGTAATACAGTTCAGGGGGCTGGGAGCCGATACATCTCTTCTCAGAGATAAGCGCTACCAGTGCCCTAGCTCGCTTGTTACGATCATGTCATGTTAACACGGTTAGGTGGGGGGCGATACATCTCTTCTGGAGAAAGCGCTACCGGTGCCCTAGCTGCTTCGCATCTCCATCGTATGCGCATTGTAACACGGTTCGGGGCGTAAGCCATACATCTCTTCTCGGATACGGTTGCCAGTCCCACAGCTCATGTTTTCCTCCTTCCATTATGTACGTAATAGGCCTCAGAGGCCTCAATGTAACAGTTCGAGGCTGCGTCGCTACATCTCTTCTCGATACGCTATAGCGCCTAGCTTCATTCATTATGTTTGTAAGAAACATGAGTCATTCTTTTATTAATAAATTGAAGCATTACTTCGTGCATCTCATGTCTATGGTTATATTTGTATTACGTTGCGTTCATAAATTCGGATCATTACAGTTATTAATGATAGGCTCTCAAAAGCACGGAACTGTGTCTTGAGTTCTGGTGGAACTTCTTCTAATTCCTTTAGTACTTCAGTCATCAACCTCCAAATTTAAACACAAAATTTAAATGCCTTAAAATTTGTTACACAAATTTTAATTGCATTAAACCCACTTCATAGTCTTTCCATAATTGGCGGAATCACAAGTCAAACCCAATAAACATAATATTCACAATATTTGACTTTAGTGACGAAATCGAAGTACATTAAAACCTTTATATTAAACGCAAAACTTAAAGGCAATTAAGCTGGAGTTTAATAAAATATCGCATCCAAACTTCTATTTAAACCATACGCATCTAAATATGCGATAATCGTTGGATCTCCCATCCAAAGGCGATGGTCGTTAGATCACAAGAATTGCTGGTAGTCAACTTGAATTATTAAATCAGTTTTGTAAAACATCAGGTCTGATTGAAGTATTAAACCCTGAGCAACTTAAATTGCGATTTCTGTTAGATTTCAATCGGACGGTAGTGATCTCCCTTAACTCTTTACACATAACAATAATCCCAATTCTTGAAATCTGTCAGATTTAACACTCCTAGGGAGTTGTTCTTACTAATTTTGGAAATAAATTTGATGAACAAGTGATTAACAAAATTTTAATGTCACAAGTAACCAAGGTTACTGCAATGACCTTTGGAATTTCGATGCCACTCAAATTATAGTAACTTAATATTGGAAAATTTGCAGTTCAAAGTTGACAAAGATAAATCTCTCTCTCTCTCTCTCTCTCTCTCTCTCTCTCTCTCTCTCTATATATATATATATATATATATATATATATATATATATATATATATATATATATATATATATATATATATATATATATATATATATATATATATATATATATATATCTTTGGAAGATTCATGTATATTAAATGCTAAAATAAACTTAGTTTATAATACGTCCACAACTCAGTTTGTAATACGTCCTCATATAATTCTAAGATATAGAGAAATTAATTACCCAAGTTTAAACTGGAATCAACTAAAACTCAATAATAATTTGAAATAAACATCCATCATTTGACAATTATGTCTACCTTACACAGGTACAGAGGAATTGCAAATTCTTCTATTTTTTCTTCTTCCATTAAATCCTTCTCTCTCAATACATTGCAACTTATATATATATATATATATATATATATATATATATATATATATATATATATATATATATATATATATATATATATATTGGACAATCCTTTCAATTCGATTCTTTTAAATCGAATTGTTCTAATTTTGGATAAAAATCCTATTACATGATATTTGCCTAAAAATCCTCAACTAAAAACTAAATTAATGAATCAAATACAAAGCGGTTCAAATCCCTATCTATAAAAACAGTAAATTGCCAGCTAAAGGAACCCACTCCTTTGCTTGTAAACTTTATTTGTATTATTGGAATTAAACTGAAGTCCTTTTTCCTCTAGCATCATGCTACTGCATCAGGCTCCTGACGACAAAATTATTCATGGGCTCTGTTAGCTACCTATATATATAGGATTCATAATTTTTACTTGACTGATGATAGTTGTGTAAATATGTACAAACTTTGCTTTCTGCAAGTTGTTTTCCCATATTTTGTAAAAATAAAAATAAAATAAAAATAAGAGGGTAAAAGTCCTAAAAGAAAAATCAAAGGACTTAGAAAAAATGATATACCCCAAAAGAAAAAATATGAATAAAACATGAAAGTGTGCAAGTCTAAATGCCACTACTTTTACTTTTTGTAGATGATTATGGTAGAGTGTCAATAAATGCCATAATCCATGATGAGTTGAACAATTTAATCTTGACTTATCATGTTTCAATTTTACTTGTTTAAGATAGAGAATGAAGAATTTTCATACAGTTTAATCATGAAAATTCAGTAGTTAGGTAGAGAATAAAAGAATCCAACATTTTAATCTAGATTCTTGAATGAAATAAGGCTAGAATTAGATAGTTTTACTGCTTCCAAAAGAATAAAATGTTGTAAGGTTGCTAGCTCAAATGCACCTGATCAAAATAGAAGAAAAAATTTTAGAAGACATGATTGGGTAGGTAGAAGAAGGTAGGAAATCCATTATAAATATTTTTCACCAGGCTACAAATAACTAATTTCCCCTCCCCGTAGCTATTTAACATTCTATACTATCATTCAAAAAGGCTGAGGGCATTTCCCTGACTTCTGTTGGGACCGCACTCAAGGCTCAATGACTGATTAGTTGAAACTGTCAAGTTTCTATATTAATCCCAGAAATCACATAATTTTCCATTCATGCATTCATTACCATGAAAAATCATAATTAAAGACCCCATTTTTACTTAATGATACTTAAAACCCTCATTTGATTAACTTCCTACACCTCATGAAGCAGAAAACCCTCAAAATGGAATTTTATACTAAGTTGAAGTGATGAAATTATTACAATGAAAGCTGGGTTTTAATCTTCACTTTTCTTGGTTATAATTGTATGTTTTGAGTATTTACTTTCCCTTTTCATATTAACACCTAACTTATTTTATTAACTCCCTATAGAAAATCCTAGTCCTATTAATATAACTCCTTTCTATTAATTATCCCAAAAAACCCCTTACTATAAGATTTTTATGTCAAAGTTATTATGCACATGTTTAAATTAAATCCCTAAGCTACCCCTTTGACATGAAAATTATCCATAAAGAAATATCCCGACTCCCCTATAGTTATTTAGCCTAATTGGTTTGGAATAACTATATAATAAGATATAAAGGAAAGTTTCGGAATACGATGTATCAAATGAAAATCAAAAACCCTTTCTGATGCTTCATATATTGTTTCTAACCAAAGTTTGATTACATTAAACCTTTGATTTACTACCCCTTCATATGCCATCCACACAGCATAAACCTTAGGTATATATTTTCCGCTTTACAACGTGCATATTAAACCTTGGTTAAAATCCTATTAACACGCCCCCATGCATTCCAATCCATATATATAAACTCCTTTTATATATAAAAAGCCTCATTATCCAATCAAATAACCCAACGCCCTCACGCCCATCCATCACCCTCCGATCATATTTATATACCTAATCTAACGGTCCACACTTAGCGCGATCAAACCAACCCTATGCCCCACCATTCCCATCGCGCTGATTTATAACCGTTGATCTTTGCTATCGAATCAATGGCCCATCTTGAAGCCTGGTCCCACCTTGTTGTTCCCCGCTACTTTGAAATCCAATCTTGACCGTTCACATCAGTTAATCAGATCCGATGGTACGTGTTTCATATCGCGTGCCGAAATTGATGGGACGCAGTTTTGGAAAATTTATGCGATAAAAGTTGTTTTGAGAAACCACTGACTACTACGTGTCCAATTTTAATTGGATCGCGTTACAAAAGCCCAAAACTACTTACCATATTAAAGCAACGCGATACCGCCGAATGGTTTTTGCATCCAAAATGAAAACCACTCCCTCCATTGACTGTGACCTACCATTAATGTTATGCAGAGTAATAAAATCAAGGAAAATTTTAAGGATGGAAGTTTATATTAAATTTTAGAAACCTTGGCGAATATTACTAGTCCCTAATATGCAAATTGTAAAATTTTTGGAGATTTTTTTGTAGAAAAAATTATATTTCCAATGATTTTATATTTTTTAATATAATATTTTGGCGACTTTTAAGGTAAAATAATGGGGTACTATAAAATTTGGGCAAATCATTTTAGAAAAAAATGGAAATTGGCGAATCTTGTTTTTTTAAAAAGCATGCAAAATTAGCCCACCTACGAATATTAGCCCCTAAAATTTTCCCTAAATAAAATCAAAGGTTTTAACCTTAATTTTTCACTGTGTTGCATACCATTGGCACCCTCGCCCATTTAAAAACTTTGCCCAGACTCCATTTCAAAACCTTTGCTGATCAATTCGTCCCCCTGAAGCAGATTTTGCCATAGCAAACTCTCAATGCTTCCTACTAAGCCACTGCGACCAGTAAAACTGGAAACCCTTTCGACAATCAAAGCACCTGTAAAGCAGTTATTTTCCTCAAATTGCCTGCAAATTTAACAAATTAAACCATTAAATTTGACCAATCAAGTTACATAGAGAAAAATATCCAATCCTACTATATCCAAACCTTGAAAAAACAAGGTGAACCTTGGCAAATTTTTCTCAGGATTTGCCATTTCCTTCAAAATTTGTTTTAAAGTGTTTCCGGCCATCTAAAGGAAATTTCCACAGTTCAAATTGATTTTAAAAAAAACACAGAAAATTCATTTTTATTCCTCTGTACCTAGAAAATCTGTGTTTTCTATCCCAAAACCCTTGCTTAGATTCCCAAGTTTTCCAAAATCTGCTCAATTAGCCTCTGTTTTCAAAATTAACTAAGAAAACAGTTTCATCTTCCTTATGTTTCCCCAAAATGACAAGAAAACAGATTAGCCCTAAGACTGCAGGTCCTAAAGCCTAAAAATCTGCCTCAAGCAAGCTTCCACTCCCTGAATCTACTAAGATAAATAAGCCTACCCCAGCCCTAACAGTAGATTCTACTGAAGTGTTAGATCTAAGACTTTTGTGATCCATAATATAGATAAAATAACTTTCGGATTAATCACATCATTAGGATTAGGTCAATCTGAAAGTTCTTTTATCTCTACTGAAGTGGTCAGACCTTTACAACCACCTGTTACTTCTGAAGAGAGCAGTTCCTTAATTGATTTAGACTATAGGATTACTGATGCTACATTAGAGTTCAATATGTTGGAAGTCCATAACTATTTTTATGAGAAATTTGTGAAGAAAATTGAAAATGGCATACCTATATGGAAGTCAAATTTTCCTAAGTATGTGGTCCCAATCACTCATCCAACTCAAGACCTGATTAGACTATGCCAATTACATTATGTAGCTGACTAGAGATGTATTGTAACCAAGGATAGGGAAGTTTTGTTTTCTATAACAGCAGAATCCATTAATGAGATACTCCAGCTTGAACATGATCCAAGAGTAGTGCCCCTATCCATTGAAGATTTGACTCAGTCCTACCTAGATTTAGATTACCCTAAGAGGTTTCTAATTCTTCAAAAATTCATGCCTCCTCATGTTGATTTCCCAAAATTGAATCCACCCTATTCTACCTCTGATTTCCCTGAAAATTCTAGGCAAATCATCTCTATGCTTTCCTTCATTCTAGGTTATTCTGATGATGATTTCACTAATGCATCAATTCTAGGTTTCCTTTCTACTTTATCCCTAGGGAAACCTCCTGCAATGATATTTAATTTTGCAAGATTCATTGCTGAAAATATACACTATCAGTTGACCAAGTTGCATGAAGGAGTGTTTAGATATTCATCATATCTATTTCACCTCTTTCTATTTTTCCAAGTAGAAAAGTTTCCAGTTGCCTTATAAAAAATGGATGTTAAAGGAAATCCTCTCTCAGTAGTACTTTGGACTTCATTGCTCAGAAAATATGGAAGTGAATTCAATTATAAGGATTTCACTGATTTGTTTGTCAGACCAGCCATGAGTTTATTATGCAAATCAGAACAGCTAAGAATCAGTGAGGAAATAAAACGAATTCTACAATCATCTGAACACTGTAAAGTAGGTGACTGGTACCTATATGAAAATCATACAGAACTAAGGATATTAGGAGCAACCCTGGCCCCTTACAAGCTGCCCAAATTTCTAACCATCAGGTTTTTTGCTTTAGAATACTTTAGGCAAGTCCTAAATGTAGATGCAGTAAATTTCATGGCTACCAAGAAAAAGACACAGTTTAAGCTGAAGAATCAAATAGGTTCCTTCATAGTAAACAACAGGGATGCCTTAAAAGAAATAGTCATGAAATTGTCAGAGTTAAAGTTCCAACAAAGTTTTTATTGGAACTATGATCCACAAGGCATTCTAAGTAACATAAGGATCAAGTGAAAATTAACACCATTCGTACATGAGTCTAAACCAGAAATTGAGAAATTTTCAAATCAAATGGAATGGGTAGAAATACATTGATTGGTCCTACTGACCATACATAGAAGGAGAGACAGATAGATAATTCACAGGTAATAACAGTCACTGAGCAAACAGAAGCTTCAAATAAAAGGACCAGGAATGAAAAAGGTTATACAGCAGAGACCATTACAGAAAATAAGTTCAAATTATTTACAACAAAAGGGAAAAAATAACTGATGTTGAGAAATACAAGGCTATTGAAATCAATGATATAGATGATCAGTGGTTAGATAATGATGAAGCCACTATAATTGTAAATGAGACTCTAGCAGAAGTTCAAAAAGAGCAGGTGCTAACATAGGAACAAGGCAGAGAAATGGTTGAAAAGTAGGTGAATTCAGAAGCTCCCTCCTCTTCCAAAGCTGCAGAAGAGACAGATTCTGACATTCAAAAGAAATACAAACAAATCAGAGAAATAAATGAAAAGATTAAAAATGAAGTTTATTCTCAATTCCTCAAAGAAAATCCAGGGAACAAAGACAGGTTGTTTACTACTTTTGATTACTCCACCAATAAGATGATCATGTCATTTCTCAAACCCACAATTATAGATCCAAACTCAATTTCAGATTATACTAAAACATATGTGGAGGTGGACACTGATACAATACATGAATTGGATCAGATAGAATTCCACAGAAGTACCATTGAAATGCTTTATTCAAAAGTGGTTAACAAAACTATGAGTGCTATTATGCTACAAAAGACTGTGTCTAATTTATAGAATCATATGAAATTAGACAAAGCATCATTACATGCTAAGGATTTAAGGATCAAGTCCTTAGAATATTTGGTTATAGAAACTGGTGTGGATCCTTCCAATATTGAGGTTGCTAAAGCACTCATAAAACAAAATAATGAAGATATTTTTGCCTTAAGAAAACAACTGAAACTTCCACAGAGTGAGCATCCACAAGCAAAGGAGATTCTTCAGCAAAAAACAGAAAAGGATGAATTAATGCAGTTAGTACTAAAGATGACTGCTCAAATCAAAGAAATGGAGAATCAGACAGAGACTCTGATGAAAGAAAATGAAACATTACAAAATGCAAATGAGGTCTCCATTCCTACAGTCATCCCAATTGAAACTACTGATGTTCCTTCTACACTGGAAGATAATTTGGCATCAAAAGGAGTATTGACAACTGCAGTGTCAATAACATCTATGGATACCTCTGCCACTGGATCATCTACATCACAGGTACAGCAAGCAATAGGTACAGCAGACATAGTTAAATCTATGGAATAAATGTCCCTTAAGAACACTGAGATCAATAATTTAAAGAAAGAAAATAAAGATCTCGAATCATCATACAAGAATGTTTTAATCACATCTAAGGGAAATGAAGAGAGAGAAAAGGCCTTAGAAGAACAAGTGAAGAGTTTAAAAAAAGAAGTAAACTTCAGTGAACAGGTAAAACACATAAAAAAATACCTATGGGATAATATAATTCAAGATATTCATTTACAGTGGCCCTGAATACAGATTATCTATGAGCAAAGAGATTTATTGCAAGCAGCACTGGCAGAAATTCAGAAAACTAAAATAGAGCTTGCAGATAAACCGTCAGAAGCTATAAAGCTTATTGGATCCTTGAACAGCAAGAATAGAGTTGAATTGGAGGCATTAAACATTCATGACAGGACTGAAACAATTCTGCAAATCAGGAAATTCCTAACCAAAATAAGTATCATGAACAATTTAGAAGAAAAATGTGAAGCCATGAACTTATCAATCACAAAATTCATGACCAAATACACAATGCTAAACCAAGTAGGTCTTCCGGATATACATGGTTTCCATGAAAATTTAATGATCCAGACTGATTATGACAAAAAGATCAGAGCACATGCTAAAGAACAAGTGAATAAACCTTTACCATAGGGTTCCCCAACTGGTAAGGTGGTTTTACAATATTTTGAATATTTGTTCTTTGTACAGAATGAGATCAAACACATGTTTTTTATAAAACCAAACTTTGCAAAATACACTGATGCTGATGAGAGTTACAGGAAGTTGAAAGGCATAAAAATACCCAGTGCAGAACAGTGGCAGGGATTTACTGATTGCATATAACAGTATGCAAACAAAGAAGAAAAAGTGCAGTCATTTTCTTCATTTTTTACAGTTATCAAAGAGTAAATATTGCAGTGAAAGTGTATCAGGTGAATAAGCAGAGTCAAAGATTATCCGAGAATAAAATAGTCAACTCAATTTTTACTATTGTAATTCTTCATTTTAAAGCAGTAGAGTAATAAATGGACAGCGTAAAGAGTATCAGAAGTGAAAGCACAGGTTGAAGAGTGTAATTTTAAATATTGTCTTCCAAGATATATTCTAAAAAGATATTTTTTCAAGTGCCAGCAAGCATCTACAACAATGCAACAATCATTTTTTATTAAGATATATTAATTCTATTTTTTCTAGATAAGAGGACAGCTTGCTAAGTTTTTAAGCAGCTGTCCCTCTTAGTATGTAAAGATATTTTATTTTCCTAGAGTTATTCCTATATTTTCCTAGGATATTTTGTACTAAACAAATTGTATAAATACTTCACTCTTTGAAGTATTAAGTGTGGAATAAAATTTGTCAAGACTACTATATACATTTTTGTTGAATACATTGGAGTTTGTGCGAGTCGATTTGTAAAGCGGCAGACTGGAACTAAGTCAAACAGACATCATAACTCAGGATTCTTGTGCTGATCAGATAATTCAAGTATTTTCCTGTTTTCACTGTTTATCTTTCTAAAGTTCCATACATGCATTTACATGTTTTCTGTCTTAAATGATTGACTAGGAAAGTTTACACAAGATTACTGTCAAAAGCTCCCTATTTTTTACTAGTTATTCATTGATATGTTTTTTGTTGATATCTGGACTTAAGAATCCTTAATTTCTCTTAGTCCCTTTTGACCTCTTTCTTTCATCTTCTTTTTTGTAACTTAAGGATCCTTCATTGCCCTTTTGTTCAGATCTTTCCATTTCATCAAAAAGCCTATTTCCAAACCCTTTGAAGGTCATCTACCCTGCCCTTAGTACATTTTCTCTTTTGACCTTATTTCCTAGCTCTGCTTGCCAAGAAATTTGACTCCATAGCCCAATGGTCTGGTAGATCCCTCTGTGGTTTACCTTGAAGTACCTTTTATTCCCACCAAACATTCAAACCAAAACAATTTTCCAATCATACCTAGCCTAAAATTTAATCCAAAACAAAGTTAAATCATAAGGATAGATCCCTCTCCGAAATTTAGGAAGGCTAGATCCTGAAACCCAAAACAGGTTCTTGGTTACCCCTAGTTTTCTTTAACTATAAATCAAAATCCCACGACCTAAGAAATTACTAGGGTGATAACAGGCTCTTGTCCATGAGCTCCTCCACAGAACTGCCCAATTTCTGTAGCATGTTATCTATCATCCAAGTAGCTTCTGCAACTGGTTGATCTTTCCACTTGATCCAATACTCAAAATATTCTCATCCTCTTGTCTTTTTAGACAGTATTTTGTCTAAAATTTTATCTGGCTGCAATATTTTTGTTATGGGTAACTGTTTCAGCTATTCAATCTCTTCTTTACTTTCAGTTGTATCATTTGTGTCACTATCTGCATACTTGTACGAATCAGCAACTATGAAAATTGGAGGTATTCCAATGTCAGGGTGTAATTCAATTTCATATGCATTTGCAGAAAATTTTCTCAATACTCTACATGGCTGAATTTTTCTTAAATTTCAATTTGTTATATGCCCTTTTTGGAAATATTTCCTTCCTCAGGTGTGTTAAAACCAAATCTCCAACCTCAAAATTAACTTCTCTTTTCTTCAAATCTGCTCTGCTTTTGTATTTGATGTTGTTGTCCAGTAACTATTGTTTACCTGTTCATGTATTGCTCGAATTTCTAAAGCAAACTCTTCTCCATTAGCACTTCTAATCTCTGCTTTTCCCAAATTTCTTAGTTCATACACTCCTCTTGGGTGCATTCCATAAACTATATGGAATGGACTCTGCCTTGTACACCTATTAGGAGAGTCATTATAAGCATATTCAGCCTGTGCTAAAATCTGATCCCACTGTTTAGGATGTTCACCTGCAAGACTTCTCAAAAGATTACCCAAGCTTATGTTCACCACCTCAACCTGTCCATCAGTCTGAGGGTGATAAGCTGAGCTGAAACTTAGTTTAGTACCAATATTTTTCCACAATGTCCTCCAAAAATGACCAACAAATCTGGTGTCCCTATCAGAGACAATGCATTTAGGCAACCCATGCAACCTTTCAATCTCTTTAAAAAAACAAATTAGCAACATGAGTAGCATCATTGGTTTTATAACATGAAATAAAATGTGTCATTTTAGAAAATTTGTCAACTACAACATCAATTGCATCATTCCCTCTCTGTGTTTTTGGTAAACCCAAAACAAAATCCATACTTACCATATCCCAAGGTCTATCTAAAATAGGTAATGGAACATACAAACCTGTGTTTTGACTTCTTCCTTTTTCATACTAACAAACTTTACAATTTCGCACATAATTTTCCACTTCAGATCTCATTTTTGGCCAAAAATAAAAATGACTCAATTGTTCGTAAGTCTTGTCTGCACCAAAATTTCCACCAAGTCCACCACTATGTTTCTCCTTAATTAAATTTTCTCTCATAGAACAATTTGTTATGCACAACTGATTTATTTTAAACAACAAACCTTCTTGCAAGAAAAAATCCAGCCACTTACTTCCGTCCAACAAAATAGGATTACTGCATGCTTCAAATGCCTCTTTAAAATCTAGATCTGTCTTATAAAATTCTTTAAGAAAATCAAAACCCAACACTTGAATTTGACTTTCTTGAGCAAAAATACTTTTTCTACTTAAAGAATATGCTACTTTGTTTGCTTGGCCAGTTATATGTTTCAATACAAAATTGAAACTTTGAAGATGCTCTACCCATTTTGCATGTTTCTGATTCAATTTTGGTTGCTGCATAATAAACTGCAAAGCATGATTGTTTGAATAAAGCACAAACTCTTTAGACATCAAGTAATGTCTCCACTTCTTTAATGACTGCAGAACTGCATAAAATTATGTGTCATAATAAGAATATTTCCTTCTCGTCTCATTCAGTTTTTCACTGAAATAAGCTACAGGTATGTCTTCTTGAATTAACACAGCTCCAAAAGCTTCTCCACTTGCATCACATTTCACTTGAAAAGTTTTATTAAAATCAAGAAAAACTAAAATGGGTTTTTCTGTTATCTTTCTTTTCAATAACTGGAAATTTTTTTCTACTTCATCAGTCCATCTAAATGGTTTTTTGTCCTTCTTATAGTTTCAATAATAGGAGCATTGATCTTACTAAAATTCCTTATGAATTTTCTATAAAAACTAGCAAGACCATGGAAGCTTCTCACCTCAAAAACACTCTTCGGTGAAGGCCATTCTATGATTGCCTTTATCTTCTCTGGATCCATCTTCAATCCATCAGTAGAAACAACAAAACCTAAGTATACCAATTATTCCTTCATGAATGAACACTTTTTTAAATTTACCAGCAACTTTTCCTGATGCAACTTCCTTCAGACATAATTCAGATGTCTCACGTGTTCTTCTTTAGATTTGATGTAAATTAATATATCATCCAGATATACTATTACAAATTTACCAATAAATTCTTTCAACACTTCAATCATACGCCTCATAAATATAGTAGGAGCATTTGATAATCCAAACGGCATTACCATCTGTTAGTATGAATCTTAATTGTAAGTGTACGAAAAAAGACCACTTTAGCTGTGCATAAAAAACAACCCTAACAGAAAAGATGGTTGCAAATATATTCAGATCTGCAATTATTTGATCAAGATAAATGCTGCAAAAATCTAGATCTATGCATCAAAAGACATTAAGCAGTAAATAAAAACGAGATTTACTCCATGCATCCAATAGACAAGACAAGAATGTATGGAATGAATTTTATATTAAGGGCACCTGGGAGGAAAACATAGAAGGATGTTACTAGTTCTCCTCAATGGGATGGGTTCTTGTAAGCCTCAGCACTTCAGATCTAAAATTCCTCTCTCTTGATGGTGTAGAAAACCCAGACAAAAATGGAACTCAAAGGGATCTCACAGAAAAAAGATGGAAAAATATGACAATGATGGTGGATCGAAGTCAGACCAAAAGTATAGATCCAGAGTGATCTTTAGGCAACAAAAGGTGATGAACGAATGAAAAAACCCTTCTATTTACAACAAAATATTGAGTTAGTCTAGATATTGGTGCATAATTAAAATATTGTTAACCAAATCAAGATCCAACTTTTATGGAATATTATATTATATTTGTTGGAGGGAAAAAGAATTTGACTTGGGTCAAATCCCTTTATTTGTAAATAATAAATAAATAAATGATTTATTTATCATTTTAAGGATGTGGTTCAGTAATAATTAAATAAATAATGATTTATTTAACTATTTATGAGTTATTTAGTCAAATTTAACAAGGAATATTATTTAAATAAGGTTTAAATAATTATTCCTAGAAAATAATTAGATAAATAATAATTTATCTAATTAATTTTCCTGTTTTGGGTTAAATATGACCGGGAATATTAATTAAACTGTTGTTTACTAATTATTCCTTGAGGAAAATAAAACAAATGTGGATTTATTTAATATTTTCTCATGGGGTTTCCTGTTTAGACCATAAACATCTTAATAAAGGTGTTTTACTAAGTTATTTTTCATAGTGAAAGCAATTTTACTTAGGGTAAAATTGGTCTTACATGGTGTACTTAGGTCCATCTAATAGTAACAGGTTAGATGACCAAAAAATGGTGTAACAGATTTCCCCCCAGCATGCGAGCGTTAGGAGCTAATCGTATGACCGAAGTACGTTGTAAGCACTCAATCACTAGACACCGAAGGAGAAATCAAAGAGAGAGAAATATAAGGTAGACCGAAGTGCTAAAGGACTAGACCCTGAGGAGGCGAGACTTACAGGTGCGACAAGTCTCTTTTATGAGTGAGTACCTGTGTTATTGACAACGGGGGAGGCATAACTATGCCTACCGAGACAAAGTACAAATAATAATGCGCCCAGTAAGAAATGGACTGAAAAATATGGTACATGCTGGCATAAACATGAGCAAGGTAAAAACATGATAATGAATCCCACATACATATTGTGCATGGGATAACAGCTAGGAATTATACAATAATATCTGAGTACATGAGATACAAATACAACCCAAATGCCCCGGTAAATAGGTAAGGGCTCTAACAATCTGACTGATATATGCAAACAAAAAGGCGCTGCAAGCGGTTAGGGCCGACATCATCAAATATATGGGGCTGAATCAAACGTTGTCATGAAGAGGTCAATCGGGCATGTGGGGGGCTACCTGTAGGGCCACCCCCTCATGAGGGCTGAGACATCTCACACATACCCGGGAATCACCGATATCATCTGCTGCATCACTGAACCATCAAGTATATGAATCTTGATCATGCTGAAAGGAACTGGAGCTGAGAAACAATCAAGTCAAATGAAAATAAGGAGTTCCTTTGCCTGATTTGAGGCACCGAACAAGAGTGGAAGCTGGAACCAAGGTACACCGCCTTCTAGACCTATCTTCTGGAATGAATGATCTGATGTCGACAGAAGGAGGTCTGCCATAGGTGAGGCAATAAGGGATCCTCAACTAAGGCACGAGAGAAAATAGTAGAGTGATTCACAGACTGACACCGGGCATGATGATGAAATGGGAGGTACTAAGTAGTGGACGGACGACTTCCCTTGTTAGAGAATAAAGGGCATGGATGACCTAGTAGCAACTGACACAATATCATCAGGGATAGGGGACAGTAGGACTGAAGGCCATAATGTGCGACACAAGAGAGAAACCAGGCAATGAAGGATGGAGGACTATAGTGGGATACAAAGGGACTCGGGATAGACTCCATGAATGTGATGGTGACTCAACTTGGATGCTCTAAACAAGGGCGACTTGATGATGCTGCCACACAGAAAAGGTCCAATGGGGACCATAAAAACATGAGTACATGATGGTTACTCGTGATGCAAATCAACACGAGCATGGGCCAGTGTGAAGGCAAAGTGGTGCCCCCAAGTACAATTATTGCAGGTGAAGAAATTAGATTTTGAGAAGTGGTGAAGTGACCCTTCTTGGACAAAATGTGTCCTGGCAAAGTATCAAATCACAAAAAATTAACATATACCCATTTGAGGGCTCGGTGAGATCGTTCCAATGGTACAGATGGTTTGTTAAACTGAGCTACGGTTTGGCCGCAGAGGGCGAAAGAAAAATCAAGGGTTTCTCTTTTAATAAGGAATTTTCCCTCCAAATTCACTCATTTGCATGTGGAGCTGTGGTGAATGTAGAGAGGAGAGAAAGCCCTAAATCTTGCGGCAATCGTAGCAGACAAACCGACCGATGGAATCGAAATCCGTCAGTTGTAGGTAAGAGGCCTAACCCTACTCTTTAATTTCAGTGGATTGAAAATTCAGTTTAGGTCCCAAGAGCTCAGAAATAGGCCCCTGCTCCTCTTCATGGCCAGATCGCACTTTTTTGGGCAAAAACTGCGACCTGGGTAGCAGGTTTTGGGAAGAAAACTACGACCTATCCCAGGATTGGGCCTGAAAAGTGTAACCTGACAGGGAGGGGTTTTCTTATGTTTTTTTTTGCTAAGGAATGGGTTTTTGTGTTTGGATACAGTCTTTCCTATCTGTACACTAACAAACATAATGGTTTTGTGCAGATATGGCAGAATTACGAATCAACTAGAGAGAGAGAGACCTAGGCACATTACGATCGGAGATCCGGGAGGATCAGGGTGTCCGCAATGCATTGGCCAGGTTTGGGGTTCTAAAGTTTGTGGAGAACCCTCTGATGAGAGCTGGAGAGCCCTTACTGGCCCGGATTGTCAGCTATTGGGATCTGGACCATGAGGTATTTATAGTGCAGGGGCACCAGATCGAGTTGACGGTCCAGGATATATATTTCCTGACTGGTCTTCCACCACTTGGGATGGTTGGGAATATGCAGCCAGTGTTACCGTGAGGGAAAAACATCATGGAGTTTGTAGAGCACCATTGTCAACCAGGCCTCCAAGTCAAGGGGACTCAAATACCCATTAGGGATCTAGAGAGGTTAGAGACATGTGCTATGGCCGAAGCGGTGCTGCAGATCTTGGGCAACCAGGCACTCCACCACATCACTAGAGGGAAAATGATGCTTGTGGAGAGTGTTTTGACTGGGACCTACTATGGGTGGGCCCAAATGATGTTGTCGTCGTTGAAATGATAGTTGTCACTATGCAAGAGGCAAGTGAACCATGACTGTGCATATGGTACAGTTTTGTGCTCGCTCTTCTTTGAGAAGATCCCGACACTTTGACCTCGTATATAGCTCTAGGATGGGGGACCGAGAGAGCCCAGGATGCGCCAGTGGGGGTGACTACTGTGCAGAGGAGGAGGTGGGGCAATCGGACAAGTGTTCCAACCCGAATTCTTTGTGCATTGGGATCAGATGCCATTGTACATAGATGACTATCCCTATAGTGGGATGAGTTATTTTGGGGTCTTGGATTTGCCACTGCCTCCTGGTCGAGTATGGGGGCCCGATGGTAAGTGAAAAAATGATAATATTTTTATGTGCATTGTGAATTTTTAGAATATTGTATATGGTATTGATTCTTCCACTTTTAGTATGTAGATACAGCACCAGTAAAACCGGTCGGGTATATGGGACGGCATGCAGTATCAGGAGCTACAAGACCTAGTGGATCAAGGGCACCGCAAAATGAGGATGCAGCAGCCCTCCTGGATGACATCCGCCGTAGATGTGAGAGGCTTCTGACAGGTGTTTTAGAGCGCGGTTGGCAAGACTTAGAGGACCAGTATATAGAGCCATGTATTGGTCTACCCTTGGAGTGGCGAGGGGTCAAGCGGCGCATGGTGATGGCCGGACAGGGGATGCATGATCTACGAGTTGTGGGAGTAGAGCCATTGGCTAGGATCCTCCAGATAGTGATTAGTGTGGAGGGGCAGGTGGTGCCCCTAGTTTTGAGTTTTTGTAACATGCTATGGACATGTCATATGTATCAAAGTTGATGGATTCTAAAACATTTTATACAACACATATTATGGATATGCATCATTTTGATAGTTTTATGTTATTGTCTTGTGTTAAATGTGTATGCTAAATGCCAATCTAGAATATGGTTTGCAATGCTATCTACATAGTGATTTTTTGCTCTAGTTACATGACTGAATGTAATGATTTCAAATTCACACATCAAAAGCTTCACTCGTAAATATCTTCTAAAAAGGATAGGATTGTGCACATGATAGACACCATTCAATTGCATGACAAGAGCAGGGAATCTAAACAAACATGAAGGTGGAGGATGGGATGTGAAAATTCATCTGCTAATAAACTTCGCACTGCATCATATTCAACCTTATTATTGGTAACAGTACCAATGCATACACCATTCGAGAGAACAAGTGAATGCAAGGGGGTAAAAATGGCCTAACCTGCCGAGGCTAGATTCTGGGAGTAGCGACTTGCACCATCGGCAAAAATGATATAAGGTGTCGATGGGAGGTCCATCTGAGAGGTGCCACAAGACAACAAATGGGAGGATGATGAAAAATTCTGGCAACCTGAGCGCAAAGTAGAAATCGAACGCACTCCGCGAGAGGGAGTGATCTGGGTAGGATATCTACTACTCACATGCCGACGGTGAGGTGGAGTGTGGGAGCTACCGGAGGTGTAGCCTGTGCTCGCGCCATGAAATTCACCATAGACACGGATGGTACCATCCCGCTTATGGACGGGAAAGATGAAGTCAGGGGTGGACAAGGCTTCCATGATGTCATCATCACAATAGAAGATGGAGTGATTGGAGGAAGGGAGACCACGTGACGCGGAAAAGCTACCTGACTCATCATCATGAGAAGAAAGGTTCACATGCGCATCATCACGAGGGATGACAAAAGAATAAGAAGATAATGGATCTACCAATGTTGAGCCTAGGGTGATCATTGAAGGGAGGTCAAGTGAAACAACAGGGGAAGATGCAGGGGGGACTTCCACCAAGGGTTTCATAGATGATGAAAGGTAGTCGATAGTGGCCGAATATTCTATCATTTCGACATCTGGAGGGGGAATTTCAATCAGAATGGATGTGTCCTCTAGTTCTGTTGAAGCAAAACGCGCAAATAAGGGAGCGATGGACTCATTGCGCTTGGCCTCGAATTGGTGAACTGCCGCTAGATAGGTGTGAAACTCCTCAAGGTGGGGACAGAGGTGGGTATAATGGCCATGGCTATAACACAAAGCACAGGGGTGGCTAGTGTGAATATTCTTGGGGTTCCTGGTTGCAGTCGAGGAAGGGACAAAGGTTTCTGGGACCGTAGACTCAGGGAATGCGACATTAACCATGGGCTTGAGATGAGGCAACTCCGGACAAATATGGGTGGCATGACCGACAACATCACACAAATCACACCAGATGGTATGCTTTGGAGGCTGAGGAAGGGTAGGGTTTGTCGGGGTAGCCTTGTCTTTTGATGCCTTCTTGCGAGCTTTACCCTTCTTACCCAAAGTGGTCGCAATAAGAGAAAGTTCCTGTTGAGGTGGTTGGGGCACTATATCAGCAGGAGAAGTCAGAGGGATCGGTTGAACTACGGTCAAAGCAAGATAAGGTTTGGGTTGACTAGGCGAGGTAGTGGCTGGGGGATCAAGGTACTAGACGGGAATCCCCAGGGTCAGATTAGGAAGAGATAGGGCAGCCATGACAGGTACCATGTACACTCCTAGGGGGGAGGTAGGAACGGTATCTGACTGAAGGGGTAATGGCCAGGCAGGACGGCTCCAAGATGGTTAAGGCCTAGAGGAACCATTCCATGAGGGTAAAGAGGCTCATGGATACCAGCTGTAGGTGAAGGGCCAGGAGGAGGAGGTCCAGAAGGCTGAATCGAAGGGCTAGGAGTAGGTTTTGGAGGGCGAGGAGGCTGCTGACTAGTCGAAGCGAGCCACTTGAGGGCAGTCCATGAAGATTGCATCATGGAAAAATTCAATGAGCTGGGATCAAATATGGGAGGAGGAAGACCAGGGAATGTACCAAACAATGAGGAATATTTGTAGACTCCGGGTGAGACACTGGTCAAAGGATCAACAGTTTGCTAATTGGCCACCAAAGAGATGATGGACTCAGGGGAGGTCTGAGACTTCGGTTTGTAATATGTCAACTGGTAAATGGTGACTATATTTCCATTATGAGGGAAGGACATCTTATGGTGAACCGCAAATGGGACAGCAAACATCGCATAGGTGTAGCTACGACCCAATAGAATTTTGTAATCGAAGGGGGCATCTATGACTTCTACGTCAACACAAACAGTCTTGCCCGCAAGAGTAATAAGACAATTGCAGAATAGGCCAATGGGTTGGGAGGTGTGGCCATCCCATGCTCGAAGAGTGATCGTGAGAGGAGCCAACTCAGGTGATCCCATTTTCTTCCAAACCGAAGCGGACATCACACAGGTGAATGCCCCCTCATCAATGATGCACTGGGAAACGATGGCATTCCAGATCTTGATTGGGATTTGGAAGGCAACGGAAGTAGGGAGAGGAGGATGTTCTGACTAGTCAACATCAAAGACAATCGATCGATCGTCGAAAGGATCTACAGCACCTATGGAAGATAGAAAATATTTTCGTTGTGAAGGGCATGACTGGAGAAGTTCTAGCATTGAAATGGCAGTAGGAGATTGTGCCAAATCATCTACTATGCTATACGAATGGGCAGCATTGCCAGAAGCAGCATTGTAGTGTAGTGGTCCCTTAGGGATCTTGGTATGAACCTCTACCTTAGGCTGATGGATCTGCAAGGGACCATTAGGTGTCGAAAGAGGCTTTGTAGAGACTGAAGGAGGTGGCTCGGGGACAGACATAGCGGGAGGCTTGTTGTACTGTCGAGACCGAGTCTGAAGATTGATATCTATGGTTGTAGGTTGGTCAGAATTCATCATGGTAATCTGGTAATTGGGGGTACCAAACAGAGGAGGTTGAGTGGCCACCTGACCTTCAGGTAGTTGGGTATCCACAAATCCTTGCTGAGGGAAAGGATTAGTAAACACAGCCAGCTGACTAGGCGCAACACTAGGAGGGACGGAAGGGGAGGCTTGTTGTCCTCGCAATGTTTCTTGAGACTCCCGCATCTGCTTCATCTATGGTAAAAGAGGACAATCATGTGTGTAATGACCATAAACACCACAACAAGAACAAGGCTTGTTCGTGAAAACAAGCCTATCCTACTTGGGCTGAGTGCCCTGTTGCTGGTTAGTAGTGTTAGGAGCATTATTCTGAGGATTAGGTCAAGGATTACTGGGAGCAGATTTATTTTGAGTGCCTTTCCTCTTCTTTTTGGAGGGAGGAGGATTAGTTGCGCCCTACTGTGCATACACCTACCCCTGAGGGGGCGATGGCTACTATTGCGGGGGTTGAGAAGGCAAGGGAGGAGGAGGTGCTAATGCTGGAGGAGCTGGAGCACCAGGCTGTGGATACGAGTAATAAGGATGGGTAAGAGTATGGTAAACAGGAGGTTGGGAAAAAGGAGGAGGCATGCCTTATCCTGGATACATGCTACCGAGAGGGGGGAAAGTGCAGGAGGTGCTAGCCCCCCTTGAGGAAAACCATAGCCCATGGGAGGTTAAGCGTATGGATGAGAGAGAGCTCTAACGATACCTTCGGTGGCATGAGATGCCCTCGGTGAGTTGGCACCACCGGGTCTAGGAAGATCAGGTATGATCCGGATTTATGCAGGAACGCAACAGAATATAGAAATAACCATAAACATAGAAATACAGCAAAAATAAGGCTTCATTTCATTAATATCAAATCACATAAATATTCTTACAACCATGATGGAAATAAAATAGCTAGGGTGCTGGTAGCAAATCTCTGAGAAGAGATGTGGCAACTACAAACCTCTAAACTATATTACAATGAGGCTTTAGGGCCTATTTATTATGGAGAAACAATGGAGAATTCTAAACGTCCAAAAACCTAACCCTAGGAGATGAAGTGCCAAAACTATGGGCCCCGTTTGGGTAAATTGGTGTTTCAACTTCCCAGGGACGTAACTTGACATACTATCTACTGTTTGGGGCTTCAAAAGCAGTCCTGAGGGTTTCTGACCAGAAAAAAGCTATAAAAATAATGGATTGTGAAAAAAGCTGAAGAGACAATTGGTGGGCCCCCGAGTGGAATAGGTAGGTGGCCACCAATATCCCTGAATTATTCCTCCCCCTTGGGAAGCAATGGTCCCCATTAGGGTTGAGTTCCTCCATGAGATGAGGAAATTTACATTGAACTTGGTCCCTGGTGAACCACTTGCCTTGGTGCGAGAATTAGCGCTTTGACAACCGATACATTTGGATCTGCAATAGTTGAGTGTTCTTGATTTGCATGTCCATGATACAATCTATGGTGGTCTGTTCCATGTAGTCTGGGTTTAACTCTTTTGGTGTGAGTTCTTCTACAATGTCAGAGGTGTCCAATATAGGTGGGAAGAAGGGACAAAGGCAGTCTACATTGAATACTAGGTGCAGACCAAGGAATGGTGGAATACTGAGCTCGAAGGAATTGTTCCCTACAACCTTGGTGATGGTGTATGGCCCATATCGGAGCAGGAAAATATTGCGGTGGGGTCTAGTGAGGCGCTCCTTCTGCAAATGTAGCCACACTTTTTCGCCCACCTGGAAGTTGCTTGGCACCCGATGTTGATCATGTCGTTGCTTGTACTTAGCATTGGCTCTGTCCAATATGTCATGAACCCATTGGCGGATGTTCTGAATGCGCTCGATGAAGTTGTTTGCTTTGTCAGCTTTAGACTAGACATGAGTCGAATCGGCCTGAGTAGCTGCAAATGGCATGGCTACGTCAATGGGACATAGTGGTTGGAATTCCAAGCCCACCTGAAAGGGGCTATGGCCAGTTGAGCTGTGGAGAGCCCAGTTATAACTGTTTTGTACATAGGGAAGGCTCTCATCCCATGTGTGTGGATGATTTGAATTATACATGCGTAGAATGTGTACAATCATCCTGTTGACGACCTCTTTCTGGCCATCAGTTTGGGGATGGAAAGCTGTGGACTTGGTGAGCTTGGTGTCCAAAATTTACCAGAGGCTAGACCAAAATGCGCTGAGGAACCTGTTGTCGTGATCTGATATGATAGACTGTGGGATCCCAAAGTGCACCCACACTCGTTCAAAGAAGAGTTTAGCAGTGGCTTCTGCTATGATATTCTTCTTGCAGGCCACCATAATGGCCATCTTTGAGAATATGTCGACGACCACAAAAACACAGTCATTTCCATGCTTAGTAGAAGGAAGGCCCGACATGTAATCCATGGAGATGGATTCCCAAGGTCGACTAGGGGTAGGTAGCGGAGTATAGAGCCCTTGCTTCTTGATGGTCGGTTTGGCAATGGCGCAAGCAGTGCAGGATCTGATGTACTTCCTGACATCCTATCGAATGTTCGGTCAATAGAAATACTTTTGCAGTACTGCCACTATTTTCTCGACCCCAAAATGCCCAGCGACTCGACTGTAGTGTGCTTCCCATATCATCTTGGCACGCTCGCTTGAAGGAACACAAACGTGTCCCAGGTGACATAATAGTGCATCTTGGAGGTGAAAATTTGGAACTTGCATACCCCCCAAGAGTGCCTTGTATGTGTAGCTGAATTTTGGATCGCTCTTGTAGAGAAGAAGTCAATCAGAATTCTCATGCCCACAAGAGTTGAGAACAATGGTTATGGCCTCGATCGGTGGTCGCCTGAGGCAATCTGCAACATTATCGGTGCTACCCTTCTTGTACTTGATGTTAAAATGAAATTGTTGCAGATATGTGGACCACTTCTGATGGCGATCGTTCTGCAACTTCCCTTGTGTCTGTATGAACTGTAGGGGTCGGTGGTCTGTGTGGATGATTGTCTCCTTCCCCAAAATGTAATGCTTTCATTGTCGACAAGCCTGCACAATGGAATACATTTCTTTGTCATAAGTGGGAAACTTTCGAATTGTGTCGGACAATGTCTCACTGTGATATGCCACTAGATGCCCCTGTTGAGTAAGAACTGCCCCAATAGCATAGTCAGAGGCATCTGTCTCGATCTCAAATGGTTGTTGCAAGTCTGGTAATGTGATAAATAAGGCAAAACAGAGGCGATGTTTCAATTCTATGAACGCCTTCTGTTGAGATTCTGACCAACAGAATTTTTCTTTTGCTCCTCCCTTGGTGACTTGACTCAAGGGCCAAGTGATATGAGAGAATCCCAACAAGAACCTGCGGTAGAAATTAGCAAGACTCAGAAAGTTGCGAAGCTCTGTTAGGGTGGTTAGGGCTGGCCAATCCCAAATGACTTGGATCTTGGCTGGATCCACATGCGCGCACCTTTCATCAATAATGTATCCCATATATTGAACCTGGTTCATGCCAAAATTGCACTTCTCCAAATTGGCACACAATTTTTGTTGCCGCAGTGTTTGGAGGAATTCTCGGATGTGGTGGAGGTGCTCTTCCCAAGTCTGGCTGAAGATAAGAATGTCATCCAAGTATACCACTACAAATGAGTTGGTGAATGGACGCAATATGTCATCCATCAACCTCATGAAGGTTTCGGGAGCATTTGTCAATCTGAAAGGCATGACGAGCCATTCGAAAAGGCCCTCTTGGCTTTGAAGGTAGTCTTCCACACATCAGAAGGTTCAATTGGTACCTGGTGATACCCAGACTTCAAGTCAATATTGCTGAAATATTTTGCCCCTTTGAGTTGGTCCAGAAGGTCATCAATTCATGGGATCGGGTACCTATTCCAGACAGTGATCTTGTTCAGCGCTCGATAATCAATACAGAGTCTCCAAGTCTCATCCTTCTTCTGTACCAACACGATCGGGCTCCCACAGGGTGATGAACTTGGCCGGATGTGACCTTTCTGCAGGAGCTCCTGAATCTGCCTCTTGATTTCATCATTCTCCATAATAGAACGTCTATAGATCAGTCCATTGGGTAGCGGCGCACCTGGGGTCAAGTCAATGGGGTGCTTGACCTGACAGTGTAGAGGCACCCCTGTGGGTGAGGTGAAGATGTCCCCGTACTCCTCCATAACCTTGTCCATTTGTTGTTTTCGTGCAGAGGAGCCATGTCTGGAGGTCGTGGCCATAGTCTTCTTCTTGCCCTGGGGGTGGATCATCAGGAAAACAAATTTCCTGGTTTGGGAAATGAGCTTACTGCATTTTTTTGCGATAACCAAAGAGATAGTAAGGCGGTGGTACCTCTGGTATCCTGTACAATTTATTTCCCAAAGTAATAATAACAGTGCGAGGCCGGGACTCCTACACAGCATGTCGCTTCCACAAGTATGGTTGTCCTAATAATACATCAGAAACATCAATAGGAGCAATTTCACACAATACCTCATCCGTGAAGGGCTTGATGCTATAGGGAAGGCGGCACTGCTGGCTAACACGGAGATCCCATCCTTAGTGAAGCCACCCGATGGTGTATCGTTATGGGTGCGCTATGGTCAGCAAGCCCAACCGCTTCGCAACGTTTGCTAGAATAAGGTTCTTTTGGCTCCCATTTTCGACAATGAACCGTAGCGTGGAACCCTTTACCCACATCTGGGAGTGGAAGAGACGCTCTCCCTCCTCTGGATCTTCTGGTTCCTCCTTCTGGATCTTCGTAGTGGCAACAATGGCGTTTGGCTCCACATCAATAATCTGTTTCCCTTTGTCATTCACCTTGTTAGGTTCTGATTCAGAGTCAGAGCATGCATCTAATTCATAACCCCTCATCTCAGCCACCAACGACTGCTTGCCCCGACACTCACTTTTGTTGTGAGTGGAGCTCTTATGTAACTCACACCACTTTCCCGTGTCCTTCTTTGGCTTCGCGGTGTTGTTATTTGCTTGTGTCTTTGGCAGGTTGTCTTGGGCCACCATGCCTTGGCTTTGTCCTTTGTTCTGTAGTTTGGGGGCACCTTTCCCTTGCTTTTGATTCACAGATCCAAAGTCTCGCTTCTTCTATTTGAATTTCTGCTCAATCTTGGAAGCATACCGGTATGTTGTACCAAGCGAGGAGATGTAGAGGAACTCCATTTCCTCCTAAATGTATCTGTGCAGACAACCGCGATACTTTAGCACCAAATGTTTCTCTGAATCTTTGATACCCAACTTTGTGCTCAGGGTATGGAACAAATTCGTTAGCTCATGTACATCTTGATCCCTTTTTTTCCATAGCGTGGTCCATTGTATGTACTTGTCCTCATAGCTCCCCACGGGATAATATTGTTCCTTGATGGCATCTCGGAAAGAATTCCAAGTGGGTATGGCTGAGAACAGAGAGGGTTCTGTCTCGTTCGTTTTCTCACAGTAGGTTTCGCACCAGTCCTTGACATGGGGGGTAGCTTTGAGGAGTGAAAAAATAATCTTCTCCCAGTCAGAAAAATCATGAACCGAGAAATATCCTTCTAATAGATTCAACCATATATCTATGGCATCTGCATCTATTTGACCCTCAAATATGGGGATGTCAAAGTTTACTTGTACCTTAAAGGGAGTCGCGCCTCCAGAGTGGCTGCTAGATGCAGATGCGCCACTGGTGGACAGTCGTTGAAGGATGTGGGCAAACTTATCCATCATCGCGTTCCTTTGTTTTTCGAGGGCCTCCTCGAGCAATATTTTGATAGGATCTCCTGCTCCCTCATCTTTATTTTCTTCCCCCATGGGTGTCCGTCGGGGTTTGCGAAGCTGATCTTGCAAAGGTTCCACCAGATCGAGCCCTAACTCCTTATACCTCGACCTTGTTGGGGACATGCAAAGAAGGATCGAGAAAAAGCAGACTGCTCTGATACCACTGATCCGGATTTATGCAGGAACGCAACATAATATAGAAATAACCATAAACATAGAAATACAGTGGAAATAAGGCTTCATTTCATTAATATCAAATCACATAAATATGCTTACAACCATGATGGAAATAAAATAGCTAGGGTGGTAGTAGCGAATATCCGAGAAGAGATGTGGCGACTACAGACCTCTGAACTGTATTACAATGAGGCTCGAGGGCCTATTTATTATGGAGAAATAATGGAGAATTCTAAACGTCCAAAAACCTAACCCTAGGAGATGAAGCGCCAAAACTGTGGGCCCCTTTTGGGTAAATTGGTGTTTCAACTTCCTAGGGACGTAACTTCGGCATACTATCTCCGTTTGGGGCTTCAAAACGGCTCCGGAAGTTCAGGACCTGAAAAACTGCTAAAAATAGTAAGTTGTGAAAAAAACTGAAAGAGACAATGGTGGGGCCCCAAGTGGAATAGGCGGGTGGCCACCAATATCCACCTGGATCAAGGTAGAATGGTATAAAAATAACTTGACTAAGCATAGATCAGGTCATATTTTAACGCAATTTGGAGAGCGGCTTCTTCAGTTTGAGGGAAATGCGATGTAACATTTTTTCCAATAGGAGGAAAGAGAGATCTAAGGAACCAGTCCATGTAGACATAGTCTTCGAAGGTAGGGGCTCGACATAGGCTCTTTCTTCTCCGCCATTCCTGGACATGATCGGATAGGCGGGTCGCAGACAATTGACGGAAAGAAGTCAAAAGTTCAGTACCAGTGTCATAACGAAGAGGAAGCTGGAAATAAGACAAAAAGGCCAGAGCAAGAGTCACAAAGGTGGTATGAGAGGGTGAGGCCTGATCAACATACCACTTAGAAGCTTTGCCTATAAGCATACATTGGAATAACCGAATACGGACAAATTTATCGGTAATGGAGTTATATGAACACCACATGTGGAAAGATCGAACATGATTTGTAGGATCTTCTCGAGCAAAGCCTTCAAACTTTGGGATGCCATAAGG